>JAPQRQ010000012.1:24025791-24051038 GCA_037367365.1 Apogon talboti | reverse complement strand
ATATACAGTACAGTATGTTTTGGGTTTTTTTGGGAAGAGCCGAGTGGTGTTAGTTTTCCTCACCATGGGAAACCGGCAGAGTGACTCACTACTCCCTCTAGTGGTCACATAAATCCCCCGGCCGGTCACTGTATATAAATTCAGTTCATATCTCTACAGTCCAATACAGAACTTAACAGCCCTTTATTCTAAACACTCTATTGACACTTGAAGGTCATTTTTTTATTATTTAAAAGTAGAAATACTACATATACCGTGTTTAATATTCAGTATATTCCCATTTCAGTTCATTTTATGACCTTCTCAGGTGGTCAGAAGTTTCCAGATACTGCTAATATTTGTTGGCATTGCTTTTAAGATGAACGAAACGCTTGGCCCATTCATCTTGACAGAACTGAGGTTTGTGGGCCTCCTTGAATAAACCCACTGTTTCTGTTTAGGTTCTCCAAGGAAAACCCAGACTTGTGGAAGTCTGTAATTTTTTATCCTATGGACTTGGCTGATTTGTTGAGATTTTCCCATGATGACAAGTAAATGGACAGTGGGACTGAAGGCGAGATCCTAAAATACATCCACAGCAGGGATGTGCAGACAGTCAGAGAGCCATTTTATATTTATCTTTATTTGCTGAGACAGCAGAAATGTTTTTTTTAATTTGCATTTGTGTTAAAATGTTAAAAACTGGACATATTGGGTATGATCACACTTACAAATTTAGGACATTAAGGTCTAAAATTACTGTGATAAACTATAATCTTAATTCTGACCAATTAAATATTATTTGATTTGTGCTTTTCATAAACCTATATGATGATAATCATATATGATATGATGATCATAAACATAATTAAAAAGAAAACCTAGTTAAAACCATTATTTAATTCCTTTTTCCACACTTAGTAATAAAAAAGTGAAATAGCTGTAACTTCATAGTACAGTAAAGCTAACACAGGAAAATCTATGGAAACTCACTTCATGTATTTTTAGTTTGACAGGAAAACAAAACAAACAAATAAAAATAATACTATAATAAGCTGCCTCAGCAAAGCAATTAAAGTAAGAAACAACAAATCCAATTTACTGCAAATAACGGCAAGTCGTGACATCAATTTCCAGAAGCTTGGCTGTTTAAAAACACTGTGAACTTTCTTGTTTCTCTCCATCTTTTTAGGTCAACTGAGTAAAAACTATGATTAAAAAAAAAGAAGGTCCCTGTACTATTTTTCTGATATTTCACATCATTTAAATAAAACAACTTGGACATAAAACACACAGAACCTGAGTTTGTATGTATTTAGCCCATGTAAATTTATGTAAAGTTGCAAAAACACTTGAACAATACTTGATTCATGAGCTGTGAGGACCCGCAACCTCCCCTCAAAAGACTGCGTAAACTGTTTAACCACACTGTTTTATTTGTACCACTGCCCACAGCAGGACTCAAGTGTTATCTACAGTCCAAAGTTTAAGAGCCCGTTCTCCTCCCCCCTCTTTACCCCCTTTAACTGCCCTGGTGCTTAATTTTTGCCGGAAAGAGGCCCCTGGTGGAAAAACACACACCTCTTAGTTCTGCAGAGAGCAGGAGCTGACGTATGAACACAGGATTCGTTGTGTTCCGGACTTGGTGTATTGGATCAAATGGGACAGGGTAAAACTGATTTGGTTTAGATCACGTATAATTAAGATGAGTTTATAAAGCCTGAAAAGAAGCTGAATTTGCACTAGAAACACGTGACTCGTCTCGTATTTGTCAGTTCAACATGAAACTGAAGCCGAAGTCTAGTTATTGTACAGTAGATTATCCAGACATGGGCAGAAACATCTCACTAATCTCACCAAAAAGAATGAAATCCATCAGTCACATCCTCAAAGCCTCATTAATTATTGGTATTTATTGCCAAACAAGCACCAGAGACTCTAATTAACAGCTCCAGCTCCTCAGAGCGTGTTCATACAGCGACCCAAACCACAATCTTCAACTTAACCAAAGTTATTTTGCAGCGTTAACCGAACCAGGACAAAGGAAACCCAGACCTCCAGTGGGACAGTCCTGTGTGATACAATAACACAACAGTGTCATCACCAGTTCAAGAAAGCCATTTTCACAGTGAATTTAACATTTCATTGTTGACTTTGAAGACTTTACACAAGCAGGCCTGTAATTATATCAGTGATCTGGTTAAGTCGAGGCGTCCTCTTAAATCAGCTGGTTGTGGTCAGGGACTGGTTTTGCATGGAGTGATCTGCTGAGATTATATATCTGCTAAATGTATTAATGCATTTAAACCTCTCTCAGCAAAGTATTATTTACTAAAAAAAATCAAAGTGGGAATTTTTTTTTTTACTGTTATTTTCAATTTCTGTTTTATTGCTTTATTATTTGACTATTTAATTATCATTTTGTTCACACTGGAAGGGGCGGGACTTCATATCTTTATATCTATCGTATATCATGTCTATCAGTGATGGAAATTCAACGATATTTTCCTTCTCAAATTGGAAAAATGATCTCACATTAGTCCATGGGGATAGTTTTATTACTTTTATTATGAAATTTAGTTGGAAAATTAATCAAAAACTGGCAAAATGTAATAAGAGTAACAATGTGTAACCTACTCCCCAGTACTGATTATTATTTTTTTTTATATACAGTTCAACATAGTAGTCATGTATTGTACTATTTTTAGGGGTCTGGGATTAGCTGACATCCAGAACCCACAAACCCTCTTGGCTTGGCTCGGTTTGTAAATGAGCAGTTGCTCAGAGGCTGATAAGTCACTTGCCCATGTCTGCCCATGCCTGTTGTTTTTCACGGCTGCTGTCAGTCAAACTGCAGGCGGGCGGACCGCAGCGGTGAAACCGAGCCGCCGATAATCTGATGGACCGGAGGAAGCTGTGAGGCTGTGGCTCCGAGGCCTTCCAGCTGGATCACAACACTGACGTTTGGCTAAAATAAAAGATAACCCAACTCTGATTGTAGCGACTGAGAAGCATTTTTATCCATTTTCCTTTTTTTTTTTTTTTTTAAGGGTTTCCTCAACTTTATCTAGTGGGAAAACTTTCTTTTAAGCTTTTATACACTTTCCCGCCTACATAGTTACAGAAACAAACAGATGTAAACAGACAGACTGATCAGGTATTGGTCTAACACATTGGAAACTGCATCTTTAAAAGGAGAAAATGGATATAGTGTGGGCCAAGTGACTTTATAGACTCCATGGTAGGAGAAACCAAAGCTAACGCTGTAAATGCAGCGCCTGCACCTCATAAAAGAGATAATTCATATGTTTGTGTTTTGACTTGCACGTCAAAGTAAAAGGAGTAAACACCCACAGCGGCCCAGAAGCAGGACGGCAGCCCTTTTAAACAGCCTCAAAACTCTCAGTTTACGTGCAAACTTTAAATACAAGCGCAATCACCAACCATCAATTTAGCTTTTCAAGTAAAAAACCAAGTGGTCCCTGGTTTTACAAAGTCAGTGATTTAAGAACAAAAATACCGAAGCTGCTCGCAAGGAGTGAACAAACCCTCAGTGCTATATACAACACTGCATGCTCGGCTTAGAGGACACGCTAACAATTTATCAGAGAGACCACCGGAGGAAACCAGACAAGTTCACAAGTGTGCAAAGTTAAGACGCCCGAGGTGATACAGAGAAAGAGCAGTTACAGACAATAACTTGTGCAATATATACATAAAGGCTGAAAAAAAAATAAAAAAAGAAGCAAAAAGTGAAAAAAAATGACCAATAGATTACAATAAATGTTTTAAACAGAGCAAATAAAAGAAGTATAGAACAGATCTACTAATCTACTATCTATCTATTATACTCTATATCTATCTATTGCCTTTGTTGGTAAAAATACTATCAGCAGAATTAACACGTGGAAAAACCTGTAGTACTTTCCATCCCTGCAGAGGTCAGTGTAATCCAACACAGACAGCACTAATGACACCATTTCTTTGTTCCAGCAGTATTTTACATGCCCATTCATCAGCCTCACTACCATCCACTCTATGCTGAACTTCTCCGAGTTGTATTAAAAAAAACGTTATGACATCATGATGATCTCCACACCGACATCTTTTACGGTCTAATTTACAGCCTTGCGCACGTGTTAATGTATTGTGTTGACAGACATATGGGAAGAGTCAGCGCTGAGTTACAGTGACTCAACGAGCCTGTAAACAGTTTACCATTTCAGAAAGAAGAGACGTACGCGCTCAGTGTTAACCTTCATCCCTTCAGTTAGAAAAGTATTATATATTAAGTATCATCAGCAAAAAGTACGTAAGTATGAAAAGTAAAATAAAAAAATCACACATATGATGTTTTAGTGTTCTTTTTACGGCTGTACTCATGTCATTTTACTGCAGTACATGTTTAAAGTTGAGCTCATTTTTACCACTTTATATACTGTTGGTAGTTAAATCTACACCACTGCATCATATTCCATAAGATTGTCATATTTTTTTTATATCTAGAAAGTCAAATTTTACAAGCTGTGGAAAAATAGACCTGTTTTCAGCTTGTGATGACCCATTTTCCAGGGAATCCCAGAGGGTTAAAAAGCATCATATATAATAATAAAACACATACAGGGATCATTTTACTGCACAATGAATGAATGCTCTACATTCGACTGATTAGACTTAGTGTGTTGTCTGGTTTTAATTAAATAAGTTTTGGATTTGTTGTCATGGGATGCAATGAACAGGATCAGAGGCCTGAGAAAGCCTTCAGTCGAAGAGAATGAAACACCAAGATCTGACAAAGACTGATTCAATGAAATGAGAGTCACCATCATGCACACATATGGGAAGGGTTCAAGGTACAGAATACCCATGAGCATGCCCTTCCTTATGCATCCGCCTTGTCAGCTGGGCTTACACAGGTCAGGTGTATTTCTGGTCAAAGAAGGATTTATGATAAACCCAAACACAGAGTGGAGGAAGGGGGGTTAAAAATAGAAGGTATTCAGTGTCCATAATGAGTAAGGGTCATTCAGAGGTCGTCCAGGTACCATTCATGATATCAGGTAAACAGTGCTTTTATTTGTAGTGGCATGTTTTCATGTATTAAAGGTCAAAGGTTAACTCGCTTTATTACCCCCATAGGGAAATTCTCGCTGTGTTTTATTCATCCTAACACACAGCACCTAGCATTAGCATTAGCATTTAGCACAGGGGTGTCAGACTCATCTTAAGTCAGGGGCCACATACAGCCCAATGTGATCTAAAGTGGGCCGGACCAGGCAAATAATAACGTAAGAACCTATAAATAATAACAACTCCAAATTGTTCTCTTTATTCTAGTGCAAAAAAGTTTGTTTGCATCTATAAAAAAATAAATAAAAATCTATAGTAATTACAGTAATTACAGTGCATCTATAAAAAAAATCTATAAAAGTGCATCTATTAAAAAAAAGAAAAAAATGTGAATATCCTAAACAATCACAAAAAACCTGAACATTTCTTAAGAAAAATAAGTGCAATTTTAACAATTATGCCTCCACTTATCATTTAGACACGTGCATTACGGATTCCAATTTGGATTCGGATACTATAAATACAATATCACTGATGTGTGCTTACAGTACGGTGGTGTAGCTGCGCGTTTTCCTCTAATTCTAATGTCCACTTCAATTTTCTGACGTGCTAAGTTCACACAATAGCAGCGGCCAGTCCAGGTCTTAATTGTCGCTGAAGAAAAATGTTCATGGGCTTTCCTGTCTGGACCATCTGCATGGGTTCGTCTATGATTGCTTCCTGATTTTCTATAGCAAGGAAGTGTGAGGAATTAGCTCTTCAAAGGGATGGCTGTCCCACCAGCACTAATCCCTAGTTAATGGCCAGAAGAAGCAACAGACCCCAACAACCGCACATCCTGCAGAGGTTTCATGTACATAATTCCTTTTGCCACTTTAAAAATGCAGAGTCCCAATTTGCAGAAATACAGAAGTGGCATTAAAGCTTGGATTTAGCTTGGATTGTAATTGCAGAAAGGAAATATCGGATGAAATTTGGTGAGGTTCAGGGTCAAATGAGGACACAGAGATCATCCTGGAAGACAGAATGATGCTTTAGCCTTTTTAATTACCTCTGTCACTGGGTCCAACAAAAGCGATAACATAAGAGTGCAATAATTACTGATAAGTTTCCTTGTGGTTAAACTGGGTTTGTTTGAGGACTTTGTTTCAGTGACTCTAAGGAAAAACAGACACAGCTCTCCCTGGTGGCCTCAGGCTGAACCAACAGACCGTAATTGGTCTCACAACCCTCCAATTTGCTGAATTAAGGAGAGACATCAGTCTGTCTTCTTCTGCTGATTTGTACTTGTGAAAAACACTGTCTACTCTAAATACTCCAGGGCTTTGGTTAACAAAAAATACATATCCAGGGCTTCGGGAAACAAAAGAAATCTTTTATTACAAATGCAAAAACACCGGTAATAAGTAGTCATTTCCGGTGGACCCTTACAAAGGTGTCACGTTAAGTAAATCACATTTTCATCAAGGATATTGGAGAATAGATTTATTTTAAGAGCGGTTTCCAATTAACGTTTTAGCGCCTCTAAGTCAAATATTTAGTCTAATACAAGCACAATTAATTGGGATTAATATAGTGAAACGTGGATGTTGTTGCACACATGCAGAACAGATGCCGCTGAGCCTTAGGGAAGTGCAAACACTTCACTTTCACGTCACTGATCTCGCTGGCTGCTTTGCAGTGATTTAGCATTTGCTCAAATTATTCAGACATCACAGTTTATGCCATGTGACCTGTCAGGGCTCGTTACGGAGCGGAAAAGGCGCAAGACTTTTGACAGAAGGCTTCTGGGTGCTTATTTATTTATTTATTCTAGCTATAGTTTCAGATTTGACTGTGATTTGATCAGTTTTGTGCATGGTTTTGTGGGTAAACTGAAATATTTCCACTAAATCTCACACCTGATTTAATGCAACGTGCTGTTTATTTATTAATGTGCACAAATGCAAATTATGTAATTTCTTTTGGGATTACAGACACTTTGATTGGTAATGTATTCATTATTTGCTCTCCTCTTTTAAAATTTATGATCTCTGTAATAGATATCAGGACAGATTTTAGCTAATGGTAGAAGATATCCAATCCAAGCTCCAGCTCAGAGAGGAGCTCGTCCATTGGTCGAACCAAAAAATGTTGAATCTTTAATCGCCTCACCTTTTGGCTAATTCATAATTTAGTGAACTGGGAGTGAGGCGTTTAGCTTTTCCTGGCTATGGCCCGCTAAGTGAAATGGTGTGGAAAGTGTGAGGTCGTTAACCTGTTACAGGTATGTTCTCCCGAATATTGGGGATAATGTATTCCACCCAAGTGTGACAAAAGAGAAGGAGAAGTCATTCACAGCTAGCTATTCATTTAAGAAAACTTCATTTTTAGAACATTAGGTTATGAAAAGTTAATATCGTTTTTAATTAGGAGAGATATCCCTTCATATCAGTGGGAGATTTCCACTCTGCTGCTTGTGGACCGACCAAGGAAGAGTACCAGATAATTTCCCACCATCCTCCAGTGCATATCACACAGCCTTCATTTACAGAAGTGAATTCTGAACCATTATTCCTGAAACGCTCAGAAAAAGATAAGATCACATACAAATGAAGAAAGGACATCTCTAATCTTTCATTACTTATCTGGTAAAAAACATATTTTGTGTTTAATATGTGACTTTAATAAGAGTTATTTTAATATCAGTTTTAAGCTTTTTTGTATATTCCTTGGTCTGTAAAACATCAGAGAAACACAGACAAGTGAAATCCTCAATACTTGCTATCGCTTGCCTAGATAACACAAACTCAACTCAATATTCGGTTGTTCTATCAAACATAAGCTTTAAACAATCAGTTTATCAATAAATGTAATATTTATTTATGCTTTCTTTGTTAGATAATTGATTAATTGACCGACAGTTTCAGATTTATTATACATTTGGTGATTGGAAATGCCGTCATCTGCAACAAAATGACCTTTTCAGGTTATTCTATTTGATTTATTTCATATTATTCCTCTGCCAACTGCCGCATACAGTACATAAAATACACTTAACTCTGTGTTTAATGCTTATTAATTTTATTATTATGAGTTAATTGATTAATTGAGCTGTAATTTCAACTGTAATCTTTTTCTGAAAGATTCTATGATAAGAAACTGACAGAAAATTGAATGAATATGAGACATTTTTTTGTATTATTTCATATTATTGCACCATTTACTAGCAACTACTGCCACGTACAGTACATACAATACATCCAACATTCGGTTTAATGTGTTTTAATTTTATTTTTATTATTTAATTGATATATAGCTTCAGTTTTCTTCAGTTTTAATTGTTTTAACTTGTGAAATCTATCACAAATATATCACAAATATGTAATTTTTTTAGATTTCTTTGCATTATTTAATATTATTGCACCTTTCACACTGCTACATACAGTACATACAATACAATTAACCCTTTATTTTAATGTGTTTTAATTTTCTTATCATCTATGAAACCTATAACATCACCTCTAATTATTCTTTTATACTGTACATTCATTGCTAAGAAACTCAGAAAATCTACCTCAAATATGCCACATTTTTATATTTTTTTTGCATTACTTAATATTATTGCACCTTTTCCAACTGGCCACAGCTGCATACATCTCAATACACTTAAAGTTTCCATGACGCTCCGTTTGCCTCGGCATAGACGAGGCCATAACTCCTGATGTTTATCGATCCTTCAGCCTCTGTTGAATTTATTTCTACAAGTCTATACAAATCTGTTTCTGTGCAGCCTATTGTACCAGAGGGGTTAATGTATTATACAAAGTGTTCAGATCAGGGATTAGATTTTCCCCCAATTCCATCAGTCAATTCTCAGTGCTCTCTAGGGCATTCATCATTTTGACAGTTGCAGATAAGGCAATTATTTTCCTCGAGCAACTACAAAATGTAGACAAGTGCTTCTGTGACAGTGTGTCTGTTTGAGGGGCGAACACAAATATTATTCCAGCAGTCACCGATGGCACATATTGCTTGCTACAAAGCAATATCCTCTGTAACACAAAAGAAAACAGATGTTATGAGCATTTGTGTACCCTATAATGCACTTCAGCGTTTTGTCTTTTTACAGTAAAGTGGTGCTCTGTACTGGATTCAATAAGGTATTTTTACAAATGGGAATTTTGTTAAGGTTTTCCTTTGCTGCATTAAATATTCAGCCACTAATGGAGGCTCTTATAATTTCTGTTATTGTACTAATGCACTGATTTAAATGTATTTTTATTATAAAACATGCATTTATTTTCTATATTAGAATGGCAGCTACAATAAAACTCAACATCAGGCTATGATATTACATTACATGCACATTTTGTCTTTGTAGCATTGAACAAAATGCGAATTAAATGCTACAACTATACTACATTATGTGTGTATTGACAAATTATGCAACAACGTCTAGCAAAAACACATTATGCATTGGCTCTACAAGCTTTTTCCCCCAGATTTCCAACCTAACTATGTATGAAACAGTACATTTCAGTCCTATCCCCTCAAATGAATCCTCAATATGCATCTGAGAGCGACCGTCTGTCTGCAATCCCCCCTTTCCACCCCTGGGGGGCAGCAGAAGACCTCAATTCCCCCACCAGTGCATCTGCTTATGGCTGACTTACACCGCTGTCACCTACCACCTACTGCTGAGCCTCAAATCAGGACAAGATTCATGCTGCTGATAAATCCTTCCTGACAGAAACAAGTAAACTTTGCTCTCACAGACAAACAAGCAGAGATTTCATGGAGGCCCTTTGTTTTCTGTCTCTGCTACTGTCAGATGGGGGGAAAAATCTGGAAATTAGCTGATATTCACATGTATCTATTAAAATTACCAGATTGTGTTGTAAAATTAGTCTCGACTGTTATACATATAGGAGATTTGTCACATATAAGTAAAAAGAATCAGTGATATTAAAGGAAACAGCTAGAAATGTCAAAAATAGTGTAATAATAAAGCATTTAAATACAATGAAAAGGAAATTATTCTAGTTCTCAAAATTACTCTTCAAACTACTTGACCTGAAACAACTCTTAAATGCACTTGAGGTGGATTGTACTCCTTATTTGACACAATAGCTTTCATATGAGAACTAAAAGTGCACATTTGCCAGAGTTTGAGTTGAAGTCACTGGTGAAAGTTAATAAAAGTGAGACAGCAAAGGCAGAGCGGGAGGATGACGTTAGGCTGAGCTCAGGTCTGTCATCGGATCAAAGTGGGAACTTGTTCTCCCATCGCTGTCAGCACGTTTTAATGACTGTTGAGCCAGGCCGAGCTGTTCCTCCCTAAAACTTTCCCATACCGAGTGTCTGATAGATTCATAGCTTAATCATTAACTTTCTCTTAATTCATCTGGAGCGTCGCTTTACTCAAATTACAAGGGGAGTTTGGCAAAGGTCAGTTTCATTCAGAAGAATTTTTGGGAGTCATTTAAGACAGAACTTCAAGTAAAATAAATTATATAAAAAGTACTGAATAAGAGAAGATGTTTATTTTTAATGTTAAAATTACAACAATCTAGTGGATTTTTATTTATATAAATGCAACACTGCAAACTAAAAAACAGACCTGCAGACAAAACCAACAGATCTGTAAACAAGTACACTAGAAAAAACATACAATTCATGAAAGATATGTTTATGTAATTCAAATAAAACATGTGAAGTAGAAATATAATTGTCCCAGATTATTATTCCAATGTGCCAGACCATTTTTGTGCATATAATATGCTGGATTTAGCCTCGACAAACACTATTAAATGACTTAGTCAAAGAGCTAAGCCCTCCTACAGCAACTCAACAACTCAATTTGTGATTTATTGAACAAAAACGCTAAAATACACACTGTATTTTTACGCACCACATTTTAAAAAAAAATTGTGTTGCGTTATAATTAAACAGGATTGGAGACACGCATCGAGCAAAACAGTTAAAAAGGAGACAAAGTGACAAAAAAAGAGGATTCAGGAAACAGAAACAGTGTCATTAGAGGTCTGACAAAGGTTTCATGAGGCCGTCTGCTAAGCTGCTGTGACAATAAATCAAACACAGAAAGAAGGCCAAGGCCTTTATGGGGAGTGCCACCCATATATTGACTGCACATCATAGAAGCCCTCCTGTAGTAGGATGGATTATAAATCCCATTTCTAAAAGATATATGGGACTTCTGATGTGTCAGGTCTGCCTTTTCGTCGGCCTAAGCACATGTAGTTTTTTGTCTTTTGTGCTTATAGGATCATGATACTCCCAAAACAGTGTAAAACCCCAACAAAACACACTTTTTACATCCAAGAAATTAAGTAAAAATATAAAGCCACACACATTATTACTGCTCCCGCTGTCAGTTAGCAGATGCTTAAAATGTTTCCGTCTTGAAATGAGCTTACCCCTTTCTGTGTGGACGTGTCCTGTCCGTCTGTATGTCTGACAGAGTGCATGGTGCATGTGATGAACGAGGCGGCCGGCGTAGGCCTCTATAGGGCTGAAAAGTTGTTTTACTTAAAAAAGAAAGGGAGGGAGACAGTGAGAGGAGAGATCAGCCAACAGATGAGGAGGAGAGAATCCAAGCTGAACCTGGGATCAGCCCTCAGACCGTCCCGGTCCAGACCCCTGTCCCAGTCCAGACCCCTGTCCCAGTCCAGACCCCTGTCCCAGTCCAGACCCCTGTCCCAGTCCAGACCCCTGTCCCAGTCCAGACCCTGTCCCTGCAGCACCAATGGAGAGCACGTAGAGTCAAAAATAATCTAGAAAAGCACTATTTAAAACCATTTATTTACTATTTTAGGTTTTCTTTAGAAGATGAGAACTACAAAAATGTATCTGTAGCAACCACTAAATAATTAGATTAATTAGATTTATGTGTTCTTATACTCGAATCCTTATTTACCTACAATTTAAAGCACTGCCATCCCTCTGCACCACTGTGTCAAATGTATTCATATTACTCAGTTCTAAAGTATTACATCTTGTTTATCTGTAGTGATAACCAGCTCTGCCAATGTGAGTTTTTTAATAGACGCATTAACAGTTCATGTGGGTTAAAGAAGGTTTCAGTGTAATTAGTTTAGCAAAAAAAAAATCACACAGTTTCAGGTACTTTACTTGTGTATATGCATTTCCTCCTTTATATTTCGACTCAACTACATCTCTGCAGCAAATATTTTACTTTGTACTTCACTACATTTATCACAACTGAGTTTACTTACTTTGCAGCTTCATGTTATTCGTATAAAATAAAAATAAACTAATAAACTGTGATGTATTACTATAGGATGAGTTTCCTGATAAAGCATTACCAGCTTTAAAGATGAACACAGGAATGTATCAATATTATAATCCAGTAACATGTTTAAGTACATTTTAATGTTAATATGTTTGTACTTAATTTAATATTACTGTATTAAATGGTTAAATGGCTATTTTTACTGTGTAGTGATGCTGCTTTCAGTCAAATCAAAGATGTGAATGCTTTTTCCACCATCAGTTTCTATTTTAACTATTTTTGTTCAAGAAAAATAAATCAAAGCAGTGGATTTTACACCAATGCAAATGACTCTTCAATAGAACAATTGCGCAAAGAAAAATTGCAGGAAATGTGACAAAATAGAGAGGAAAAAAAAAATCCACATTTGTTTGCCGCATGATCAAAAGCATGCACAAGTATCTAAAGTAATATCAGTCATCTGCAGCCTTCAACTTCTTTTTGCTTGGCTCTTGGTGAACATTCATTTTCTCAGACGGAGCAAGTAAACGCCTCAGTATTGTCTTTGCATATAGAAATATATTTACGTTTTCACTGCATGGATTTTGCTAAACTATTGCTTTGTCTAAAGTGACTTATGGTAAGTTTACAGTCAGCGCTTTAGAGCACAAACAGATATGTACGTGCACACACACACACACACACACACACACACACACCTAATGCACCATCCTTCAGTAGCATTGATTCTGTTTTGAATAGTGTATTTTCTCCTCAGTCTCGATAGTCTTGCTACTGCCCATGCTGTTAGTGCGCCAGGCGTTTTCAAACTCTTTACATCCATTACATTCCACTAGGTAAATACCTAATGCTGGAAACATTTGTCAATGTATGCGCCTGGCTGAACAGAATAGATTATTGGGGGCTGAGTAAAATACACTGCATTTCCAAACAGCACTATGCCTGTGACATATTAAAAACTTCACACAAGACCCCATGCAGTTTTCCCCTGCACCAAGAATGTGTAATATTTCAAGAAAATAAACCCGGCAAACAATAGTAAACATTCGTAGTAAAGAATTGAAATGTCAGAGTTTCAAATAACATTGCCAAGACGCCTACTTCTGCCCTTTAATAACAATACATATCATTATTAGCTCATTTTGATGTCAAAATAGGAAAAACAAATAATGCATTTATTTACTTAAAACATTTTAAACCGTAGTGATGCTGCTGCCGTTATCTTACATACACTGCAAAGCAGGTGCACCATTCAGTTTTGTGTTGTTTTGTGTGAAGTGAAATAATGACCTACAACTGGAGAACCCATTGGGAGGGGGTTTCGGTCTTTAAAACCAGGTCAGATTAAAATGACTGTACAGGATTTTAAGGATAAGTAACTCTGGATTCTGTACTTTTATTCTGACTGAACCTCCTGAGCCAATTCCCTCTGAGTTAAAAACAACATTAAAACAAGCCTAACGGATTCAATCTGCTGTAGAAATATACTTATGCTGAGAGTAAAAGGACTCAAAGGTCCCGTTAATTGGATTAACACTTTTCCTAAATGGCCGGTATGAATGTGAATGGAGCCAGGAGGCTGAGTTTAGGTCAGAACAATATGGAAAATAAAGTAACGCAGATGAAGTTAAGTTAAAGATAAATTGATTTCATGGTGCAGATTCATGTCTTGACAGTTCAGTAAGAATGTGAAAAGAAACATGCAATAAAGTCTGGACCATGTTAAACATCTGAAATTAGATATTTTCCATGATTTTCACTCATTGTGGAGGATAAATGTCTAATGATCTTTAAAGGGTTTTGAAGTTCAGAGTGTTTTCACTTCTTAGAATAACACTCAATTATATGTTATTAAGAGAAATAACTCAATACAGATGGAGTTTTGTTTGCGAGTGTGAACCAATCCTTCAGAAAACCAGTAAAACCTGATGGAAAAGCTCATTTCTTTCTGTGAGTATGGCTCTTGTGCGTGCAGCTTTGATCTTCAGTAATTGAAAAAGAATGGGAGTCCTGTGGCAGACCCTGTTCAACAGAGATACACAATAAAGCGTTCCAGACTAAGAGTGGACCGGGCTGATGTCTGCTCTCTTATTTGGGTGTGTTTCCATTCATTCCCTCAATATTCCATTCCTGGTTCTGCTTCATAGGTTTGTCTATTGTGGAGCCCTGAATGGGGGATCGCAGGAGCGTCTCTGCTTCCGTTAATTAGAGCTCTTTGCAGCTTCCGCTCCTTGAGGAGTCAAAGTTTAAGAAGTGGGGAGAAAGGAACCCTCTGTGCTGCTCCAGCCTCAGCCCTCCATTGTGGCTTCAAAGACATGAAAAGGTATAGTTTACGGCTGCTCGTAGGTTGCAGTGTTAGGGTGGCTGAAGCGAGGACAAACAGCGAAAAGTGAGATTTGAGGTGAAGACTCTGAGGGTGGTTTTAGGGTTGGCGTTGGCGTCCGGGAGTTAATTCGGTGTCGTGTCTTCAGTTCAGAGGGCTTTTTATGAATTAGAGTGAGAGCGAAGTACTTCTGGAGTTAAAAGCAAAGGGACGTTCAAGGACTATTATATGCATACTGATTGTGCAGGAAACCCTACTTACACATCTTTACACATGAAATGACCAATTGTTCATGCGGGCTTAAGTGATGCACGAGGAAAAAGAGGGAGAAAAAAAAGTCCTGGGGTCTGTTATGACATGTGGCTATGGGTGTCCTTTTATACCTTGAGATTCCCTTTGCCTCATTAGTTAACACACATTCTTAGTTTTGAACAATACCTTAGCTTGAGTTCTCCCAGCAGAAATCCTCCCGCTCAGTCGATATTTCCAAGGCCCGCAGCAGAGTTTCAGAGAGAGGGCCCTTTCCCCCCTGTCCTAACAGCTTTAATACTTGTAATTATCTCTTGCTGGGGGAGGCTGGAAATTGGATTAGGGTGGTGAGTCTCAGCTGAATGAATTACCTCCATCTCCCCACTTGGTGGGCCACACACTGATAAAGTGCGGAAAAACGGATTTGGATTCAGCCTTAGCATTCATGGCTTCCTTGTGGAAAAATGAAATTTTCCAACAGAAGGGGCCAGTGTGCCAGCAGTATCTGTCCACAGCATGTTTCATCTGCTCCTGCTCTTCTGGAAATGCAATTACCTGCGTTATCGGGGCCTAAATGGTGACAGTTTGGCAGGGGAGCAGTTCCACCTGCCAAATGCATCATTCGACAGTGTTTCTGTTGCATTCAGTTTTCCTTCAGTTTCAGATTATTCTGCCTCCTTTACACCTGTCAGAAGTACAACTACATGCTGATTTGTTTAAGGATTGAATCAATTACATTAGAAAACAACAACAGGAACATCTGACTCTGTTTATTTAATCAATCTGAGTTTAATACATCATTTTTCCACCTGCCAAATGAGTCATTAGACTGTTTTTGTAGTGTTAGGGACTCTCTCGGTGTCAGGTTACTCTGCCTGTTCTCCACCTGTCACATGTACAAACACATGCTGGTTTGTTTACAGGTAGAATCGATGATGGCGGTTCGAGAAAGCAGGGAAATGTTTGTTTTTAATCAATCCGATCATGTTGTTTCACAGTTATTTTTGTTTTATCCAGTATTCCTTCAGATTCAGATAATTCTATTTCTAATATATGTGTCTAGTAAACCTATATGTAATCTGTTTGATGAGGTGATGATGATTAAAAGTAAAAGAGAAACATTGTTGATGTTCATACGGTCAGTCTGATCTAAATACATATTATCTGTTAGCCACACGTGTCATTCGATAGTACTTTTACATTTAACAGTCCTTCATTTTATGATTTTCCAATGCCTTTTACACTTGAGTAAAACATACAGAAGAATTTGACTGTTTTTTTGTAATTCAGGATTCATTGAGTTTCAGATAATTCTGCTTCTTCCATGTCAGAAGTAAAACTACATGTGAATTTGCACAGAATCAATGAACGCAGGAAAAAACCCACCAATATTTGATGATATTATATAATCAATCTGATTTTATCATGTATTCTCTGTTTACCAAATGCAGTCCAGTTTGGGTTTTTCATACCTCTGTTACATCTGTGTAATGTAAAATTATCATCTTTTATCAGTTTTACATTATTCTGCATACATACTAATTTGTTTTTAGGTAAAGAGTCACTGAAACTGGTGTAAAAGTGGGGAAAAAGAAGAATATTTCACCGGATATTCAATCTGATCTTAATATTTAACGTCTCCATCATTTATTCTCTTCTTCTTTTCAGTTGTTTAGCGCGTCTCAATAACCTTTTCAAGCATTTTGGACGGCCTGTGATTTAAAGCTCAAAACAGCAGAACAATGAAGCAAAGAAAAGGAGCAGCTGCCAATAACTGTGTTTTCTTCCTGTTGTGCAGCTCAGCCTTCACCTGAATGACTGCACATACAGTATAGGTTGATACTAAATTATTTAACAACATCAATTCAGGTAATGTTCTACATGTGTTGTTTCTCTCAAAGGAGAACGGCTAAGGTCTTTTAGGAGGTCTTTTCAATCGATACGTGGGATGGTTTGCCACTGTGGATAACTCACCTCCTATACGTCACACAAAAATGACCCAGTAATTACACGAAGCTTTAAGAGGTCAGTGTGCATTTCATGTTTTGTAGGATGTTTGCTGGATACACGGTTCGGTATTCTGTTTTTATTACAAATATTGCGTCTAAATGAGGTAAAAATTACATCAGACTAAGCCGAACAAAAGAGACGACGCTCCGAGAACTTAAAAGCCCCTCCGTTTAATTTGGAATGTAGCCAGCTTTGCTTCCTGTTGTTCATTAGGCAGTGGTTTAAATTTGGTTTCATATTTAATTTCCCGCTGTGTCATTGTAAGAAACCAGATCAAACAGAGGACAAACTAGCCCTACATACCCGGCACTCGCTATCAGACAACCCCCCACCTCGTCTTTTCCACTTCCCATTCTTTTAACCCCCCACTGAGGACAATCCTTGAAGGTAGATAAAAAGAACAACTAAAGATAATTAAATCTAAAAAAGGAGGGAAAAATCTCTGCTTTCTCACTCAAACAGTTGGGGTTAGATTTCAGCACAGTGAGGGTTTGGCTAATTTATACAAAAGCCTGATGGGAGTCCTTCAACATTTACATTCTGCCTGGGACATGCATGGGCGAAGAGAATACCATACTTCTCCTTAACTGTTATATGTTCCCATTTATACTGTTTTAGCTTATCACACTCAAGTAAAACACACTTAATTAGCATTTTTCCTTGTGCACAGCCCACCCAAAAGCTGGACTCGTAATAATTCTGGATTAGATTATCAGTTTTCAGCTTTTGCTATTATCAGGAAGATACTGACGCGCCTTGTTGTTCCAACTCGAACCTGCATCCCTGCATCGGTGACGAATCTAAAATTATAATACAGTAAAGCTTCAACTAGACCCAGCTATTTAGCCGTGAATTTAATATTCATTGCTTTTGCAGCTTGGTTGGTTTTAAGGTGCTATCACCCTTATCCACCCTCCTCCCAAGCCCACCCACTCCCCAACATCGCTGCCATCTACACTCCTATATCCACCAAACAGGGGCAAATGGCAGTCAGTGGGACATATACACACATCAGGCCGTCTCTTTGTCCCTCCCTCTTTCACTCATTCCCTCCGTTCTCTTTCTCCGGCTGCCTCTCTCTGTCCCCCATCACTCTCCCTGTCCTTGTTTTTGATCTTCAAACGCTGGTAGGGATAATGACTACAAATCAGGGATGAAGGTGAGTGATCACAATGTGGCCCACCCATCCCAGCTGGCCTTTTTACTCCCCTCGTATGATGCATCTTCCTGACTCTTTCGGAGAACCCGCTGAACTGCACACCGAGGGTTTCACATGGACTTCACAGGGGGCTGAATACAGTCGGACGGTCGGAACCTTCATTTACAACAACGCCATATAAGTTGAATAACAGTGTGTAGCTCTTATATTCATAGTTTATAATCTGCGTGCGTGTATATTCAAGTGCAAACGCCACTGTAGGTTAAAGTAAGAACAGTGGGGGAGGGGACGGATACATCAAGGAAAAATATCAGAAATTAAAATTATTGAGACAAAATTGTAAAAGACCACTGATTCCTCCAGTTTATAGCATAATCAAATGAGCAAAAACCCACAAGTTTATCAGATTTTTTTCCCTCGTAGATCTGTGATTTTAATCTGTATGAATTTACAAGCATTTTCTGTCAAGTTTGGTTTTAATATCTGACTTTTTCATTGTAAATTTACTATTTTAATGCCAGAAACTCTTTAAATATATTACAGATTTTTTTTTCATAATATGTCGTTGTATAAAGAAAAATTCTTTCTTTCTTTTGTTGATTAATCACCACATGTCCGCTCGTTCTTCTTCTTATTTTTATTTATTTTTTTACTCACCAGGCTTTAAAATGTCCAAAAACTGCTGTCAAAAGATTAATATTTCCTAGACGGCCATATCATGCCATAATTCAGTTTTGACGTTTTCGTTGTTAATGTACAGAACAATAAAATGCGCAAAAACAAACCTCAACAGTGCAATGAATAACTCGAACGGACGTTTCAGGTGCATTTTCTTCAATCACAAAAGGAAATCTGGCTAAAGTAACGATTTGTTATGTGGTGTTTTTGTTGACTTTTTTGTTCTGTATTCCCAGAGCCAAGTGTTTAGGTCACTGGGTAACAAAAATATGGTTAGACTGAATGGATTAGGTTTGATGAAGAGTTACTGGTGGCTGAAATGCATAGGTGTCATGTATTTAAGGCTAAATAGTCTTGGTATGTTCTCATGATGCGTCCTTGGAACCAAACAGCTTTTTGATAACTACATCCGTGAAGCAGCTCCCTACTGGATGCTGCAAAAAAGGACATTTAATACAACAGATAAATGAAACCCGTTGTTTTTTTTCACAGCTTCGGCTCATTATTCTCGCCTGTGGAGGATCTGGACATCTCGCCACCGGAGTCGAACGAACACGCGACAACTTCAAGATCTCTTCCCTGTTTAGACGACGAATTAAAAAGTGTCCTAGCATCAGGAGTCCTATCCTTTCACATCATAAGTTTCTAATGGGCAGTTTAGATGATTCATGCCAATCAAACATCTGTTCTGCATTCCCCTTGTCAAGAAGAGCACCTGTTGACCTCCACCTGACCTCCACCGCTGAGCAGAGCGCCGGGAGAGAGCCACTACGGTTTCCTGTTTCAGGCTGGAGGACAGAAAGGAGCAGGAAGAGCTAGTTTTATGACCACTGTTTACCTTGGTGGAGCCCTGCCTCTTTTCCCCCCTTTTTTTTTCTTAATGTGCCCGGCAAAAAAATGTTTCACTAGGGAGCAGGAGGTGAAATTTTTCTCATCCAAATGGATGGCAATTTCCCACCATTTAGCACCTGAAGGTAATTAGCTTGAAGAGATTGCGGAGTGAGAAACACGTTCATGGAACATTAACTCTCGTACATTCTCCAGTTGCAGGGAATTAATAGGAAAGATTAAAGTTTAAAGAGAGCAAATGCCATTACCACACAAACCACCTCTCTGTGGCACCATCTTGGGCTAACTTTTCCCCCTCTTTATAATAAGTCTGTATTTCACAATGGCATCGTGGTCTGGATTACAATAGCAGGTAATAAGTGGTGAAAATGAGACGGTTCTGCAGGTTTGCGATGCGGCTGTATATGAGACAATGAAGAGCCTCAATAGCCTGCAGCTTCATTTTTCTCCATAACAGCTTCCTGCCTGCTTTCTCTACGCTCATGATGCAGTATGCTAATAAGCAGCTCTGCATTTTTTCCCCCTCAACAGCATGTTAAGCAAATGTAAATGCAAACCTCAATTTATTAAAGCCCTTAATAATAACTTATCACCTCATCATGTTAATTAAGCAACTCATCGTGATGCAAGTCTAGTGGAAAAGACTCCATTTCATGGGTTTGGTGTGGACAATAAGTGAAAGCCCACTCGTGTTTGCTGGTCGTCATGTGTTGATTACAGTGTATTTTAAGGAAGATGCGAGCTGTGCAATAAATTCTACCTTCAGATCTGAGAGCTGAAAGAAATTAAATTGAGACATGGTAGAATTTATTGCCCAGAAAATCCCATTCTACTATCTGATTTGAAAAGTCCAGTCCTCCAAGCTCTCGAAAATCTATTTTCCACATTTTAATACCCCGCATAACAGTCCTCATAATTCATTCGAGTGTGTTAAGCACAGTTTTATTAGATCTGAAACAAATTTTGGTGGGGGATCCTATAGGCCATTAACCATGGAGTAATTTTATCCTTGTTTCCTTAATGATGCCATAATGGCGAGTGAATTTCTTAACTAAAGACCAAAGAACATTTTGAAGGTCAGCTTCATCTGCAGACTCCTTCATGCGCTTCTCTGAGAGATTGGAAAAGTCGGAGATTTTTGAAGAGTCATTAATAACGCTAAAGCTGAAGGCCTATTTGCGTTCTCGCTTTCTACCTTTTAATGTTACAGTTTTTTTCCTGCTCTTTCTCTCCTTTTTTTCCTTGCCTCCCTCTGTTTTGCAGCCTCTCTCATGCAGAGAGAATGGAGTGCTGAATGAGAGGGTAAAAATGGCAGCGCAGTGACATACAGATCCCAGATGTGGTGCCTCAATAATTTAAATTTTATGCCTTTGTTATCACTTTAATCATTTTCTTTATTCGTTTTGTTTCAGCGATCGGAGAAACACTTGATAGGCCGAAATGCCATGGGAACAATTTTTATTTGGTGTGTAGTGCAAAGTCTAATTAGAATTAGAATTTTGCTGAGCCTTGAAATGGTTGGTACTTTATCCTGATCGCCTTAGATATTGTTCGAAGTCAGTCATTTGTCATAGTAGAGCATGCTGGGAAGGCTGCTGCTAATCAAGGCTCCATCTCCTCCACTCTTTTTCTGCTGCCATTGCACCTCTGTCCAAATAAATGCTGTTGGCTAAGAATGAATGCAGTCTTGGCTCTGACACTGAATCTTGAGGGAGCCCTGTGATGCAGCCGCGTTAAACCCAAGAACAACTGTCAGAGAACGTCAGCTGTACATTTGTTTGGTAACCTTTCTTACTTTAATGAACTACTGCAACTCACTTGATTAACTTTGGCTCTGGAAATCTAGTGAGTACTGACGCAAAATGATGGATGGGAAAGAAATGTTTAAAAATGACATGTATATAGTATATTTTTTTATTTAGCTTTTCGGCTTTTTTGACAATTGGGGACCCTGGCAATATAGAGTAAAATGGTTCCATTGTCCATTTGTTTCTGCAAATTGCATTTCTGAACCACAAATATGTCCCATATAAGCATGTTTCAATATGTGTAAATCAGTGTTATACTGTTTTATTCAACCCCTTCACCCAAAAAGATTAATGGTTTAACGCTTTAAAACCTGAGGTGTCATCGCTGACACACCCTGCGCATATGCACTTTGGATGGCGGTAACTCTTTCACTGTTTGTGCAAATTGGAAAAATTCCAACGTTTCTGAAACCTGAGACGTTGCACTTTATAGGCTTTATTGGGTTATTACAGTAATTTTACACACGCCTGTACTAGAAGCTGGAGAAGAAGCCGTTTTAGCAGAATTATAACATGCAGTAAATTGTAAATGACTGCTAGATTTTGAAAGATCTGGAAAAAAGTGCTCTGGAAAAATAGGAAACAGACTCAAAGAATATTTTCTAATCTTGTTATAGTCAAAATAAGAAAAAAAGTCCAGAAGGACCATTTTAGGCTTAGGGTTTAAAGGGTTAATTATTATTTAGATGGTTAGATTTAGACACAGGCAACACAAGTAATGAGCCATGATGGAATAAAAATGTATTTCATAATATTTAGACTGTACTGTGATGTGTTCCTAACCTTGCCTTTCATAACCAAAGTGCTTTTAGTGCTTAAATCTAAGAATCTCTCCACTGGTGGCACATTCTTTGATTATGTAGAATCCCCATTCACCCCAATGGACTCTTAGCTATTGAGCAGTGCTGAAGTGGAGGTGGTAAATTACTCTGTGGTTTGTAGAAATTACACCCGTTTTGTGGTGACTGGACTAACTTTTTTGGGACAGTCGGCGTCCCTCGGCAGTCCCTGTTAATGTGATGTGAGTTTAAACAGATATCATGTACTAATTGAAATGAATCACATGTTTATGGCAATGTCTCTACAAGGTCACTGATCCCTCCGATGAGTCTCCCCTGTAAAATGACACACCTCTGAGCATGGCCGCTCCACCCCCTGAAGATTAGCCACATAAATAAATTAGACCCAGGGACAAAGGAGCACTGGCTCCCACGTGAAACATCACCGCTACCGGCAGAGGCCACAACCGGAGGTTTTTTTTTTGTCACTGAAGAGTATTCCCCTGAGCCGCACAGGCATTTTATCCCCCAGGTGAGTCAGGGGTCTTTAAAGAAATCAAAGCTGACACCCTTTAACATTCAGAAATGTAGCAGTAAATGGATTTCATGCAGACATATCCCTCTGCCGTGGTGGTACGCAGTGAGTGAAGCTGTCAGATAAAGGAATAAAACCCTTGTGCATCTTTAAGCCCATCATTCAATCAGTGAATGATGGAAGATGTAGAAAATGTTTTGGTCAGCTGATTCACATTCACATCTTACAACCAGTCAGTGAAACATTAATCAGTGAACAACCAATTACTTCTGTAAATAATAACTACAGCTGTGTGTGAAAGTTAAATCTAAACATTTCCAGCTCCTCAAATGTAAGGATTTTGTTTTTTGATCTGGTTTTTGCAGATCTATTAACCTCATCCAGCAACATCTAAATAAGGACTCGTAGTAATAAGTAGCATGGATTCAACTAATGCAAAAAGCGACATAACATAGTATTGTCGCCACCTTAAAATAATAGCTTCAGTCTTTAAAAAATATATCACATACTCTATATTTGGTTCAGTTTTTCTTTTTGAAAATCTTGATAATTATGACTTAGACCAGGGGTGTCAAACATGCGGCCCGCGGGCCAAAACTGGCCCGCCAAAGCATCCAATGTGGCCCCTGGGATGATTTTGTGAAATGCACAAATAACACTGAAGATATTAACAAATCAAGGATGTAAAAATTATTATAGTTCAGGTTCCACATTCAGAACAATATGATACAGTAAAATACATAATGCATGCTTACATAATAAATACATACATAATACACACTCATAATAACCTGTAAAGAATGACAACTGCAATTTTTTTCTCTTTCAGTGTAAAAAAAGTTAAATTACTTGAAAATGTTTACATCCACAAACTATCCTTTCACAAAAAATGTGAATAACCTGAACAAATATGAACAACATCAAATGTCTTAAGAGAAATAAGTGCAATTTTAACAATATTCTGCCTGTTATTAAATGTTTTGTGTAATTGTAGATCCACTGTGATCTGTAAGTTGTAATGCACATGTGTAAATGTTAAACTGAGGCATAATATTGTTAAAATATAATACTAATGCTTATTTTTCTTAAGAAAGTTCAGTTTGTTTGTGATTGTTCATGTTATTCACATTTTTTTGTGTAAATGTTAGCATTTTCGTTATGTAAATTTACTTTTTTCACTCTAAAACACAAGAAACATTTGTTGCTGTGATTACTTATGTATTATTTTGTTATTATTTTATTGTTGCGGCCCATTTGAGATCACATTGGACTGAATTTGGCCCCTGAGTTTGACTTCTACGACTTAGACCATGACCTCAAGATGGTGATTCATGTTTAATATCTGTGGTGTTTAGCTTGTATTTCTACTCTACTTGTATTTTTTTTACTGTTTACTACATACAGTTTCTTTTCATACTCCATGTTCTATTCTTAATTAGCTGTTTTTATTATTCTGGTGCTTGTCAGGCTTCAAGGATTTCCCTCAGAATTCATAAAGTTCTGCCTCATCTTACCTAAAGAGTATCTGAGTCTACATGCAGATGTTTTAACAGACGCCCAACGCCAACCTCGAAAGGTCGGCTTTGTTCAGGTCGACTCCACGTAAGAAAAGCGCCTTGAAGGAGCCACAGTTTCCCCGGGGCTTCTTTCTTCCAAATGTTCAGAAATTACCTTCGGTGGAAAAAGACCTAACATGGCAAAATGTACCGTTAATAGCCAGAGACGTTTTCTTTTTCAGCAACAAGTTTAATTGGAAAGAAGCAGAATTCACTTTGAACAGGCAGAAAAAAAATAAATCGGTGTGACAAGATGATCGATTACCTGTAACTCTACCTGACACAGAAATTAGGGTTTTTTAATGATGGGCTGCCTCTTCTTGGACATGAAATTCAAATGCTCTCCCAAAGTCTACCTTCAGCCATCACTTGTCTCTTGCGCTTGTACGCTCCAAACGCAGGCACTTTGTCTTTGTCACCAGAGAAAGGACATTGTTATTACCGACATGCCTTTGTATTAACCAATTTCATTCCTCTACAAGTAACATCTCATTGGTCCTACCTTTGCTGCCGGCTCACATTTATGCCCAGGACACATAGGTAAGAGATTTTTTTATGATTCAAGCAAATATGTATTAGCTTTAATAGCTTTTATTTAAAAGAGAAAACGGTATTTATGGGAATTATACAATAAATCCGAAGAGGAATTTCACAAAATGTTTGATAAGACTATAATTGAATCTCAGGAAGACAAAAAAAAAAACAAAAACAAAAAACAAAAAAAACCAGAAAAAACATAAACAAGTAACGACTGTGCAGTGCTGACTGTATGGAATCACTGATCAGGTACAGCCTTTCCTTCCTATTTAATATATTTTGACACTAAAATAACCATCCATGAAGGAGCACTCATTTACAGTTCATAAAATCCACATATTTCTCATTTATGGCCGTAAGATCTGCTTAATGTGACACTTTTCTTGATCAAATTATAAGATGAAGTGTGTCAGAGGAGTTGTGAGGCAGGAAGGAGCAGCAAGGAGTGGGGTGGGGTGGG
>JAPQRQ010000012.1:24010852-24022940 GCA_037367365.1 Apogon talboti | reverse complement strand
CCCCCCCTCCCCTCAACCACGCACCACTACCCCCACTGCTCCCTGACTCTCCCAAGTCTTGTGTGTTGTCCCCGGCCTCCGCAGTGAGGAGGAGGTGGGCACAGAGCCGTGGAGCACAGCCGCCGCCGCCGCCACCAGCAGCATTGCCTCTGAAGGATAATGCTGTTTATTGCATTTGTCAGGCGAGCGCTGCAATACTTTGTAAGTCTATTGCCCACTTACTGCCATGTACTTTAAGCTGGTACTGATGTGCCTCTTTTGTGTGGTTCTGCTTGTGTTATTTGGTAAATTGACTCTGGGCTGGGGGCTGAAATCAGACCTCAAAGAATTATAACATCCTGCTGTTTGTCCCCCTTTTGCTGTTTCTTTCTCCTCTTGTTTCGTCCAAACAAATACATGCATCTTCTCTTTTTCAGTTTAATAGCTAAAGACCGGGCCAGGACTGATGATTCAAAAAAAGTGATTCCATTAATTTCTTTTTTTTTTAATACTGCAGGAGTCCTGGTATATGAGCCCAAGTGTACCATTATTGATGATATCATTATTATGTATAGGATCCCTCAGTGAATAATAACCTATTATCTTTCATTTTTCCTGTTTTTGTCACTGGATGTTGGAAAGGTTAGGCAATTTATTTTAATGTTAAAACTGTCAGGCACTTACACAGCCATGTCTTGGTTCCCAATACATTCTGCACTTGGGGCCATGATTGGTTTTAAACTAGGCTACATCTATGAACAAGCTATTCCCACAAATCTCCTCAGTGCATTTTATTTTGCAGCGTTTTTATTGAATCGACTCCACACGCCGCAACATTAAGACAAATAATCCTCGTGCTAATAGTTAAGACTTAAAATAATCCAAATTTGACCCACGCTAAAGACAACAAGGCTATAATGCTGTTGAAGTCGGTGTCTTTAAAACTCCAGTGTTATGAATATATCGCAGCTTGATACTGATACATATACTCCCACCCATAGACAAAGGAAGAGGAAAAAAAAATGCAGTGAACGCTTCAGTGCATTTAAATTTATACAAACTCTCTCCTTGACAGTGATGAATGTTACGATGTATTCTACAATATGTTTAATGCATAGGTCTGTTAAGTTAAGTTTCTATTCCAGTGCTGTGCAGGGGAGTCACCTCTATAGTGAACGATACTGCCACAACAAGAACACATCAGTCAATATCTGGAGATGGTTTGGGAAATTCAGGAGACATACGACTAACAGGAACAATGCCAAGGATTAGGAGATCCCTGGGATTAAAATATCATGTCACTGGAAAATGTGTTTAGTCTTTTGTAGTAGCTAGATAAATAAAAAATATGTAACATAATAATAATAATATATATGCATATCTGTTGTCTACCATTTTATGATATAATAGTTTTCAATCTACAGCTTTTATCTGGGATGCAAATTATAAAAAAAATACAGAATAGGCAACAATTTATAGCACAGTTTCCACACAGTTCTGTGCAAAAGTCTAACATTAGGTTTGTTGTTTTTGTAAAGTTGTAATGGTCACACATATGCATCAGTCAGTCTTTGCATTATGATCCAATCTGATATATGTGAAGTATGTACAGCAGGAAACAATAGCTTCAGGGAAGAAACAGTTTCTATAAAGCAAAATAATAGTATTTAGTGTGACCTCCCTTTGCACTTAGCATGTCTTTAATCCTTTTGTTTTGACCATATGAGATTTATGGGATTAAGTTTCTGATGTTTTATACAAAACATGTCAGGTGTTTCTAACTGCTTCTTGTCATGGGGTCAGAGGTCACACTAAATAGTGACTTTAACCTTTAGAACACATTTATTTCAGTTTTTAAAATAACTATTAGACTGAAAATTGCGGGTTAAAGAAAGTGGAGGAAAAAATAGTCTAGCTTTCTGGATCTGCTCCAAAATTCTATGGGTCCGTCCTTTTGCCCGTGCCCTACCCATATACCAAGTTTCATGAAACCTCAGGCAGTGATTTTCCTGTAATCTTCCTAAGAGACAAACAGTGACTAAAAAAAAAAGCTTCTTGGGCAGAAATAATAACACACAATTGCATTCCAAATAAATATAAAGTCTATCTAAATACATGCCATAAAAGGCAATGGAAAAACAGACCAGAATATAAAAATACTGACTCTGCTTATCAATAAAAACATATCTGTCTTTGTCTGAGCTACACTAGTCTCTCCTCCTTTCACCAGCCTCGTTTGATAATTGTACGTACAAAATCTATCTCAGTATTTCTTTACGTTGCAGCAGAAACTCAAGGCAGACATCACTGCCACCTTAACAGCACGGGCCCTGTGGGTTTACACGTGTGATAACGCAACACTTTAATGTGAAAGAACAATTTGTGAAGCATTTTGACAGTTCATCTGCATCACAGTGGCAATGTGGCAAAACTGAAATGCAGTTGTTGTAACACATTGTTGGTGTGTTTGCTCAGGTACCATGCACCATGAGCAATAAATGTTTGTAAAGGAGGGAGAGAGAGAGAGAGAGTGTTATCTGTTCTCACAATACATAGTCACTCAGGCAAGGCTTATAGATTCAGCGAAATGGATTCCATGTCAGGATATCACACTTACCAAACCTTTAGAGTGTGGCACCTTGTATCCAGGCCTGACTTGACACAAATACTCCCCGGTCCATATAAAATAACCACCAGACAGTGTTTTACGCATGGCCCTGTGACAACAAAAAGCATAAGAGAGGTCAATTAATTAGATACTGAGTAATAAAATCAGTTGGATGAGAGAGCTGTTTGCGACATGTCTGCAAGTCTAAGTTAACAACCAGGTTTTATGACCTTGATACTGGTCCAATATAATTCCACATTGGTAGAGTAAATACAATTAATTATGAAACTGCAATTAAGTAAAACCCTTAAAAGTGTTTTGGTGCAAGTTTTTTGTTTGCAGTCTTGAAGGTGACAGCAATAAGTAACGCTTTACAAGATTAGACAGATGTAATTTATGGCGTTTTGAGATGAGTATACTGTCATAAACGCAGATTGATAGGTTGATGAGTGGATGGAAAGGTAACAGCACCCACCCTGCTGTGTATTAGTCTGTACCTTACACAGCTGAGCAGGTAATTTGCCCCGGTACTGCCTTAAATTGCACCGCAGTAACAGTATTTTAAATGGTTCCCCCCATTGAGATACAGTAGTGTTCTGATGTAATTCAAGCACAGTGATGTGAGTGCAAAGGTAGGCTGCAGCGCTGCTCTCTGCTCACCAGATTACCTGCTTGGTTTAATACGGGTGAGTGTGAGGAGAATGTTTTTAATGAGTGTGTTTGTTGGACACAAAGGCGGCGTGTGCATTAACCTCTCGGAATAAAACGTGAGACGGTCAGTGTTTTTTCAACTCACTGCCTAAAATGTGTTTTTAACGAGAAATAACACTACATACAACACATGCTCTCAAATGGTTTCATTTAATTTACTTTGGCACCTAATAACATGGCATCTATTACAAACAAAGTAAACAAAGTACAACTAAGGACAGATATATTGACCAAAAATCAGTTTTCAGCATGTAAGATGTTATTTCACCAACAGCAGCGGTTGAAGTTCATCTGCTGTGATTTTTGGTTATAATCAGCAATTTATGCTCCTTCAAAGATCTGGTGATGAAGTGCTAAAAGACTTTAAAAGAGTTCATCCAGTCTGTTTTAACCCATAAAGACCCAAACAGGCTCTGGCAACCAAGACCATCTACCCATATAAAATGTTTAATAACTTCTAATCCACTAATCCTATCATGACATGTAAATAATTGGTGTAAAATACAGTTTGTCGTCTTTTCATGGTCATCAGATATGACCCATTTGGACGTTCAGAGGCTCCGTAGTTACCATGGAAACACAACATGTAAACAACACTATCTATCTGACTACTTTATCCATACATGTGTTTTATACATGATATTATAACCTTATCCTGTCTTCTACAAATAACAATTGCAGCAATTATGTAATAGACCCTAGTTTTGGAAGAAAAGTAAAGCCCACATATCTGGCATCATGACTGCTGCAACACAACACCCCATAACAACTGAAGGTAAATGTTTTTACCATTTTAAGGCAGTTGGAATATTGGTTCACATCATAAAAAGGGATTGGTTTGTTGAACTAGAAAACTATAACCATAGCAATAATACTATAGGCGTGTTTTAATAAAATGTTGTACAAATTTAAAGTAAACTTTTGAAAAGTAACAAAAAATGTGAATTATGTGCATTTTTATCAGCCAGAGAGTAAACCAGACGTAAACCAGAGGTGTTGTCAGCAGGTGGCGCTGTAGGCCACTTTACACATGGTTTTAATAAACAGAGAAGAAGAAATAATGCATTCTGTTGTTTTTTTCCATCTAAAATCGATCACATGAGTTAAACGTTTGTTCCATCAGAAGTCATTTACAGAAGGTGTGCCCATATCCTTTAAGACATGTACTATTTTGCCGTTTCTATAAACACAACCCAATGCAAAAAGTTTTTTCCTCCCAAAATATTAGATACAAGTATAAAGTGAATTGAAACTTTAACAACAGAGAACGTGCGTCATTATTTCACTATTGTATTAAACTGTTGTTGGTTAGTGAATGTAGTCACCCATATGGAGTATCACACATAGAACTGTTCTGAAATGTCCCCTATAACCTGGCTCCTTGCACCACCACTTTATTCAGTATGTCTTATTGTTTTACTGTCTTATTCTGTGTATATACAGTAAAATTAAACTATATTTTATATTCTGTATCTGCAGTTTGTAAGTGTTCATTCTTTAGTCGTTTTTAGACTTGCTCCAAACATCTCTCTACTCCCAGAGACCATAAATATCTTGAATCCTGAATATTTCGTTCTGTCTTGCTGTCATATTTAATGTATGTGATTTCTAAGCTTAGATATATCCCAGACAATGACACAACACTGTTGAAGCAGCAAGCTGAAGCAGCGTTATATTCCTTCTTTAGTTTTATGAGCCATATACAGAGGCAGGATGATGTAAGGGCTGCTGAACCCTTCAGACTAGAGTAAAGAGTGTAATATGTAAACAAAGCTGCTCATAGGCACGCTGATTTACAGTGCTCCCTCCCTACCTAAGAGCACAAGTTGTGCTCCCTGCAGAATTGGTCGTGCCGCTTTGCTAACAATACAAGCTCCGATGCATTTTACCCATCGCCAGTTTTTATGGCAACTTTGTAACTTCCAATGCAATGCAATTTCACTGTAAAATATGCCAAATTTTTTTGCCACACACACACACACACACACACACACACACACACACACACACACACACACACACACACACACACACACACACACACAAGCCCGGTTTAATTTGCCCTCCCGTACATGAAAACCACTTCTGTTGTCAGAGATCAAGCATATCCACAGACTCTTGATATGCCATCTGTATCTTCACCCCTCCTTGAGATTAAGTAAGGTGGGGTAACCAAGCCGCGAAAGGTTTTTAACATCTGCGCTGGGCTGCTGTAAGTGATACTGAGGAGTTATAATTAAAGGTTCCGACTGAGGGAACAGTGTTTAATGCGGAGCACCCCTCTGCTATCCATCTGAAGTAATGGGGTGCAATGCAAGCACCCGACTGCCACTCCCCAGGCCCCGTCTCACTCTCTCATCTTCACCCCACCTCTGATGGATGGGGAGGACCGGGGGCCAACTCTACAACGACTTCGACTGATAGCATACTCTCTTTTGCTTTTGGCTTTCTTCTCATTTAGCTGGCATTGTGCTGCATGTACTGCATCGTGAACGATAGCTGCGGGAATGACGGATTCCACCGATTTCCACACTGCGCCGTGGCTTAATTGAGAGCGCTTCAATGTGATGAGGGAAATGTAAAAAAAAAAAAACCCAAATGACAAATATTACAGCAGCCGTCTTTCAGCAGCTTGACCTTTTTCCACGATAGTCAGAGAAAAATAAACGTCATGATGCCGGATAAATCATGCGCAGATCATTTGCATTAACATAAAGATGGGCTTGTGGATCTGATGGAGCCTAGAGATGATTAACACGAGTTCCTTATATGAACATAATGCACTCCAACCATGCACACACAAACCTGTATGCTATAGTAATAGGCTGATGGTGTGATTACGGTAAAGTATGAGCTCTGCTATGACAACAGACGCAACATCCAGGCTGTGTCTAATGTATTCAAAGCCTCCAGCATACGTTTAGCCACTGTTAGAAAGGTTACCTCTGAAATGTAATAGGTTACAGACACTAATTACCTACTTAGAGGTGTAATAAGTCATGTAGTGGTGTAATGTATCTGTTACTTTTCATATATTTTTGGATTTTCTTTCATTCCAGCATAAAAATGTGTTGAATCCTACAATTAAGATGGGTTTTCCCTAAACTGTGATTGTAGTTGAACTTATTTTTATGTTTTTTTCAAGCATTATTCTTAACATATTTAAGGAAGAAAGCTTTCATTACTTACTTTAATTACAGTTAACAGTCTAATCGTATTCATATCAGTGTTTTCCTTAAATTAGAAGACTGCAGGGCATAGGGTTTGGGAAGTCAGCCAATAGGAAGAATGTATAATTTCAAATCATTTGGAAAAGCTAGGTGAGATGATAAAGAAAAAAAACAAAACACCCAAATCTAAAAAGTATCTAAAAAGTTCACATCTAGAAACAACAGTGACCAATAAAGCTGGGTAATGGCATGTTTTTCACATTGATTTTACATTTCAGGTTCAGGTTGAGAACTGCACCTACAAACTGATATTTAATACTTATATCTAAATGTATTTTTGATGATTCGTTTTACTTTCTTTTCTCAGTAACTGTAACTGCGTTAATTACATTACTCTGTTGCATGTGTCTAGTTACTCCACAACACTGGGTTCAGCATATATTAGCTAGTATCAGGCCTTCAAAACAAAGAATTGTACAATAATTCAACATTTTTTTCACATCACTGTGTAATAACACTTAGATTTTATACTAAATTAATACATGTTGTCAGTACGAACTGCAGGAGTGCTATAATATCCAACCCAAATGCATGTCTTAATCTGTACATGTTACATTTTTATTAATTAAACTAAATATAATCTCCAAACGTTTAATTACATCTGCATTATAGTTGAGTCTGATCTTAACACATAACACCAGAACAACATTTTAACATATTCATCTAATGCAACCAAAGTACATGTCAAAAGCCAAGCAGGAAAAAGCTGAATTGTCAGTGTATTTTTTGCAGAGTTCACAGCTGAAATGTTCTTTTCACACACACAAAATATGTAATAACTAATAAAAAAATACATGTAATATCTCACATATTGCATTCATGTTGTTTATTATTACAAAATGGAGGTGTTACTACGTAATGAAGTGAAAATGTACCTCTTTTTGTTGAGTTATTGCATAATGTATTGTCGCTGCAATCCTTAATGCCACATTCATCTGTTTCTGTTCTTATTTCTTAAACTGAGAACGGGGTGAGTTCCTTCCATCGCTTCCAACTCTGTCCCTCATTTTTCATGTCCGTGCCAGAAAATCAGTTTTGACAGGTAAATTCTGACAGTACAGAAAATCTAGCCTCAGTCATTAGAGTTAATATTATGTTTCTTTGGCAATCCCTCATCATTTTTGGGCCTCATTGACTATTTTTCTTTATAAGATATTAAGTATTCAAACCTCATTTACATCCTTATTTTTCAATTTGCTGCCGCAGTAGTTTAATTTATTCCATATAATTTCTTTTTCTGAGAGGGACATTAATCATTGCCTGTTCCTTTTAGTGCCTCTGGGATTTTTTTTTTTTTTTTAAATCAATAAAATAAAGGCTCTTCCTTTGCTGAATATGATAAAACATTTTGCCAAGGGATATCAGTGTCCTAGCCAGGCTGCCTTCTCCTTCGTGTTTTATTCATTTTATATTCCGGGCTTGTTTATTTATCTCTTGGCCTAATGCATGTGCTTGTCATACACACATACGGTACACAGAGGGAGAGGTCGGTCCATTCAGCAAAAAAAAAAAAGGGGGTGAAAGTGCAGCCAGTCGTTTTATCATTCCCAGCGTGTGGCCTTCCCCTTGATCATCTTCATAAGACGCCGCCGCCACGTGATTCTTTTTTTTTTTTTCCTTTTTCATTTTTAATAGCTGATGTGGGATAGTCAAGTGTGAAGAAGGGGGAGGTTGTTATAGAAATTTAACTATCCTTTACAAATTGATTCACACTTCACCAGCGCACAAGGTCCAGTAGGTAAATTACCAGGAGGACACAATCTTAATTCTCTTCCTCCGTGGCATTACTGCTCTGTCCGGAGCTGATCACAGCATTAGTGGATGTAGATAGTTGTAGGAAGATACGTGCCAATGAGAGTCAAAAAATGAGTGCGCCTACGTGTCAGAGACAGAAAATGAAGCCTATTTACTATTAACTATTATTCAAGAGACTTTTTGTGCTACTTTATAGTTATACTCCACTGCATCTCAAAGTCAAATACTGTACTTTTTTCTCCACTACACTTGTCTGACAGCTTCACTTACTTTTCAGATGAAGGGTTGACTCAGTGGTTAGAATAAAACGCAATGCTAAATAAAAAAAACCAAAGCAGTGTTTAGTCTGGCTCAAATTTCTTCAGATTGCTTTAATTTATCTTATTTTTGCATAGAACTGTTACATAAAGAAGGAAGAATAACACACAGATACATGAATATTTATGGTCATAAGATAACATGAGACGAGAAAGGACACGTATAAACTTACATCACCCCTTTTCTGACATCACCAGTAAATTAATATCTTAAAATTGATCCAAAAATGTCATAAAACTGTCCATTACCAAGAAACATCATCACCAACAACAGTGCTGGGTGTTTGTACACTTCTTCGTACCTGTACATCTCCAAAACTATTGAGTTCAACAGTTAAATTATAGCACACAAATGGAAATACACATACTCTTCATAGTGACCAGGATACTGATGCATCAATATACAGCTTATAGGACAGGTTTAAAAATATTATCTATGGTCAGACTCTGAAAAATATCTCAGAAATGTAGATGCAGAATATTTAAAACAATTGAAAAGGCTAAACAAAAATAATCATCCCTCTGGTATAAGAGCAAAAGTCCTTTATTTCGTATGTTATTACTGTTGGGTGTGGTTTAGACTCTGTGTAGTTTAAACATGTTTCCAATTTTGTCCCTTAAAGGCATTTGGCAATAACATAGTAATAATATATGAAATAAAGGATTTGTACTATTATATCACAGTGTCTAATGTTGAAGCTACTGTTCAAACATTAGTGATTAATTTCGCTTGCAAAATACGTTTTTCACCTTGATGTTTTTCATGCATTCTGCCCCTGTCCTTGCTGAAAAACCTCAATCCTTCATGTATATTTACATTTTGTGTCTTTTGACCCAGTTAAGTGTCTATTATTATCATTATTATATATTACTTTTAAAAGAACTGTTTCTGTTGCTTCCTGTCCTGGGTTCAGAGGTCACACTTAATAGTAGCTTTAACCTTTAAAACCCATTTAGTTCAGTTCTTTTAAGTCTGTGCACATATTTCCTGCATTTTCTCATTGTATATGAAGAAAAGAGAATAAGAAATACATATGTATGTTCATTTCAACCCTGTAAAAACAACAAAGCTAAAGGTGATTTAAGGCTTTCACACAGTTCTATATACAGTGTATATTTCCTTACATGAGTACTGATCAGCTCCACCAGAGTCATTTTCCATCTAAACTCCTCACATGTTCAGATCATGCACTATTTGACCAAAAAATAAAGTTAAGAAGCCCAATGACTGAAACCATGTGCATGTATGCAAACTTTTTTTTTTACTCTCCTATTAATCCTGTGATGAACTCTCAGATTTATCTGGTGTGACGGTGTATAAAAGTGGACATAAAGTGCTTAAAATAGGCTCCTCTTTCAGCAGAAATATAATGCTCCAATCCTGATCCTTCACTATTAATGTATTTAATACAGTACTTTGGCTTCATTGCTTAAATTTAATTGTACTGTATTAAAATGCTGCACTGGTACTTTAACTTAATTCAATGATCTGAGTGTACCTGCACGCACACTCTGCCTGGTATTTCCCGTTTGACACGACTAAGCATCTCTATCAATGACATTTCACTGTCACTCAACAAAAACATCTGAGAGAACAAGTAATCAATCACATAACGCTAAAGTTTTCCAAGTGCACAGATAAAATGAATGCCGGGGTCTTACTCTAAATGGTTACCCCCCCCTCGTAGCCAAACTGCTCATTACTATGGGGCGTTAATCTATATTAAATCATTATAAAAATGGTCGTCCAAAAGAGTTCAAGTCAGCGTTTTCCAAACATCCACTCCTAATGACATCATTCTTCTGCTGTCATTAAGGATATTAAAAATTCATTAAGAAGAAAAGTACTGCTGAGTGGTAACAAATCAGTGAGCATTTCCCCTTCAAGACTAAAGACTAAAAGACTGTGGCAAACTTTGAGGTATATTTTTTAATGACAGCTTGTGGCTTAGTTTTATGGTTGATAAACATGTTTCACGATTAAAGATCAAAATTCGACACATTAGATAGCATATACAGAAAATGCAATTGTATTTAACATTGCCCTTTTGTTTATTATACATAAGTGAATGCTTGGCAGCTATTCTATTCTAGTAAATATAATCAGAATTCACCAAATCCATCCGATGAAAATACCTGCGCCAATTTCCTTTAAAGATAAAACGTCGATGCTCAGAGGCATAAGGCGCTGCATTCCACATAAATAGTAAAAAATGCTTTACAATGCATGAAGCATAACCCTCAGCTTACCCTTAAATGTCATGACATGATATCCAATTTTTGCAATCCCTTTCAAAAAAACAATAATAAACTGTGCTCTTGTAAATTGAGGTGGGCTACGGCGGTGCAAGGATTGTTCCCAATCTCTGGTTTGCGGTGTTTTATAAGCTAATACCTGCCCATAATGTGTTTGTACTTTACATCTCGCAGTACTTAACATTTGCACTCCATTTTGTCGGTCAGGGCCCAGTGAGTATGTACAACAATTTCATTTATGCTATAGGGTTCTCTCAGCATTTTAATGGTTTCAACTGAATACACATCTTGTTGGATATATACTGTATACACAGTACGCTGCATTTTATCGATGTAAGCCTATGTTCAGTGCCACCACGGCCCATTGCTCTATCAAGTTTGCTATCAAGATGCTGAAGCCTCGGCGCTGCTAGTAGCCTGTCCAATTCATCTGAGTAAAACAAGTGAAGTCTTCGACCCCCACAGTCTCTCTCAGCCAACACCAAACACATTACACTCAGAGGCGTCATGGTTTCTGCAGTGGAGTCTCCACAGGGTCTGGAGACCAAACTCAGCTCCTTTGCATGTTCCAACTTACACCGAACTTTTACAAGTTTAAGTGAGATTTTTTTCTTTCGTTTAATGAGCCTAAGTGTAAACTAAGTGTTGTGTGGTAGTTTGCACGAAGCTAATTATTGCATATTTAGGAAACAGGAAACCACTTTCATGTTAAAAAAAATGTAAAGAATATACAGGGGATTAAACTCCAGTAGCTCCAGAGAAATGATGTATTTCTACAGGATTCCCTTTTTCTCTCTGTGATTCCTATAAAACATAATACTGACCTGCCTATAGGGGGCACTGTTCATCACTGAACCTGAAATTCATCAAAAGATTTAAAGAACTAACGGATATGGATACCTTTAGTCAGTAAGCATGTTTGCATATTACTATGTTTACTGCAAATCTGGAGTGTCATTTACATATCTTCTGTTAAAATGATTCTGTTGTCTGGGATGTGGTCTTAACTGGCACATTTTTGTGTTGTACTTTATATACGTCAGTCATGCATCACTGTACTTCACAGTTATTTTCAATCATTTCATTAAAGTCTACTAAATATATAAAAAATAAGGAAATATCTAAATGATTACAAAGGACAAACATATAAAAGCAGAATCCTTGTGTTTAAGATGCTATACTGAACACAGTACACACAGTACACACAGTACACACAGTACACACAGTACACA
>JAPQRQ010000012.1:23989691-24010752 GCA_037367365.1 Apogon talboti | reverse complement strand
ACACAGTACACACAGTACACACAGTACACACAGTACACACAGTACACAGTGGAATAACTGACTGTAGTCCTGGTGCAGGTTATTTGGTCTTTTTAAGCAAAGCCTTTGTCTCCTGTGGTGGAGTTTTACTGCTCATGCTCACCAGCCACTTCTGTTCACAACAAACCAACCAACCCAAAGGCCTCATGTGGATCAGCCGTACAACACCAGTTGTTATTAAAGCTTTCGCGATCATTAAGTTTTAGCTGATAATTAATTGGAGGGACGCTCCCCCAACGAAGAAATCGTTAAATTATCATCATTGACCATGATATAAATATAAATATAGTCACTATTTTAAAGTCTTTCAGCTCTTTATCACATTATTGTTGAATGAACACAGATCAAAGCAGCAACAGTTATGACAGAAAAGCAAATAATAATAATATAACATGATGCTCATACTGATATAACCAATGTCCAGCCAATGCATACAGTATATCGGTGCATCCCCAGTTCTTATACCAATTACGGAAGTTAACTGAACTGTCTTTGTCTGTTAAAATAAATAATAAATGAAAAATACACATGCAAGTTATGACATCAACTTAATGTCAGCAGATATTCGGTCGGTTGAATGTAGGTTAGTGACTTGACATAAACAGCTGGTGGTGCTAAGCGTCCACTCAGGTGTCATTAAACCACAGAAGAAGAAGGAGTGACAGTTAAATCCCAACCAATGGAACAGTAGTGGAATATCACATTTATGTACATCTAATGCTTGGACATAGTAGTGGTTGTAGCTTTCCAGTATTAATTATATGGATCTACATATTTTTTAGTGTGTTTTATTAGTTTTTATTGCGTACATGTTGGTGGATACTGCTGGAATTTGTGAATTTCCTGTTGGGATGAATTTTTTTCTCAATCTATTTTATTTTAGTTTTTTTCTTTTTGTCTTTTATTTGTTCTATAGCTTATCACTCCATTGTTGTAATTTAGTTTTCTTTTGATGGTGCATCTCAAGCGGCTGATCCAAATAAACTGAATTTCCTCTATATTTTACACAGGTAATTCTAATGATAATGCCAAATGCTCTGAGTCAGCTCAAACAGTTACAAACAGATGAATATGTGACAACTGTGACCTGCTGAGCTCATATCAGCTACTTTCAGATTTCATCATTATAGGGAGGGTTGGTCCTTATTTATCAGCAAAAGGGGCAGAAAAGCAGGAATTTGTATATATAGAAAGCAAAGTACAGAATCATTATTCCATGCCAGCCCTTTAAATGTGATCAACATTAGCTCAGGCCACATAAAATGGAAAAAAATGGAGTGGTAATGACAGAAGGAGATGGCGGAGGCCTGCCTTTGCTCGGCAGGACCCACATGGACAGAAGATAAGGAGGTGGCTGGGCACAGGAGTAATAACGCTGATGAGATCTTAGCAGGGCGATCTGATTCCAGTGTGAATTAGAGTTAAAGCGTGCTCCCTGCTGGGCTCATACTTAGGACAATCTCCCTCACTACCAGACATTCATTGTTAATATGACATTCCCCGGGATCGTGGCTAATAACAATCTCAGAGGGTGGGGTTTTTATGACTGTAAAAAAGAAAACAGCCGTTCTGCCTTTTGCTTAATGTTTATCTCTCGGGAATTGCACAGTGGCACGGCACACAGCGATACAATCTCTTTTAATTCTCTTTCTGGTCTGTTTACACTCAGAGGAAGAGCTAAGAAATCGGGAGGGTGAGATGGGGAAGTGGGTGGGGGGGGCTCAGGCACATCTACCCTACAGCAGCTAATGTTTCAAGGCCATTATATTCTGATTGGAAATCTAATAAACAAATCATCAATCTTAATGTGAGTCTACACCAAACATCAGGGGGCTGAGAGACACTTCTGACTCAAATCTGACACCAGTACACATACAGTGGCTCCATAATAACGGGCTCCGACTTATTGGAGTCACCTCTGACATGTTCAACGTCTAATTAAGGCTTTAACCTCTAGGATTCTTCGAGATCTGCCCATTTCTGTCTCTCTGCAAATTCAGTACATATATTATTGAATCACATTATCTGTTTTTGCTTCAGTCCCATTACTCACTGAGAACAATTTGTAATGATAGTCTATCATCAACGTGGTGGGTCGTGTTGCACCATTGATCACAATCCTCCAAACAGCTTTTATGTTTATGAGAAATCACCCTAAGAGCAGTCTGCATTGTATTTCCCCTATATGGTTCATGCAATTATACATTTCGCCCCAATTGCAGATAGAAATTTACTATTGATCACGGTGCACTGCACATACACTACTGCATGTTATCTCCTTGGTTTACTGTTGTCTACAGTGGGACAAACAACAAGGCACAGTTGATAGGTCCATTACACACCGACATCAAGCTGATTGTAGAGGTTTGGATCTTTTTCTCTGTATGTTCCAATTTAAAGTCCATATCCAGTAATAAATATGTGTTATGGGTTTGTCCCACTAGAGAAAATGTGTTATTAATAACACATTTGAACTTGGATTAATTATAAACAAATGCAAAGTATGTAAAATTACACTCCAAAACCCTACAGAAATTAAGCTGTACTCTCTGGTCTAAAAGACTGCAGGAGCTTAAGTCACTTTAAAGGTCAAATATAACTATGGACTAAAGAACTAAAGTATTTGTTAGAATTTGGAACCAGGTAGAGTACTTATAAGACTGTAATAGAAGGAAATGGCAGTAATGGAAATCATGTTAAAGAGGTTTTTGTTTTTTCTACCATTACTTGTGATACGCCAATATACTGACTAAACATATGTATTAAATGATATTTGCTAATATGAGCCAATGGTATCAACAAATGAGTTGTATATTTTCACAGATAGCAGTGATTTATCCATTTACCTGTCTGATATAAAGGGTTTTTTTTCATAAAAGTGTATGAATCCATGTTCATGTACAGATAATGTGACGAAGAGCTGAAAGACTTTAAAATGGCGACTATTTTTGTATCTATAAAGTAGATTTCTTTGTTATGAGCAGAGAAATAACAAAAGCCAAAAAATTAAGAAACAGAAAGTTACATCGCTATCGGTTAAAATGTCATTTTAAATATCAGTATCATCATGCATCCCTAACCATAACTGGTGAAAATAAACCTTAGATGGGTTTTAATCACATTAAGTGAAATCTGTTCATGTTAATCTAACTAATAGTTGCAAGTAACATAACCAAGTAAAATTAAATACAGCTGTACTACAGAATCATAGAACTGGTACAAACATCTGATATACTGTAAGTCCACAAGTCAGCGCAAATATATAATGCAATTCTAGTCATTTTTAGATATTTTAATCTGGAAACGTTACATACCAACTGCCATGAAACACCAACGAAGAAGAATACTAGACTTGTAAAGAAATGTTTGAGCCAGAATCCGGTTCCGATACAAGAATCTGAAACACAACATGCAACATTTTTTTCTCCCATTTATTACGTACTGCTGACTTAGCCAAATCAAAAATATTTTATATTTATGATTATTATTAAGTAAGTGTTGAGACACTGTTGCTAACACGTTCACTTTTAGCAGAGGAGTCATATCAAGCATATGTTATTGACCTAAACACTTAAATGGTAAACAGTTTACACAGTTTAATACTTCATAGTGGAGGATTTTCACATTTTTTTCTGACATATAACACATTTAGAAACAATCTCTGGAGTTTCCTTATGTGGTCAAAGGGTACAAGCAGTGTGAAGGTACACATAGAGTCGTTTGAGTTTTTGTTGAACTGTTTTGTTTTTTTTTACTTTGGAACCTAAAGGAGCTGAACAGTATGAACTCGACTGTGAAAAGGGGAAACTGGAAATGGAATAATGACTTGGATTTGGATTTTTCTGTTGAACTGGTTGAGTGAAAATTCATTTGATGAAATATATTTTATTTTTATTTTTTTAAGAATATATTTGGTGCTTCTGTTGGGTTTGTGTTCCTTCACTATGTGTGAGTGTACTTGGTGTATTCAGTCCTTTTGTGCTTGTTTCTTTGGATTTATCTTACTGAAAAAATATTAAATGTCCAGACAATTGACTCTACCTATAAAAAAAACACAAATCCTAAAAATCTGAAGATCCAGAAGAGAATCCTATTTGAGAGAAAAAACAACAACCACATTATACAAAGTGAAACACTTACAACTCTTTATTGTAATAGGAGGATTTAATTTTTTCTTCCACATAAAATAACAACAACCTCAATGGATTAAAAGTCACTTTTGCAAAATGATCTATTCAGCATGCAATAATAATGAGCAGTATTAAACCCCCTTTCATGACACGACTGTAAAGTTAAAGTGCTAAATTAGAATTTACAATGAAGAATACCCAGGACGTTCATTATGGAAAGGCTGTGTTTGTTATTGTTGCATAAGGGACACAGCCACTAAATCAGCTCCCACAGGACGCCTGCTCCACCAGGACTTACGCTGCTCCGCTTACCCTCTGATATGTCTGGCTATAAATTCTGAGTGCCGCTCATCTGTTCTTTGGTGAGACAGTCTGCTTAAATACAGGATTGGACATTTAAATGATTTCACTTGTGACAGGCCTGCTGTGACAGAATAACAGATTCTGCTGAACAAATAGGCCGTGGAGGCTGTCGGGGTCCCAGGAGTCAGCCTCAAGCCCTCAGGCTCTGTTTTGTAAAGGACTTGTTTCAGTATGGCAGCACTTCTGGAAACATATTGGCCTTGTTACATTGAATGAAATGCTAATTCTCACAGACTGTCTCGGTGTGGATCTTTGTGTGTATCTGCGGGTGTGTGTGTGTGGTCATGCACATTGCACATGGGCAGGCATGCATGTGCATTAGTGGGAATAAGATCTATATAAACTATGTATGTATTGGGGAACAACAGAATAAATGCGTTTAGTTGCAATTTTAATCCATAGCAATAAGAATACAGTTACATTCTAAATCAGATTACTTTAAAATCTACATTATTTGCCCTGAGATGTAAAAATCAATGTTTCCATAAGACTTTGAGTTAAAACAAAAAAGGTGACATTGCACACAGTGTAGTCCAGAACCATTATTTTCAGCATCAATTAATATCTTAATTATTTGTTGGAGAGTGTTGGAAAAGCTGCACTTATTGGACTCAAAGAGATGGTCTTTGGATTGGGACATACACAGTACTAATGCAGGGTTGGAATGAACATACATATTTGTTTCTCATTCTTTTTTCTTCATATACAATAAGAAAATACAGGAAATATGTGCACAGCCTTAAAAGACACACTGAAAACTGAACTGAATGGGTATTAAAGGTTAAAGTCACTATTTGGTGTGACCTCTGACCCCATGGCAAGAAGCAGCACAAACAGTTAGAAGCATCAGACATGTTGAATGAAACCTGGTATAAAACATAAGGAAAATTAAAGCAGTAAATCCCCTATTGTCTGAACAAAAGGGTTAAAGACACGTTAAGTGCAAAGGGAGGTCACACTAAATACGACCTCTTAGGTTTATAGAAGCTGTTTTAACACAGAGACTGGCAAATGCCTATGTGTGGTCATTAGAACTTTACTAAACCAATAAATCTAATATTTGATGAGGACTTTCACACAGTACTGTATATGCTCATGAAACAACAATGAACTTTAAGGCATTCTCTTACAAAATATTAAAATGCATTAACTTTTCATGGCATGGTCAAGTAATACCTATGAAAACACTATACTATAGAAACAAGACCAGAGACAGTGGACAAACAAAGGGGAAGATACTGTTTGGTTTCCTGATGAAGGCTGTTGGAGTACAGATGAGTCTACAGATCTAAATGGACTGTGAAGTGACAATGAAGGCATTTTAATATTCTTTAAGAGAACGCCTCGGACAGCATTGTTGTTCATTGTTGTTCATTGTTGTTCATCGTTGGTTAAAAAGTGTTTCCTAAAGCTCAAGGTGACCTTTTAATAATACTCAAAAACACTCAGTTTACTCTCATAGAAGAGGGAGGAGAACATTCACATTTAAGATGATGCTCTATTTACTTTTTTCTCTGTCTTAGAAATGACTTAAAAATGATTAATTAGGCTAGTTTACAAGGAAAGTTAGAGAAAAGTAGTAAAAATGTACAAAATTTGGGTCACTAAAACAAGAAATATTCAGTCAAAAGTGTTAGTTGGGTGTAGTTTTCAAGATACAATATGAGGCCTAAATGTTCAATTCTATGAATTAATAAGAAAATGGTTAGTACTAAAAAAATTATGTTTGTCACTGAGCTGCAAGTTCTGTTTCAGAACACTGTCTGTACATTAGAATACACTCAGTTTTCAGATTCCTTGTAGTGTAAGATTTTTATATCTATATAAAATATACATAATCCTATGTATATATGTATATATGTTATAACACCTTATATCAATCAGCTTTATTGTCATATGCATCCAATTCTTATCAAAGTATGTATGATTTAGCACATTTTACCTCTGAAACAGATCATTTCCCCAAAAATTACAGGCCGGAATATTTGTTGATTAATCTAATAGTTCGTTAATCAATTAACTGATTGATCGTTTCATCTATAGTCTGGTATCTCATGTAATAGATGGACAAACTGGAAATTTGAGAATTATTATACAGTATTGATATTTATATTCTCTCTTTTTTATCCATTTTCTTCTGTCAAAAAACAGAGAAGGTTAAAAAATGTCCTTGTTGGAGCCATTTTTATTTTCAAGGAATTCATTTCAAGGCGTTTGGCAAGTGAGAATAAAACTATGGAACTGTAAATTCACTACTTTTTATGTTCGTCTTTGTTTATTGGTTTTCACTCCAACTTAATGTTGTGGAAAATAAAAAGTCAAGACAGACAGGATCCTCATCCTTTTTGCCACAGGAAACATCACATCCTTTTGTGTTAACATGTACTTTTTGTGTTTATTGAGTTTTACTACTTACATTATTGAGTCAAAGTCACATTTGTTTACAGTGAATATGCAATAATAGTGTAAAAAATGTTCAAGTCCCATTGTATGAGACAAGTTAAAGGTTAAAACGGAGTCTCCAGAAGTATAAATCACAACTGTCTGCAAATGGTTGAAGTAGTAGTAACTGGAATTAGGTTTTTGGCTCACGTGTAAAGAAGTCTAAATTGATTTCCAGTGATATATTTAATTTCTCTGCAGCCTTGGATTAAAATTACCCATGCCTTAGTTTAAGAGGGCGAATGGTGCAGCTTGTCCTTTGACAGCCTGCATAGGTGGGAGTCTCTGAAGGCATTATAAGTTTATGATGGCATGATGAGGAGTAGGCCAGCATCTACTTAAAAAAGCCAAGCCAAGCTCTTTCTGAACTTACCTTTCTTTGTGTGGGGAATTGGACAAAAGCCATAGTTCCCTCTGGTCTGTCAAAGCTATTCTATAATCAACCAACCGTGGCTCTCCCCTTAAAGAATAGGAAGACATTATTCAGCTTCCTCCTTCTGATCTTGGGGCCACAACAAACCATGTAAGCCATGGCTGACTGGTTAAAGCAAAAAAAAAAAAAAAAAAAAAAGGAAAAAAAAAGAGGAACACAATGTCCTCCTGTCACCGACCACAGATACAGGCCTATGAGCCAGGCGTCACGTGACCCGGAGACCGCCGACTCAACCCCGGTGGCCAGGGCTGTGAGCGCCGCCACACATTGAGAAGCCTTGAACCCAAACGCTCTGGGCCCTCTGTAAGGTCAGATGTCAGAGGAGAAGGAGTCTGCTGCAACTGCGACGGAAAGTGAGTGATGTTTCTTAATCAAAGCCTTGGCCACATATTTAATGAACTGATCAAGTCCACGCCGTCTACGTTGTGTTTAACTAGACGCATTGGGCCGTTCTGTCTGTCCTCTGTACTGTAAGAGGCCTGGAAAAGGTAAAACCAAGGGCTTAGTTAGTATGTGAGATCAGCACTTTGAAGGAGCGGTGCTTGACTTCATTTCTACGACTGACTGAAATGTGGAGACTTAACACTCAGCCAGAACATTTATTGGCTGGATGGTCTCAGTTTGTCAAACTGCATAAGGGGATTTTAAATTAAAGAGGAGGCAAAAGTCTCAACGCTGCTTTTCTCATGGGGACTCCATATCAAAAAAAAAAATAGAGTGAATGGATGTGAACTGGTATTTTCACATAGAATACATTTAATCCAGCACAGATGCATTATGACGATTCTATGAGCAGGAAAAACAGTAAAATGTACTTTTTTTAACAGAAGATCGAACAAATAACAGCAACATCAGTGAGGTAAACCTGTCTATTGGAAATATTTGGTTTCATTTACTCATTTTTCATTATATCTACATTGTTGGAATAATAATAATAATAATAACATTTCTGACCTTTAACCAGGTTCAATGATTACATACTGAGTCCCTGTTACAGTTTATCTATCAAGAATAAATCACATTGTCACAATCATTTCATGACAAGAAATATTTAATTCCAACTCTATGGGCGACAGTGTATACTTCAGTTTCCTCTATATCATGTCAACTTGTGCCGTGTTTAAATCTGCTCCATAAATACATTTTATTCACTGATTGATTATTAAATTAAGCAAGAAAAAGCATTTATTTAAAACAAAATAAGGTGTTGTACAAGAATAAGATGGATACATAACTAAGAAACATACATTTTAACCTATAAAATGCAAAGAAACTGAGAAAAATTGACTTTTTTTTATTCCAGTGAAGAAAAAGTCGTGGAAAAGCATATGTCTTACACTTCTTCTCTTCTAGCTCATAATTCAAAAAAAGTATTTCATGTCCTTCATGTACCTGCAGGTGTTTATCGTACTTAATTATTTACTTATATACTTTTCTCTGCCATTCAAAACACAATGTCTGAGAGGTCGATTATTAAAAGCACTTGTAAAATAACAGAATTTGAAGTGTTGTACAGATGGATGATTAAAGGAAATAAAATAGCTTAATCTATATAAAATGCAAGAAAATAGAAAAAAAGTACAGTTTTCTAAAGACCAATGTGATCCCTTTAAGTCTTGTTTTGCTCTGCCAGTAAAAAAGTCCCAAAAAGTGGGTGTTTTCAGAACATTTTTACATAAAAAAAATAATTAACACACTGTAATAGTCAAAAAAAAGATGATTTACAATGTCAACTATGACTGCATACATTATTAAGTAAAGTCAGGATTTGTCACTCAGATAAGTGTACTGTAATTGAGGCAAAAATAAAACAGTTGTTATTCCAGAGTGAACCGCAGACTTTAAGTCTTCTGCCAATGATCATGGCGTGCGGCGCTGAATGTTAAATAGGTAAAGAGCCCCGTGGCAGAGGCATTGGCCCCCTGTTACCACTTAGCCCTATTTGGCTGGCCTCACTCACACTCATAATTAGGACCCCCTACTGTGAATATAAATGGCCCCTCAATCAATAGTGATAGAGAGAAATAAAGAGAGAGAGACGTGGAGACCGTGGGCATATCTCAGGGGCAAACATGATAGCATTATGAAAGGAGCAGCTTGAAAGCGGCTTTTACTCTGACAAGGGAGCGAACGTTGTAATTGTCCCTCGGGGGACCAGAGGCTCTTGTTATTAGAAAACAATTTCTCCCTCTAGGCCGCTTCTTCTTCAGCCTGAGGGCACACTGATTCCACTCCTCCACTCCGTTCTCCAACCACACACCCGACTATGGTAAATAAATGATGTTTGGACAAACTTAGCAAAGTTCCCAGAGCTGGTGAAGCTGGATTAGCAAAGCGTTTCTTTGTGTATAATCCCTGAACAAGGAGGATTATAATGTGTGAGATCTCCTGATATAAGAAGTTATCCAGATAACATTACACATCATGATACAACAAGTCTTTTATAAGGGTAACAAATAAAACTATTAGAAACTTCTCCAAAACTGTATTTTTTTTAATGCTAATTTTCCATTTGAGAAATAAACTAAATTACATGACACATCATGGTTTATTTTACAGCTTTTCCACACACAAAATAATGTCATACCATAATAAAAATAACACTTTAATTCAACTTTTTTACTGATCATAGGCATTTTACAACTTTACAGCTTATTTACCACAACTAACATGTTTAATATAATGTTATTAATCAGAATATCTAAAAGACGTACATGCACTTCATCAAAGCAGAAGACATATTTGGTCATCGATAGTATCTCAGTGTTTTGGTCTGTACCATAAAAGTATTCCAGTTACCCATCCGTACTCATTTAACCTAGAATTTATATGAAATACCCATATGGAAAAGAGTTTTTCTTATTGAAATATTACAACTGAACTGATCATAAAGGTCATATTTTAATTGTATGTGATTTTTTTCTTCTTATTTGGAACCTTTGTATGGATTCTCAATCAAGCATGAAACAAAGTGTAATTAATAATACTAATAATAATAATAGTACACAAAGGTATTAACCGTCTGGGTTTCTGGTCCATGTCAGACTGTTCAGAAGCAGAGTTCCTACATGTTTTCTGTCCTAAAATTCCATTTTTAAGAGACTTGTCTGGAGTTTTATCACAGATCAGAAAGCTGGATGTTTATCAACTAAATAAATGGTTTTAACCTGGATGTATTTAACTCTGTGACTTGTTACATAACCAAATAACTGCAGATTGTAACTTCACTGTGCTCACGTCTTACTTCCAACATCAGCACAAACTCTTGTATATTCAACTTATTTTCAGAAGATGCAGCATTCGTTTTTTCAGAACAGAAGAGGCACAAGAGTCAATAAAGAAACAAAACCTCTCTTTCTTTTTTTTTTTTTTTTTTACACTTCACCAGACCTGGACATGGGTAAAATCACAACCTGTTTTAGGTGTTATCTCCTTGTTTTGTCTTCACTGTAGTGAATCATCATCCTGTTCTGAATTTAGACGCATTTTACATTGACTTTCCTTTAATTTCTGTCCTGATTACACATGGAAGAACAAAAATGACCATCCAAAATGATGAAAAATATCATTGTGCAGACTGTGATTACCAACACATGGACTCCAGTCACGGAGGATAATAAAGGGTAGTTGGTTTTCTGTCATCGTACGGTACATATCGTCACATCGTGCAGTATAATTCAATGTTATTACAGAGTTGAAGGTGTGCTAAAGTACCTGTGTGGATGAGGAATGGGAGTGGATGTGCACTGCTGTCTTTGTTGGTCTGTCTTTCTTTGTTCTGGTTGCACCTTTGTGTAATTTACACTGTCCTAAGCTAAACATAGATCATTTCAAATATTTACCCCATTCCCTGGCTAATTTCAAAGGTTTATTTCCCGAAATGAATCCTCTTTGTCAAATCCATTGATCCTTGCAAATCTAGAGCAATATCACTGTTTGTATAATAAATTGACCTGTAATGTAGATTAAGTTAAGGGGGAATAGAATGAAGGGGGGAAAAAAAAAGTGAAAAATGCCCATTAACATTTTGCCTTGTGAGTTTGTGTGGTTAATTTAAAACATTTAAGGCTGGAAATGAGCTTCTCCATCAAATGTCCCACTTCCATTTACATTTCTTGCATACAAGTCAATTTGTGGCTGCCCCACACCATAAATCATTGCCACCGGAATGCTGTGTCGGTACCTCTAGACATTACCCTGGCGCGTGGTACTTAAAAAAAGCAATTTAGAACTCCATTTGCTCAAAAAAAAAAAAAAAAACCCACTGTGCTTTCAGCAGACTCACACTTCTCCCAGCAAAATGAAGATTAAACAGCATTGCCAAAAAGAGTTTTATTGTATATGAACGTCTTGCAATTGTTCTAGGTGTGTTTGTTCGGGGTTTCTCCGATGTGTGAATGCAAAACGAGGTGAATAAACCGGCATTATTCTATTATTCCCATAATAAAAATACGCGACGATGACAGTTTAGTGATTAGGATTTTTTTTGTTTTTGTTTCTTCTAATCCACTGTGACCTCACTCTTCTTTACCCTGTGTGACTGCAGCAGACAGAAAGTAGAAATAAACCCACAGGTCTGTTTACTGTGCTCCCATTCACCATCAATAATGGCCTGATAAAAGAGATGCTATCTGACCAACCAGAAAGCAGTGGTCAGTAAAATAGGTACAATATTGTGTCACGTATCAGGAAATAATTGATGACCCCCTTCACAGGGATCTCAAACGGGGCATTGGGAAATCATTTTCAATCTATGGCTTAGCAGATGAAACAAATGCTCCCGGCTTGCTTTGTCAATTCTCACTCCTTAGGGTCAAACAAACAGCTTTTCCAGGGCCGGCTCAAAGGCTAGTGTTCAGGCAGCCAAGCTGAAAATGTCCCTTGTCCTCCACAAAATGATACAACGGAGCATTTCATATACCAACAGTTTGTTATTTGTCATTGACAAAGTTATAATAAGAGGGGCCTTCATATTCATTGAGCAGGTGACCCTTCCATTCCCAAAGCTTCCAGCTCCGAACCAGTCTCCCAGAAATTATGTCGCCATATAACTGAACTGCAAATCCAATTACATTTTGTTGTAAATATAATGCAACTCATTATGGTCCATCATTTGCGTTTCCAAATAAAAAAAGAACTTTGCCTCCAAAATCAACCTATAATAATAAAACTGATAACGCGTCGTTTCCCAATTTTCAATTTCGTGCACAAATCAAAAAATGGAAACAACAAATCTGACGTTCCACTTTGCTGTTTTTAGACACCGGCAGTGTAACACTAGAAGTGGCTCTTACTCATGGAAGAAAGAAGGAGATAACTGACACAGATAACGGACCCGTCCAGTACCAGCTCTGGTGGTAAACATACGACTCACTGAGATTACGCCGCAAATTCAGCTTTATCAGAAATATAACCTGACCCACTTTAGGTTTTCTACAAACACCTTTTTTTTTTTTTTTTTGCAGTGAAATATAATTTCTCATTGACGGTTTGGAGTTTGTATTCCTTTTTATTGTTATGTTCTAGTAATAAACCCACCGTCTTTGGGTTAGAAAAGGTCACAGTTCCATTTAATCACATTATTACAGACTTTTTCTATCCTGGTTTCTTTGCCCAACCCTAACCCAGTGCCACCAGCATCCAAACACACCCATAAAAAAGTTTACAAGAGTTGAAACTGTAATTCTTTTGGCAAAAAAGGGAACAATTTAATGTTACATTTATCTGACCAACATTTTCACTTTGAAGTGACGACTGACCACATTTCTGTTGAAATGACACATAATGTGAGCAGTATTTCGTTTATATGAAAAACAACATATTTGTAGGCTCAATCAAATGCTATATCTACATAATTTCAGAAAGACGTGGTTTGTTTATAGAGGCGCAAAGAAGGAAGTTGTGGAAGAAGAAAAGACATGTGCGTCCACTGAGTACAGTAACTTTAAAGCAGCTGAAATGTGACAATACTTGTTGTGTTTGAAAGGTTTGTTTCAGTTTTTAGCATACTGTCAAATCATCTACCTTCCACACTATGTAAAAAAATAAGAGATATGGACAAAAATATTAAAAGCATGCGCCTCAGAGCTGCTTTACTTCTGTGCTAAGATCTAAGGAGTCAATAAACTCAAATATTTACCATTATTGGTTATTGAAGGCGACTGTAGTTATTTGCTGATGAAGTGTGTCTTGGTGTGTAAATCAGAACTAATGTTTTAAATGACTGTAAATAGATGCTGTTTGGACACATGGTGTTTAATTTGTACTTTTACTGATTAAACTGGGGATAAAATGTCCGTAACATGATGAAATTCCTCAACAAACTCTAAAAAATCTCCATTAACCTCTCAGTGCTCAACGCTTGGGTCCTGTTTCGTTACTTTCCACCTGTCTAAAACTTTCCAAACACACCCCGCTGCGGTGCAGAATTCCTCCTCCACTGCTCAGGGAACGTTTTTCATTTCTTCAGCTGGCTCGTCGTTGGCCGTGGGGTGGAATCGACCGGCCACGCGCATGGGAGCGCCACATCTTCCACTCTTGTGTGTCCACAGGCCTCCTGCTCGCCTCTGTGAAACCAACAGTTTATTCTCAACCAGTAGGGCCAGGAGCATGCTCTGGAGGGGGGCGCGTTGTACTGCATTACCAAGACAATGGGGCCATATGGGGAACAGAAGGATCTCCCACTCGCCTTTTCAACACACAACAAACGCGGCGGCGCATTATGCACGGCAGCGGTCACTTTAAGGTTACAGTTTTTAGCATAACAACTGATGAAAAAGAGAAAGGCATTTTATTCCCATTTAGGCCTATTATTAGCACCACGTAAGGGGCTGAGATTTATGGGCGTTGAACAATACCCTTCTTGGTCGACATACTGACGAAGGCTTAGGGAGAGATAATGGTACCACACCGTGTTCATCAAATCAACATCATGTCAAAAGCAGCTGATGCTGATTTGTGTACATTGACTCCTGGGCCACATATTGTCTCTGCCTGAAGCACAATAAACCAAACAAGTACCCACGTCCTCTGCTTTAAGCAAAAGTACTGATACCACAGGGTGAAAATACTCCACTACAAGTAAATGTTCCACATACAAAACCTTAGTTAAGGATGCAAATTTAAATATGCATTTATTATCAGCTAATACAAGTGTAAGTAGTCATTGTGCAGTAAAATGCTCAGTGTTTTACTATGTTACATGTTGTTTTTGGGGTCATGCATTCATCATCCAACTATAATAGACACTATATAACTCCTGTATATTTGCACCCATCCTACATTTGCACTCTTGCCCTTTTATTTTGCAATATTGGATTTTATATGTGCACTATTGCAAGCTATTAATGTTAATATTATGTCTTTTTTAACCATTGTTTTTAGAACTTTTTTTTATATTATTATACATACAATATATTTATGCCATACACATGAGAGTTAAGGATAAGCTGTGGTCAAATGCTTTTCCAAATGTGGCCAATAAAGCTGATAATATTCTATAAAATCATCATGTTTGTGGCTTTGCTGTCCTGGAAGAACCACATATCTGTAAAAATTCAGTTTCCAGCTTAAGAGGGTTTTAAAGGAGCTCTCTCTCCAGAAATGAACATTTGATTCGTAGTTTCTAACACTCATAATCAACATATTTGGAACTAATGAAATATTGATTTTCACTGCTTTTGCTGATTCTGACTAATGGTATTTTATATAAATTACTTGTAAATTGGGTTGGATATTTTGGAAATTTCTAATTTTATCTGTGTTATTGGATTATATGTTTTGTTCAATATCGACTGTAACTGTAATTGGTGCTGCTGCCTGGAAAACATTTTTAACCTCAATGAGACTTTCCTGTTTAATAAATAAATAAATAAATAAAAATCTATCTAGAAAGTGACAAAAGTCGTCATGTGTGAAACAAAAATGCAATAATTGCCTCTGAGATGTAGTGGGGTAAAAATATGAAGCTGTAGAGATACTTGAAGTACTTCATATTATGCAGAAAATGGAAATACAAGTACCTGATACATGTACTCTCTAACTGTAGATAAGTAAAAGTACTTAGCTACACCACTGGAGATAATGATGCAGACAGTAAAACACAGGTAGTGCATGTATCGATTTATCTTGTTGACAATCCAGAAGTCACAAATGTGAGCGTGTGCACACGTGTGACGTCACTCCCCGGCGCCATGCAAGAGTGATGCAATTATAAATGTCTGAACATCTTGTGTGTTGATTGGAGCATCGCGGATCTTGTGACGGTAGACTGCAGATCCAATCCATTCCCGGTGTATGGCAGCTTCACACACAGCCAGCAAAGCAGGAAAAATCATATGGTGAAGTGTTGCTTGATCTACGACAAGTGCATCAACGCCAAGAGACTCTTTTTCTGAAAGGATGCTTTAAATATCCTCGGTGAATGGCTGGATTCTCCGGAGATTGTGTGAAAACTTTAATGAATTCGGCTCAAGATGCATCGTCATTTACATTTATTAAACAGGCGCGCTTGCCTTTTGATCTGTAAAAACAATCTTGAAGTTGCAAAAGATGTGCACCTGAAATTATTATCGGTACCTTTGGTGTCAATAATTATTGGCCTATCTGCATGTAATGAATTGACTATCCTCATAATCTGGCTCATAATGGCTTTAGGACACCAAAGGGTCCTCTAAAGAAGATGAGAGCCTATTGATCCACAAGACAAATGCTCTTTAGGATGTTAATAGTCTAATTTGCTTTAATGATTTCTCCTAGCACTTCCCCAGTCAAGGACAGGATAATATACACTTAAAAAGGCATTCCAAGCAGAAGCACAGCAACTGGACGCTTCCTGCATAAAAATGTAGGGCATTTGAGTCGAATGTGTGAAATTGATGATCAACCTAGCCATTAGTTTGTCTTTATTTGCTTCCTTCCAAGGTAATTATCATGGATTAATGCTTTTCTGGAGTGTCGTGCGAAATAACATTAGCAGTATCCATTTTCAGAATAACCTGCCCAGGCCTAATAAGCAGAATAATAATGCTTCCAGGTTTTTCTTTGATGTGGTACTAAAAGCTCCCACTGAATACCCATTCTGCAGGAAGTAAAGCTGAGTAAAGCACTATTTTATTAATTAGGCATGAATTATTACATGTTGGCGACATGTGCTGTTATTGATATGATGCAGTGTGTATCTTTAGATCTTAAAAAAAAAACTCTTATGTGTTAAGTGTTAATGTGTTTTTTCTTTCTATATAACACGTGATATCTGTTAGTAAATCTTTGTTCTATGCTATAAGTAACATTTTAGGATGTTAGCCCACCGTTGCAGCAAATTTTAATCTCAGACAAAGGCAGTGTAGTATGACACACCAGAGACAAGATGAGCTATTGCTTTAGCAGTTTCAGGCATAAATGACATTGACTTCTGGGAGATGGAACTCTTTAACATGCTCTGCACCAACTGAGTCACATCTGCCGTTGACAAACAGCTAAGGAGTAACCTGAGTCTATGTTCTCTTTACTGGCAATTTTTACATTTTATCATTGAAGTCAATGAGCCAATCTGCAATTTACGCCGTGGAGAGCGGGATGAGTGTATTCAGAACCCGGTCACACACCCAATCTCCTACTAAAGAGCAGCGATAATGTAATAATGCCTCACTGATGTGCCAGGCAGTAATGGTGCTGAACATCTCCCATTCATCCAACACTACCTGATCATTGCTTTAACGGAATAATACATTACGGCTGGAAATAGCTGTAAACCTCCAACTTTATCTTGGGAATGTGCACTCCTTTTTACCTCAGGAAACGTTCCTGTCCCTCGGTAATAAAAGGCAGAGCTATCAGGATGAAATGAAAAAGAGATTGAAACCCTTCTGTCTCTGACAGGCAATGCACAGATACACAGGGAACGGCATCCCTCTTATTGTGTAGCCCACAGGCTGTTTATATTATTATGAAAATAGGTGTTATGATCTTACACTTTCTCCCAGAAGAAAATGAAACCCTGGATATGTCTGCCTTTTTCCCCTCCTTATGACTGTAAATTAGGTTTGATTGACCGTTATTTCACTCTGTTTCTTAGGCCTGTCAATTCTTCCTTCCTTGACAAATGACACTTAGCCATCTGTCAATAATGACCCACGTAAATGTGCTTAAATGGGCCAGGGCACACCAATGTTATGGCTGTTCATCCTATTTAAATTACTCTGTGCCTTACATAATTACACAAACCTGATATAAGAGCAGAGCAGAGTTGGTGTGAGGTATAGAGGTTAAAGCAGAGATGCATACAGTCTAAGGCCACGTTACTTAAAGATATAGGAGCGTAAACGACACACTGAACAAAGCGTCACGATAATTGAGAAAAGACAGAGGCCCGAGAAGGTGACATCAGCCATTAACCTTATATCAAGCCATTTTGTAAATCAATGTCACTCACATTTAATAACAAGTGTAATCAAAGGAATTATGCAAATTTAATTTGATGCCTCTTGCATTATGCAAATCTCAGCCAAATATAATGAATCCTGACACCTGACCAGTGCAGTATACAGCATGGGTGGTTCTCATTGTTAGTGAATGACTGCTGATGTTATTTGAAGTTATGACGAAAAGGAGAGAGAGGAGACCTTGGAGTTGTGTAATTGCTACCGAATGAGGCACACGCATGCATTCTGTACTCAGCCGCAACAATAAAAGGCACGTAAAGTGTTAAACCTCAATATTCAAGCTACAACAGATTTTACCAAAAGGTCTTAAATGTCTGTATAAATGTGTCTGCTGATTCAGAAAATGTTTTTGTAGGAGGCTGAACACATTGAAACACAGCGGTGAAAACAAACAACAAATGCCTGCCGCAGAAGCAATTTTCTGTGTATTGTATTAGTGACCAACATGTCTGCATGACCCACCGACTCTGACAACAACCCCACAGACACACCGTTACAAGTGCCTCATAATAACAAGGGGACTCCTCGCATCGGATGCAGTCAGCTGGTTCACTACAACCAAATGTTACGGAGTAAAACAGCATGTCATGCTGCCATTTGACGCGGTAAAATAAGATTAGATGAGATCCATTTCAAAGTGCAGGAAGAGCAGTGGCTGGCCTATTCCAGCATTCTGTCTGCAATCCACAGTGTACAAATACGAGGCGGAGGAGGCGCACTCAGACATGGATGGTGACACACTGACAGAATAATGCCGCTGTCTCCTTTGGAAGGATTACTTCAGTGTAAAGTACCCGCACCATTGGAAAATTAACATTTTAGACAACTTTCTAAAAGCAGTGTCAGGGTTACACGGGAAAAGTCAAAGATGTCATAGTAAACAACTTTTGGAGGGACTACTTTCTTGTGAAAAAAAGGTAGACAATTTAAAAAGATGACTTTTGTGGTGTGAGATGGCGTCTCAATTCTCCCCTCAAATGACCCTTCACTTGTACGATCAAACACCTTTATGCTAACAGATTCATCAGCTAATCCCAAATAAATAAGGCTAGGTGATTTAGCTGACAAAATTATCACAATAATATGTTTTATTTCAGTCACTGTTGATATTTACAGCGCATTTTTGCAAAAATCATAGGTAAAAATTTCAATTAAAGCATTACTTTGTACTTTATTTACCAACCACATAGGAGAGTAGAATGTACTGTAGTGTTTTAGAACTTTTATGACATTTCCTGCACTCACACATGACTGTGAATGCAGCACCGCACATTCAGCATCAACTGGTTATAACGATGTCCTGTTAGGTTAGAGTTTGAGCAGATGCCTTTTTTTCTGAGTGGTGTTACAGTTGGTTTTGGTTTTATTAATACAAAGTCACGTCACTGGCATGAAGGCGACCGCAGGTATCTAATGTGTACTGATATTTTATGTTAAATATTTTTATTGAGCAAACAGGTGTAGCATATATCACAATAACATATACAGAGCTCATTTTAATTATTTCGAATTGTGCTCATGTGTACTGATATTTTAGTGGGAATTACAAATACGGCAACAGTGTGTGACCTATTAAGGGTTTGTCACTCATGTTTACCGTCAGATATTACTTTGGACTGACGTAGCGATGGTGTAACCCTTCTAAATGATTGGGTGTTTGCATGTCACTCATAGTACTCAGAGTTAACAAGGGATATGATTATCTATTTATGAACCAGACATGGAGCACAGCGGGGTGTGTTCGTGCTATGGCACCCTGTATATTCATTATGCACTGTCATAGCAGTTTGCATTTGTAAGTAAAACATTCATACATAGTACTTATTTTTTGCCTAAAACAGTATTTAGCAAAAAGAATAAGAAGTAAAAAGTATTATTAAAAAAAGAAAAGTGTTTAGGTTTTGTTACAGATAGAATATAGATTTCCATATTGAAATATTTAAAAAAAACTACACTGACTATGATATACAGTAGTGTGCAAATGTTTTTAGCCACAAATAGGTTTGTCGTTTTAGTAAGAGTATAATGATATGATGTATATAATGTACTGATGCATTACTCAGTCTATGTAGTGTTTTACACCAGGTTTCATTCCACATATATCCAATGTTTCCAATTATATTAAATGCATGTTTCCTGCAGAAGCCATATAGTTTTTATTCTTTGTTTATTTTATAATACTTTTTATTTCCCTCTATTTCCTTGTTATATTTTAATAGAGAGACTGAGAAAGACTAAGACTTTTTTGGTTGACTATTTCAAAATATTTTCTGAGAAATCTGTCTTTTTCCCTTGAACCTAATCCCTACTAATCTTACTTTAATAAATTATCTTCTCCCTAAATACAATTTCTGCCTAGATTTTCATCTGGGTCGAAAGGAGTTGTGAAAACCACAACTCCCATGATGCCTAGCAACATCATGATGTCACTTACTACCATATATTTTATTATTGTTTTGATTGAGAGACCCCTAGTGGCAGAAATTACTTACTGTACATAAAAAATTAGAGCTATTTTGGGGAAATAAACCTTTACTAGAAAATTAAAACTATGAAGAAGTATAATGTTTCACACAAGCTTTTCCTCAGCTGAAGAGCTTTTTTTTTCCAGTGAGCTGTTTGTCTAAAAGGCTCTGTGTAACTCAGATGGTGTGTGTTGCTAAGGAGTGCTTTAGTGTGCAGCACTAGGAGTAAAATGAGCTTCGATCTGTCCCAGAGGTAGCCCATCAAGAGGTGGGGAGGTTAGTTGGTCGTCACGGCCATCTAGACCCTGGCCTGTGAAAGCCTGCCAGAATCAATGCTAATTATGCTGCCATCTGCGAGGTGCCTGCGCGGGGCTGACACCTGTTCACTTCCAAGTGACATGCCCAAACTTCAATCAAGGCAGGAAACAAGACTGCTGAAAAGGGAAATGATTGGTAAAAGTATTGAGCGTGTGGGTGATTGGTGGATACCCAACTGTGGGAGGGATAACTGTCATATCCGAGGCTGAACGGGTAACAAACATAGTGAGAAAAATCTATTTATTCCTGCTAGTTTAACCCTTTATAGTTCACTCATAGAAATACTCTGAAATTCAACAGTTCAACCTCAGTGTGTTTTTGGAGGACATAATAAGACTTTATTACTTTTGTGAAATTTTTCAAAATGTTTTATTGTTATGTAGAAAATCAAGGTCAATGAAGTTACCATATTTGGTTCCTTACCCATAA
>JAPQRQ010000012.1:23915625-23933747 GCA_037367365.1 Apogon talboti | reverse complement strand
ATGTTAGAAAAGTGATGTTCTAATGTTCTAAAACACATGTTTTAAACACCTTACGTGTGTCTTTCTTGTATTTTTTTTTCTTTGCCACTTATGGGCAAGGAACCAAATATGGTAACTTCATTGACCTTGATCTTCTACATAATAGTAAAAATTTTTTTTAAATTGTCACAATAGTGATAAAGTCTTGTTTTGTCCTCAAATAACACACTAAGGTTGAATATTTTGAATTTCAGAGGATTTCTATGAGTGACCTATAAAGGGTTAAGATGTATGTTATTTCAAGGTTTTTTTATGTTATATAGATTTGGTTCTACTAGTTTTGCTTTCACACTGCAAATGTGGAACTGGACAAGTACATCTTCTCTGTGAGTTTTATTGGTTAAGATGTTTTTTGTATTACATGACTGAAGGTGGTCTTTAACAACTTCAGAGTATTAAATATTTGATCCAGGTGGAGACTTAAAATATAAAGAACTGGTATTTTGGGGATTATGTACAATAATTTTACCCATTAAAAGTAACTAATGAAAGCCTAAATCGATGTCTTCTTAACATCCGTCTGAAATGTTAAAAGGGCTCATACACTACAACACTACAACTGAGGGTAGAAAAGTGCAAAAAATATACCTCAGAGAGTTAAAAAGCAGGATATTAAAGATGACAGCTCTAGTATAGGAGCAGGGAAACTAGTTGACACACTTTAGGGAAGCGTGAACGTGGTAGTCAATCACTTGTAATAGCGAAGAAATAAAAGTGCATCCCGAGGACGCGACAAACTCCACCACACACATTTTTCACTCGCCCCCCCCTCCGTCTGAACAAAACCAACCTTACATGCAACTCACATCCATTCAGCTCCCAGGGGTTCAGACCAATCTCTCCAGTCTCCAGCCAGTCTTTCTGCTTCAACCTGCAACAGCCATCAAACCCATTAATCCATCCTCCCAAAGATGACTATGACTGATTCGACCGCCAAACAATCAATTTGTATCTCTCTCACTCTCTGTTGTGGCTCGGATGTACAAAATATCAAGAAAAAGTGTCAGTGGTAATAGTTCCACCACAGTGAAATAATAGAGCAATAAGGCAATCAGCATTTGACCTTGGAGGACAGCTAATTCATCTGCCCATCTGTCTTAATTATTTCCTCTGAAATGGATACAAAAGACAAACTGAACATTTCATTTGTTCCCACATGACAGTTTAATTTTTTATCTGCTGATAATGCCTCCATTTTTCACATGATGCAGCATTTCTTTGCTATGAATTTTGGAGTTCAGTCAAAGAACACCGTGCAAGTATAATAGGTTAAACATCTAAAGGCCAGACCCTCCATAAGGAACACAGGAAATGAACCAAATGATCAGAGGAGCACACTGTTAATACTGTATAAACGATCTGTGCTTATTATGTCATCTACTTTTGTTTGATGAAGATAAATTGGCCCCACAAGGCATTTCATTGACAAAAATCCAGCCAGAAAGTGCCTCAAGAAAGCGAGTGAAGGTGTTTGTTCAGTATCAGTTGTCTATTATATAATGTATAATATTTATCATATATAAACCTGGCTACCTCTGGTACCATCTGTGTTGCTGATGGTAATGCTACGCAATATTTGTAGAAATATACACATGCTATACAGAATAGCTCAACAAAAGCTACAGTTGGAAAACAAAACACAACTCAAACACCAAGCATTTGAAAGGGCAAATATCGAAAAACAAGCCAACAGTCTGAGAGCAGTGTATGTCAGGAATAATCTCATAAACTACACAAACTTTGCAGCACTAAGCTAACACTATGCAGATCCAACAGTACAAGTATTACTTCTCTACAACTAACTGAACAAACCAAAGAAATGCAGAAATAAAGGACGCATTATGAAGCCATGATTACAAATGTTGAATTACTTTTACTGTTTACTGATCGTAACTTGGTCTTGTATGAATAACGTTTCTCCTACACTGGTATGCGAGTAAAAGATTTCCAGAATAAAAGTTGTGAAACTACTACATTTGAGTCACTAATAAAAAAAAATTAAGTCAAAAATGCTGTTTGGCTGTAGTTTCCATGATACAATAAGTAAAATGTGAAATTGTGAGAGGACAGGTTCTGCCTAGTGTAAGATTCATAAATCTATCGTATAAATGTACACCAATAAATATGTGTATTAACACTTTATCATACACACTAGTGGCTTTTCCATTGACCCTCAAATTGCGTTAATATAATTTGCACGTAAAAATTTACCTTATGAGAAAACGACAATTTCACCAAAACTCTCGTTTTTCGCTGAAAAGTTTTTGCGCTGGCAAGAGGTGGTTTTTCGGGCGTAGTGAAATTGGTATATCGCACAAAAAAGTAATTAGAAAGACCTTTTTCGCAACTAGAGTCACGTGAACAAAAAAAAGTGGATGTTAATGGATGTTACAACAAGCGAAGAAGAAGAGTTTTAAAGCAAACATGGCGCGGTATGTGTGGACACAGGAAACCGGATCATTTTTTAATTTAGTACGGAATAGAGGGGTAACGAGCATTCTAGATTCAAAACAACAGATATTTATGTTCGGTGCCATGTTTATGGAATGACTTCTCGTGATATCTCGCGATAATACATAAACAAATCACTGTACTTGTGATTTCATGGAAAACTCCATATTACGCAGTTATTTTTTTGACATTTAGTAAATATCGGTAAAGTTTTGTGTATTTCTTTCCATATCAAATTATTAAAATATATAAGATATAGTGCATTTAATCTCAGAGGCAGATCATTTCTTAAAAAAAATAAAATAAAACTGTAGACCAGTGTTATCTGCTAATCCATTATTTTGTGTTACATTGAAATAATTCCTACTGGAAACAAACGCCCCGGGCATGAACAGCTTCATAAAAGACACCGTTGTTTCCGCAGCGGTGACTGGTATCATACAAAGCTAAAACTATTGACAGTATCGACTCTGGATTGTAATGGGCAGATGGACAATGTCACACGTTCACTGAAGAGTACGAAAAACGAAACTCACACCGCTCTGTGGCTTCCGATCTTTCCTCATTTTTAGCTGATATTAAGGCTTGACTGACTGCGGTGTCCTGCTTTTAACTTTATTGGTGCCATAACAACTACAACTGTCTGACTGTCCTTCAGCACCGAATCACTCAAGGCGAAAACTGTCTGCTGTCACCACAAAGTGCTGGTGAGCAGCAGTTGGAGGCACTTGTAGCTTGTCACTCTCAGCCGGGCTCCGTCAGCGGGAGTTTCTGAGCCTGACAGACGATTCAACATGTAGGTTTCAGCGCTGGCTGTCGGTCATCTGAGGGCAGAGCCAGCCAGTCGGTGTGTGACAGCTCTAAATGATGCTTTGGAGAAAGAACGCAGCTTTTCTTTGTGCATGTTTCCTTATTTATCTCACTGTTCTTGACGGACTGCACAGCATTTTTCTTCTGTTTTGACGAATCAAACAGTTCATACTTGGCGCGATAACGTGATTTGACAGGTTTTCTTTTAGTTGTTTTCCTTTCAGTGTTGACTTTGAGAACTTAACTTTAATGCAACCATGTGTTCATATATATACCTTTTTTTTTTGCATTAAAAATTGCAAGCCAGAAATTTTAACATGGTTCTTCCACTTTAAAAAATAGCTGCACTCAAACTAAGAAAAAATACTGGATTAAAGTAAATAGTGAGTCCACTCTATCATATTAATGAGAATTTTAATGAATAAAATAATAGTTTGACATGTATTATGCTCTGCAGATTTGCAGAACTTGCACTTGTTTTTATGCACCTTGTGTTCCACCTCATGTCAGAATCAAATATTCTACTTTTTACTCAATGCTTTATATACTAGTGTCTTTGTAAAGTGCTTAAAATGACACAGCTGCATTGAAGATGAACCTATTAATACATCAACAATGACATTATATGGATAATAATATCAATATACACAATGAAAATGTTCATGTCAGTTGTCAATAATTATCATATCAATAAATATTAAGTCATTAAGTTCAAAGGCTGACTTTTTCTTGCTGAGTGAAGAAATTAGATGGTCACTTATTGTTTGAAATGATTCTTTAAGGCGAGAACATGGCATTTAAAACAATTATATTTGTAAAAATGTTGAGTAAAATTGAGTAAAAATGAACTCTGAAGCATTTTGGAAGCACATCCTAATATAAATGTATATTATGACATGTCTCATTATTGGTTTGTTAGCAATGAAACATCTGAATTCAATGTGTCCCAATACTTTTGTCCATATTGTGTAAAATCCAGCGAACCACTTCTAGTGTGATAAATCAAATAAGGTTTTAAGTACAGGAGTTTTAGTTGTAACACTGTTGATGTCACTGTCCTCTTTTCTTAATTAAGTTAGAAAGTACTTCACAGAAAAATATAACAGAAGCAGTAAAACAATAAAACAGGTTCAATAAAACCTAAAATCTTGCAACTTCAGAGAGAGAAAGAAGCTCACCACTAATACAGAAAAATATCAAATATGAGTAAACTGATCATCACAACAGAAAAGGCTGAATAAAGCTACATTTCAGACATTTTTTTCTTGAAGTAAAAGCAAAATCACTAACGTAACCTTGATATAGAAAACGGTACAAGTTTATGGATGTCACAGATGTAACATCACATCCATGACTGAATAAATGTGTTTTGAAAAGCACCACATGAACATTTTTAAGCCATTAAAATGTCCCACGTGCTTCCTTTTGACCAGGTCTCAGTTAGAAAAAGAGGTGATACATCTCCAGAGACGTACTGGTGAAATAAAATATCAAAGTGTCTTAACTGGGGAAAACAGCACACAGGTTTTGCATAATAATCCCCGTTCGCAGCCAAAGAGGGGAAATGCATTCAGCAGTTTGGATCCAGACCATTACTGTGAATGTGATATAACCCCCGTCTGACGCTGGGCTTCCAGCAGCCACGGAGATAAAGCAGATCACAGCGAACCATGCGAGAATGCAAAGCAGGCCATCTGATAGCAGAGAGCAGAAGGTAGGAAGGAGGCATGTGTCTGGGAGAGGCAGCCGAGGAGCATTTGTCAGGAGACAGTGACAAAAGGGGGTTGAAGGGGCCTTGCTCGACGCTATTCACAGACAATTTGTAAGCCCGGCTGTTGAAGCCAGGCCAAAGACTCGTGAACAGCTGGAGCCCTGCCGTGATTGATAAATGTGGGCCTCCAAGAACTTCATTTTGATATGAATGAGGACAAAAGCGCGACAACATTCTGTGAGTGTTTAATATTACCGTCATTAAGTGGCAACAGTGGACAAACGCCCTGTCCTCAGCTGGGGATACACAACGCCAAAAGGGAGGTCAGTACCCCCTGGTAATTAACATTTTTATGACAAAATACCCTTTTTGTCACAGATTTGTAATTAATTCAGGTTTCAAGCTGAGTGATTAAAAGAGCATTTAGTCTGAATTTGCAGGTTTGGATTACACAGTGGGATAAATAACACAGAGCTCAGTGGAAGCTTTTGGTAATAGATAAAACTCATGCTTTGGTTTCTTTATGTAGGATCGGAACTGTTAAAAGTAGACGATTTTTGGAACATTTTACTGAATCATCCAATGCAATCAACATTAACCCCTTTATTATAAAATAGAAGAGCAAATAACCAAACACAGATGCAATGAGTCCATTTTAAATGCAATATACATCCTGTAATGTGGATGGAATCTGCAAAATCTACCAGAAAAACAAATAGTATAAATATAAAACATGCATTAAAAAACAAAAACTAGAGTTTGCATCTCATCTCCTGGAAGTTTCTATGTTTAGGCAGTACAATACCTTTGGATACAGATAAAAAACATGATAGTTTGGTCCAATTTTTACCAATTCTATTACATTTTTTTAGAATATCTTAGCAACATGTTTGATATTTTCCCCTAATCCCAAAACAAGTACAGTCACTGTCTAAACCTAATCATGAACATCTTTAAATACTGCACAAACATATAATTTATTTCATGATATACCGTAAAAATGTTGATATGAAACATACACTGTTGCCCTTAAAGTTGGAATAAAGTATTTTAACCTCTTCTCCTGAAATGATTGAGACAATGTCATTTATTCTTCATAGATAAAGTGTAACTGGGACTCAGTATGTAATTATTGAACCTGGTCAAAAGTGGTTATTGGCGTGTATAAATAAGAATAAAATGAACTTGTCTGAATATAAAATTATTCAACTTAGTATAACAGAGTATATTTTTGTCCATACACTGGGTTCTACTGCCTGGCTGCTTAAAAATGAGCACCTGATTAAGAACATATTGATCATATTTTACAACAAACCACAAAACACTTGCGTTCTCCATCTGAGGACACTCTGCAGCCTGACATGCCTCTCCTTTATCACACTGATATGTACGAACACTAATCTAATTACACTGCAAGCAGTTTGTCATGCTAATCAGGCAATAACCAAATTTCAACACATATTGACAGCGCACCGTGAACAGATTTTCGCTGCATCTCTGTCACAGGCTTTTGCAGATGTTGTGACCCATGCACACATGGGTCACTGAGAGCGAGGGTGACCAGATCCGACCGGGGCGATATGATGCGTTCACTTACTGGGTTCACTGACTTTAAACCTTTAAGGAGAAACATCTTCATCAACAGCTGATTTTTTTTTTTTTTTTCCTGCTGGAATTCTATCGGAATGCAATAAAGTGGGCAAGCTTGAGGAAATCTGTTTTTTTTTTCTGTTATTGATTATGTTTTTTTGCAAACTTAAATAAGCTGTCTTATCAACACAACACAGGGTTTCCCATCTCTTATAGAGTAAACTATGCACATTCATCCCTGACCTATTTAATGGCTGGATAGTGCCAAAGACCTACACAGAAAATTGAAAAGTTTTCCATCATTAAGTGATATATATGGCTGTGACCGGAGTCCATAAAAATTGGGAATTGTTCTATTCTAATTTAAAATTCCATTTCAGACACTCCTCACGGTGACAAAGGAGAACATCCATCCAGTAATACAGTCGAGAATTTGCTGCCAGGATTCACGATGAATGAGTGAATATTGATGAAGTTGAAAACTCCACCGGGTCCTTTTTCTACATCACTCCAGTGGAGGATGGGATGGGGGGAGGGGCCGTACTTACTGGGTTTCCATGGAGAGAGGCACCTTTCTCAATATTCAGAATCCCAGTGTTCTGTGCCGAGTCTCAAAAGGAGATCAATCTCACTTTGAAGCGCTGGGGGCTTCATTTGTTTGTGAAGGATGTGAGGTGCTGCCTAAATGACTATGCCAATTCTTCAAAACCCACTTGCAGTTGACACTCAGTGCCTCTGCATTCATTGTTTTGGGGCTCAAGTTCGCGGAGACATGATTGAATCTGGTCCACTTTGGAAAAGGCTCGCTCACGATGAAGATGTAAGCACCTGGCTGCGGTATTTGTCAGCCAGTTGGATCTCATATCGCAAAGATCGCAAGACTGAGCATTAAAAAGGAGCGAAAAATGTGTTTTCGCTGATGGGGATTTTGCAGACGGCGCCATCAGTGTGAATTTAGCTCTTTTTTTGTGGAATTAAAGACATTATGGGTGGAAATAAAAAGAGTGATGTGGAAGTGTCTGATCTGAAGCACAGGGAAAACAAATGTGCAAATAAAAACCCATAAAAGACAAAGGGGATGATCATAATGGAGACACAAAGCCAAGACGTTTCAGTAGCAATTCACCGTCTTCACAATAAACGCTGACATGACAGTGTCTCACACATCATTCAGTTCCAAAATTAAAAGTAAAACCACTTCCTTAGTGTCATTGCTGCAGACAGTATGTGTCCACAATACTGCAACTTCAGTCTTTTTCTTCATGTAAATATGCACTAGTGTATTTCAGCCAACTGAATGTGCTTCTAATCTATAGTGGATAAGCTTTTTTGACAATACTGTTTAAACTACTGCATGAATTGATTAATATCTATAATTTTTATATATATAACAACAACAACGATATTACCAGTGCATTTATAACTGTACCGTATTCTCATATCAATAAATACATAGGGATTGTGACCAAGGGTGGAATGTTTGACTTGATATTATTTGTTGCAACACTTTTAAAGGAAATAACCTCATTTTTAGAAATATTGCAGTTCTGAAACCCTGGAGTAGAATATATTCTAATGATTATTGTACTTATTCTGATGGACACAATATCCAAAACAAGCTGTTTATTGGTCTCACATAGGGGATATTCAGCTAATATTCTGATTTACATGGTGGTATTTAATGTCAAATGTACTCATATGACTATCACTGTTGAGGCTGACTCGGGGGGGGGGGCAGCTGCATCCCCAATGCAGTGCACACTATGTAAAGCCTTAAACATAAAATACTTGTATTCCACTACATCTTAGAAGCAATTCTATTTTTTACAGTAGTTGTTACATATTTTAATGTTACTTTTTAAGAGCTGCACAGTTTTGTTCCAACACTGCTCTTGTTCTTGTTGTGCACTCATAACACCTGGTAATGTATTGATATAGACCATTATATAACCATAGGTATTTTTATGGATCCTTTTCAGAATCCATTTACATATATATGTCGATCCCCATGTGCCGTTCTCCCATGCCTCCCTGCTATGACATCTTTCCACCTCTTTGCCATCCTGTGTAAAATTTTCCAGATCCACCATGGCTGGTTTTGCGTCTTCCATTTCACCTACTGTGCAAATACAGCCCTCCTTTCGTCCCTTCAACCACCTTCAAAGAAACATCAGTGCTGTAATATTATAAGTATTTGACAGTGTTTACAACTTGGCATGTGTCTGTGAGCTTGTCTTTTGGCCATGGAGCTCTACTCTTACAATTTGCTTTTATTCGACATATAGAGCTGAAGAAGCTGTGATTAAAACCTGCAATGACACCTCTAAGACTTTTCTGAAAACCCAGACAATATTCTACAATGTCGTACACACCTGTATCAGAGCATTTGCAGTAAGGCCTTAATCGGAATATGCTATTTATGTGATATACATTTCGTCATATTCTGAATAACAGTGAAATATTAACAAGCGTATAAACATAATAATTTTAATTGTGTATATAAATACCGTATTTTTTATTTTTCTCTTATATTTCATTTTTCACTCGTTTGTGTCTTTTTCTCTGCATTTGCTTGTTGTATGTTGCTACTGTTAACTGTGAAATTTTCCTATGGTGGGATAAATAAAGTCTTATCTTATCTTATAGTAAATGAAAGAAAAATATGAAGTCAGTTCATGCTCTATATGGTTTAATGAATACAGTTTTTTTTTTTTACATTTGCCAAACACATTTACTTTATTTTTTGACATTCATAAATGACACATAGATGTAAAGCAGTTTATTTTTCATTAGTGATGGTACATTTTCCACAGCCCACATTTTGGGGAAACGTTAGACTGAGGCGGGCCTTCATGTGGATCCCAACCTAAATAAGTCCTTCCTCCCTCGCCAGCGTTTAAGTAGCAGCACGTCAAGCTATTCTTCTCCCAGTTTTAGCAGTGCAGTGGTCCATGCGGTTCCCTCACAGTGTGTTTAGAAGAGGACCCTCCATGTCTGCTCAGTTGTGCCTGGTTTACCAACACTATTGATTGCAGGTGATGTTCTGGACAGAGTCCATCTGACCTCTGGAGGGGCTTAAATACATCATTGTCCAGAGAGAGACCTCCTGAGACTCTGGTTATACTGTGTGTGCAGAGCTGCACCTCACTCCCAGACACACTGATAAAGTGGCAACAAAAAAAGTCAACAGGACACATGGATAAGCACTTCTCACTCCTTTTCACTGCACTGCACAATCTAAAAATACAGTTAGAGGAAAGATAAATATGTGGGCTGATAGCCTATCCAGCGCTTGAATGGTTAACATATCTAGAAATAATGTTTATTTCAACATTTATAGTCTGCAAATGTAAAATGTAAACAGATAAGCTGATTAGTGTATGTTTTGATAACGGAGCAGGATGGTACTAATGTGGAACTATATTAAAGTGTAATACCACTAACGACCACTAGATGCTACTCCAAAAAGCTCTGATTCCCTCTGACCTGAACTGAACTTCTCTCTAAAAACAGTCAGTCATTTTTTTCCTATAGTAATTCTGGTTTCATTTGCTTTACTTGGAACCCCTACTGGTCCAGTGTTAAATTTTTTGCCAATAATTATTGATCTCAGGTCGAATAGAAGGTTGTGATGTCAGAAGTAAGTAAGTAATAAAATGCTCAAAGGCATTTAACCGGTTACATGAACAGCGCTGTAATCTGACTTTAATATATAGTGGCTGATGAAGTTTACAGTTTTACAGAGTCAACAAGCTAGCAATTAGCATTAGTTCACCTCTGGCTCCGCCCCCTTTGTTCAAATATGGTCACTACTAGCTCCAAAAAGCTCTTACTATATTGATTGTATTAGAGGTTTCATTATTATCTTTTTTGTCATCCTATGAAACAGTGAAACGTTGCCTTAAAGAAACAGTGCCACACAGATTAGGGACACAAAACATAGGATAAAAATACAATAAAATAGATAAAATGACAAATAAATCTGTATCATTTTGAATGTCTATAAACGTCCATGACTGTTTACTACTTCATCTGCAAATATTTATTTGCATTACAAAAAATGTATGCTAGCTTCACTTATGTAATTTTTCTGTATTTTCAATAACATGATGATGTTTAGTTTGCTCATTTTCAGCATGGTCTAAAAATACAGTTTGAGGACAGATAAATATATTAAATGATGGTCCACTCCACAGTCTAGTAGTTAGCATTCCTGAACTTTGTGTTTGTTTAACATTTAGACGATAAAAAATGTATGATAAATAAATAAATAGATAAAAGTCTGATTGACATACTGTTTGATTATTCATTCAGACAATTTTTTTGCTCTTGTCATAATCTGATTGTCTTCATTGAACAAATAGATGTAATATAGTGAATACAAGAATCAAATAAACCTTAAAACCCAGGAAACACTTATTTAGAGTGGGAAAAGCACAAAAATACACTTTTTTACAGAGAAATCCTAACCTCTTGACCTTTTGCCACTGCTACTCATTGTCTGCAGAATCTAAAATCACAGTCTGAGAGCAGATAAATATATAGTTGTTGTCTTTTTTCAGCATTTGGACACTGAAAATGTAGGAACAAGGTGATCAGGAGGAGCTGGTTAATCTACGTTTTGATTCTTCATTCAGACAATCTCCCTTGCTCATGTCATAATCGCACTGATCTGCTCTTCTCGTCGCCTTGCTGTGAATTCTAATTGGCTTTATTAATCAGCAATCATGTTAACACTCTCCCTAATCTGTGTGGCACGCTTTCGTTCCATACACACCTCAGAGCCATTGATGGAAATCCAATGAGACATAGGTTTACCTGCCATGAAAGTACCTCAGCAGCCGTCGTCAACACATTGTGGGGAGTGAGGGGGGAAGTACACTTTAAATTAATTAACATCAGACCTCTTGTAGCACTTCATTTCTGTAAACAAACATTCTAATATGCAGTAATTAATTAAATATGCCAAGCCTCCTCTCTGTTCCTGCTGTTGATCTTTCTTGCTGGTGATTTTTTTTTACAAGTTTTTGAGGCTTTATCTGCGGAGATGCACGATGTATCACAGGGAACATGAGGGCAACCAGCGGCAGGATCAGATGTAAGGACCATTCTGGACAGAATCAAGTGGAGGATCTTAATGGATGTGCAAGAATGTGGAAACGGATTCTGCAAAACCTATTGCGCAATCACTGAACTTACAGTATTATTTACCAGATTACATGGTGTACATATGACACAAGCAATGCCACTATTATTTTTACAACACATTTTGTTGATAATAACATATATAATTGGCCTTAAAGTGATAAATAAGGTTGTATTGTGTTACATGAGCCATTTCTGCTTTTAAAGCTCTAGTAAAAACAACACTTACAAGTAAATATGTAATTATTTCAGAGATAAAGAGTGTAATGACTGGCCCTCTCATTCACTTCTTTAATATTCCACCAATGTAAGAAAAAAATGTAGTATTTATGTATTTTTTCCATTATGTTATATGTGTATTAGTACATATAAATCCAAGCATGATCATTAATATAAAATACATGGGTAAAACAAAGAAGAAACTCAAATAATGCTTACTATTAACAAATAAATAAGTTAAAATGTTATAGCATGACATACTGTAAACCACTGTAATTATCTACAGTTCACAGATGATAGAGGTTATGTTTATAAAAAAATCCATTAAAAAAATCGTCAGATCTTTATAAATATGTGATTTTCTCTAAAAGTGTGATAAAGAAAAATGGAAACCTGATGTCTAAGTTAAAACAACACATTTTCTAGAAACAGTAAAAGCCATACACTACATATATACTGTACAAGTATGCACAAGTACAAGTTTGTCCTGGCAGTTTGACTTAGTTTCAGGGGTGTTATACTTCTTAAAAGACAGAACCATGGATCCATAATAAATACATCCAAACTTGATTTTTCTGTGATTTCAGGAGTTGCTCTGTGCACGTTTTACATTTGTTTGTATTTCTGGTCATGCCGTGTGCTGATGCTGATCGAAAGCAGCTTTAAAAAGGTGCTAAGTATGCTCCATTCACTTACATACTGTTACATTAAATTCATGGAAAAATCCCTCCTTTCCCCCACAAATATTTTTTTTCACATAAAATCATGAAAAAATGTCTGACATTATAAACAGGTTTCTTCAACGATTACAAAATCACACATTTCTTTCTATATTGACCGGAGAGCATAGTAATAGAAGGACTTCAAAATACAAAGCTATCCATTACATTTTGTTTTAATTAAGCAAATAACACAGTACATACAGCATATTATAGAGATTAAAACCGAATGTGTGCATGTAATGATGCATGTGAGTCTTATTTAACAGCATAAGCTTAAATATGGAAGGTATTGTTTTTATTTCAGTCGAGTTCTTAGTTTGTTTTCCATTTTTCAAGTAATTTCACTGTCATTATATTAGTACTTGAGCTATTAATGCAAAATGTAAGATGAAGATGAAGAGAACTAAATACTAACTAAAGCTAAAATTAGCATTAACAGATATGACAGCGTTCCACAAGTTGGTATCCAATATTTTTACCTCTTCGCATGAAATGATTGTCACAATGTGATTTATTCTTGATAGATAAAATGTAATTGGGACTCAGTAAGTAATCACTGAACCTCGATAAATGTGATTACTGATGTGTATAAATACGAATAAAAAGACATCTTCCAACTTTTTGTGCAAACGTGTATTTGACTGATTAATATTGTAAATAACCCCATAAATGTTGACATGCATTCACTAATAATGCACGTTACTTTGTCAAATATTGAATGACCTTTTAACCTTTTGTTTTCCATCCCAATTTTGCGTTCTATTTCAGCGCAGAAATTCATTCGTATGTGACTTTAACATGTATCTGCGAGTTTAATTCTCGCTCGTGATAATTCCAAAAAACAGGGGCCTCATTTTTTTTTTGTTTTGCTGATTTCCATTTCATATCTGCAACACTCACACGGCGAGCTCTGCACGAGGGTTGCTCATGGGTGATGATTTTTGAATCGATTTGCCATTCTCACAAACGAAGGGCACAAAAGGCTGAGCAATCAGTCCAAGGCTGGCTGCTTTTGGCCCAGAGAGAGGAGAGATACTCGGTGAGTGGAGGGCAAGCATGGCTGATCTGAATCATGAAGAATAATGTTTAGCCTGGCAGATGATTAGGGATGTTAATTTTTTTCTGAGGGGTGGGGGCAAAGGGGGCTGGCACTTGGTGATGTCACTTTGGCGATCTGAACAATCTGGCAGGGCCGATCCTGGCGAAATGCTGCTCAATTTGCTGGGGCTCCTGCTCCATTTGCCTGTTAATGAGCACTGTTGTTGGAGGTACCCATGTGTACCATGTCATGAGGCTAGCAGGCAGCACCTTCACCTGACGCTCTGACCACAGAGGAAAATGGCAGCCGCCGTGACAGATGTTTTCACAGTCCTAGGGAGAGAGCCATGGGAGACCTGTACAGTCAGAGGGCCGGGATATATCGCCGGCAACAACTGCCACAACATGTGTCTGCCTCCGTGTACATCCGGCATGTGTCGAAAACAGGGAGTCAGCTCTTTTCTTTAAGGCAACATTAATATGACAACAGGGCGTCCCGTAAGGAGACAATTCAGAAACAAAGACTCATTTTTAGCAAATCTGTACCAAAGCATTCAATAAGTGACAGTACAGGTTGGAATAGACGCAGGTTTTGTCAGAGAACTGACTCGTTATGCCACAACATGACGGCAACACTTAATGAAAGGGTGAGGCTTTAGTGGGACTTCAGATGGAGGATAAATGAGGATTAAAGGACCATGCCGTTCATTTCTCACATTTATACCCTTGAACTGTAACACTATTGTACATTCCTGCTGGAAACACAGACACGCAAACACATACATTTATCATTAAACACATGTACCTCTTAAAATAAGTAGACAACTATATGATTATTTTTGTATAGTAGATAATTACATTTAACTGTTTAATTAATGTATTTCTATATGCATGTAATAACACCTAGTAATCAATAGATTGATGATTACATGGGGTTACATTCAATACAATTGACATATTATTCTGTTTTACTATGTTGGTTGTACTTTATCATCAAAAACATTTGAGTTCAACCCTGAAAGACTTCTCTAACCTTATAACCTTTTATTATAATAGCATATATACATCTGCATTTTGCATTTTTCAGTGAACATTAGGTATTTGTCTATATTTAATTTACTGATCATATAAATGTTCATAAAAGCTCAGAGTACATTCAAAGCTTAAGAAAACTGAGGAAAAAGCCTATTTTTCGCAAAATATATCATTAACTGAATATAAAAACAAGTGTCTACAACATGTGGGTTTAACTGGTGTTCCCATGTTGACTACAGAGTCTCTGAACATCCAAATAAGACACATTTTACCTGAATTATTTCAATATAATGATAGGATTAGTGGTGCAAAGGCTATTAACTATTTTAGATTAGTGAATGAGGAGGGTCTTTGAGGGTTAATAAAAGTTATATTGACAAAAGTTTGACAGTAATCAGTGCTTTTACTTTATTTATTTACTTTATTCAATCACAATGTGTCATAGACGTCAAAATTCCCATTTACAAGACACAATCTGAATGCAGCGTACACACTTGTAAATAACACAGTTCATGTACTTTTGGACAATAATCACACACAGATACCTTTTCTAGTTGAAACGGATGCAAATATAAATGGAAACAAGAACTGGTAGAGCTTTAAAGTGTCTCAGGTGACTAATACGTTTTAACTGTGTTGCCGTTTATTCCTGTAATAACATTGAGGGCTGTTGTGAGGTTTACATTTACAGTTTCAGTGAATTCATTAAATGTCATAGTCTCACTTAAAACACTCCTATGTGTGTTTTTGATTCACCTATGCTTCCTTCAGGCCGCTACTTCCATTTATTCTACTCCATTATCTCCCTCCAAACCCCTACAAATGTGTTGTCCTACACACACGACTTATTCTCAAGGAGCTAAGACTTGCAAAAACAGTGAAACACCCAATGAAACAGACTCACATATGTCTCCAGAGCAAAAAAAACCCAAGTAGTGTGGAGAAAAGAAGAAGGCTCAGATGAAGGCTGAAGGTTGCTGTGGTTATTTATTGATGCCACTGAGTGAAATGTGCCAATAGCTCAGCTATACATCCTAACACTATTACACAGTGCATCATTAAACAGATCCATAAAACAGACAGGCAACCAGACCAAATTTTAATGACAAAAGCACCGATCTGAGATAAGTATAAATACTGTGTAATTCAGCAAGGTTTCATGCCTGGTTAAGCATGTACATCTTATGGCGGCCCACTAACTGATATTTCTTCAGTGCAATATTTCAGAGCACATCAACATCCCACTGAAATTAACTCTGATATGTGAGCGGACCCGGGTCCAGCATGCCAAACTGTCTCGTGATTATATCGAGATAGATAGAGCAAGTGGTGCACAAAACTCCCCACAATCTACAAGCTGTCCCTGCAAATCTAAATAAACCTCAGAAAAAAAAACGGGAGAATCATTCGCTAATGTTTGTGCTGCAGGAGAATAGGTAATAGATGCAATACCCCCAGAGTGTTTTGTGGAGGCAGTTGGTTTTTCCTGTCTGATTACTAAATCCAGGGTTGATATACAGATGTAAATATGCTGCTTTAGAAGCCCCCGCCTCCTCCTGAATCCCTCCCTCCCTCTTCTCTTCCATCTGGCAGACAATAGTTTAAAATTCTTAATCCATGAGCAACCATTGAACATTAGTGAATTGCAAATTACAGATGTTTTACTGTCTCTCCCCGTTCTTTTTTTTCCTGTTTTGATCTGTGCATCCCACTGTCACTCAGTGTCGCGTACGCATCCCTCGCTCCTCTGCATTCATTAGACACCCTGTGCCATCATGGCACCATATGACACTGTCATCATTTGGTAATTAAACCTTTGCTCGTTTAAATATGAAAAGCTGGCAAGGGTGTGATCATAAACAATGTTGCGCAAACCAGATTTTCCAGACTAAATGAGAATTTGAGCAACATCATGCCAGAGAGGATGTTTTTTTTTTTTTCTTCTTTTTTCATTTGGAGCAAAACAACAAAATGGAAAACAAACACTGAAGAAGTTGCTCTTGTGCCAAACATAGCAGACTGTCATTCATTAAAATTCCTATCAAATGTAGATACATTACTGAAAGCATGTAAAAGTGACAAAAATCTGCAAGTTACAGCTGTAAAATAGAGCACTGTAGCATGTATGTACACCCCCAATGATAGATGTAAGTATAATCAGATTAATGTATTAAATGGCAACACTTTGACAACATCTAAATATGTTTATTTTATCTTCATATCATTCATGCACAGAATCATGCTTTCAATGCATATACTTTTATATATATGTGATGAATAAAAAATAGATGAAAGATATTATAGTGTCATAAACGTTTTATTCTTGAGCATCCAAAAGTATATATTTTATCTCCAAATGATTCATGTATATGTGCATATTGTACATACATGATGAATAAAAGCCATTGAAAACAGGATCTTTTAGATAAACACAGGACAACGTTGCACTCTTCTATCCTCTAAACACAGTTATGTGCTTGATCATGTTGGACTATAAACCCCCCCAGCGCCTCAGGACACCCGTCACCATCTCCCACTCTCTCATCTACATTCACACAGGCCTCCGTCACTGAAGATTTAGCCAAATAGCTCAGAGAGGAGGAAATGCCCGAACCATTACAAGCCAAACTACTGGCTTTTTATTACCACTAAACAATCTTCCTCAAAGCAGTCCCATAGCGTAGCTCTGTGCTCGGAGCCGGGTGAGAAAGTATGTGGGAGGAGGCCATTCAGTCACATTATGGCTTTCCATAGATCAAGGTCACAATTTTCATGATCATTACACCACTGAAGGTGACAGGAAGCATTTACAGAAGTGATCAGGAGCTTATGTGGGAGCTGCTCATCCGTAGATTTCTGGGGAGAGTCGTGTATGTGTACAGCCTCACACAGACACACAAACTAATAATCAGTAAATCAGACAGTGCAGTTGACAATCCACAATTATTATATCATCATAACAACCATGAAAACTGGCAAAAAAAAAAAAAAAGTGTCAGAGAGGTGACAAAGACAGAGATGGGAATTAAAAAAATGAGGGTGAGGATAAGAAACATCTTGTCTGCGTTGAAAAAAAATCAACATTTGTGAGTTCAAAGCCTGCCACCAGGAGGTGACTGCTACATTATGCATTCACATGCCATAGGCTAACACATGTCAGCGGCCCACTGGACAGAAGCTCTGTTTCCCATATTGCTGACATGTGATTGGAAGCTGTTGGCTGTCTGGTTGGGACTGAGGCAGCTGGCGGGACACCTCCGAGCCGCCTCGGGCTGATCTCTGCTGCACACACACACACACACACACACACACACACTGATCCACTGAAGGATCCAGACGTGGGATCAGCATCTCCCACAGCG
>JAPQRQ010000012.1:23901200-23911532 GCA_037367365.1 Apogon talboti | reverse complement strand
GAGGAGGAGGAGGAGGAGGAGGAGTGGTTGTGGTGGAGGTGGAGGTGGTGATGGTGGTGGTGGGGGTCTTATAGGGGAAAAAAAAAAGAATGTAGCTTTAAGGGAAATGTGCAGCCGGGTGTGAAATTACAGCCTATAGTGCTACATATTGTACCAGAAGCTCACTCCAAAAACAGTAACAAAAAGAGAAATCATCCCCTAACCTGACCAGGAGGCAGAGCGCGAGATGTGGCCGTCTGCCCCTAAGAGGTGGCCCCCCGCCCCACCCCTCCGAAATCATGCCCAAATATCAACCAGCATTAAAAATAATAGGCCCAAACACCAGCAGATTATTTCCTCCTCCTCATCCCTTTTATTATCATATTACCATTCTACTAATCCATACCCACTTTAAATTAAATTATTTTGGATATTTACCCGAGTATTGATTTGTAAATTTATCATATTATCTTAATTTAAAGGGTACATTTTAATATATTTTAAAACAAAATTTAACACGTAACAGCTGAGGTTTTTTTCCTCCTTTTAAATTGGATGCAAATAAAGGAGGAAGTAGTTTTGTTTTGTTTTTTTTTTTACTTGAAGTGTAAAAATAAAAGTTCAAGAATAAAGTACAAGACAAAATATGCATAAGTAAACATGCAGAATGGCCTGTCTAACACTGTGTTCATATTATTGGGTAATTTCATTTATATCAATACATTTTAATTTATTTGATTATTTTTTATTTTAATAATTTGGTAAATAAGTGAATAAAAAAGGAATATTTGCCTCTGATGCAATGGAATAAAAACATAAAGAAGCCTAGAATGAAAATACTCAAGTTAAGCGAATTAAAAAGTTAAATAATGCACTTGAATGAATATATATAAGCATCTAAATTCATTTTTTCTTGACTTTATTTTTTTTATTTATTCCAGGTGTAATTCTTATCTGTTGTTTTTCTCCAGAACATGCTCCTCCACTGATGTTTTCTTTTCATTTTTTTTTCTCATCCACATGAATCTCCAGTTTCATCACCAGCCACCCAAGTGCAGTGCACCTCAAGTTTTACTTTTTTTGGACTAGTTTGAGAGCGTCTGTAAATTTGTGAAACTATACAGCGCCATCTACAGAGGCCGAGGGGAGCTGCTCCGTGCTCGGCTGCTTCACCTCCAACCTCCGGCAGCAGCACCGGTTTGGACCATGAGGGTTCAGCTGCAATCATTACACCATCAGCTGGATGTGCACGAAGGTTAATACGTCTACTTATACACAGTCTGGCTTATACATCGACGTTTTACGCATCAGATTTAACCAGAAAATGCGGTTATAAAATGATTTAGGCCTACTTGGCTTCCAGAAATAGTGTAGATGATCAGAAAAAAAGAATAAATAGAAGAAAAATATAAACATAAGTCGCGCTAAATCCCGGATGAGATGAGATCAGTGCGTATTTCCAGAGACAAGATGTTAGTCCATGTAAGAAAAAAATAGAAATAGAAATAGAAATGTTAAAAAAAATATCTGTTTCATTGATTCAAAACTTCCACAAGCGACCTTATAATTCAGAGCTGTTATAATGTCTAATAAACTCTAGTGTTTGTGGCTCCGAATCCATTCCTTATTTATCTCCCTCCCCTTCCTGTCGGTGTGTCAGACCCAAAGACCTCCTCATTTGGACCCCCGGTATTTTGCGTTGGCGAATCACAAAGTGTTGGCATCTATTGCCTTTGTCTGACAAGTCATCCATATAAGCAAAAGGGGGGTCTGCAGAGGGGAGGCGAGGGGAGAGAGGAGGGGAGGGTTGCAGCTTTTAGAACCACAGACACAGAGAGAGGCTTCATTCCCAGCCCAAAGATCCAGCCTAACGCATCCAGCGCGAAAGAGAAAACCCGCTGCGCGTCCATGTTCCGCCGCCGTTTTTGACGCGTGAATCAAGGCCACCAGGATTTGGAGGAGATACCGGGCCCCGAACGTTGGACTTTCTTTAAAAAAAAAAACAAACAAAATACCGCGGTGTGTTCGCTGACATGCTGTGAGAATTCCACCTCTGCTCAACCCCGGGCGCTGAAAAATACCGATAAACACAGGTCGTGTTACAGAAACAATCCTTCGGTCATGTTGCGCACCTGCCAGACCTCCGATCCGGGACTGGACTGTTAAAGCGAAAGAAAGGCAACTTTTGGAAAAGAAGTTGCCATCACATCGGTTGTTGAAGCGGGGGTTGGGGGGCAAACTAAGTCCCTCCATCGACTAGAATCACCTTTTTTTCTTCACATTTTCATCCTTGATAGGAAGGCGAAACGGCGACTTCAGTTGATTATCTGTCTTTCCTTTGCTATCCAATGGATATTCACTGCAAAGCAGACCCCTTTACAGCGATGCACCGTAAGTAGCACAACCTGAGTTTGCATGCCTCTGCAGCTCCGGCACTAAAAATAAAATCAGATTTTATTTTTCCTATTTCACAAAGGCCTGCAGCGAGACGCACAGCATCTATAGGAGCATTAAACAGGACGCATTCACAGGCTCAGAAACTGACACTGCACTTGGAGGCAAAGCAAAACACAAAAACACGAGGCTGATAGGGTCATAATATTTCACACCTCAGCTTAAATGTGCACAATCCAAGCTACCAGCGCGCAAAAAAATATTGTGACTGGGATAGTGGTGCGCATAGTGGTGCGGAATTTATGGTAAACAAAGAGCATGAGTTGGCAGGTACTCTGTAATTTACACGTGTATCACGGTGCAGGTTCCCGCGCACTGTGCGTGTTTTTAAGCCTAATAAGTCAGGACACATTACTTACACATCTATTATTCACATTATCCAAATAAAAAAACAGCTCTGTGATCCAACTTCAGGCCACGCACCGTGCGCTTCACGTGTAATTTGGCGAATGTGCATGAATAATTGATGCCCTGTTCGTTTACTAAATAATCTGTAATATGAGTAATCAAAGCTCGTTCAATTATTTAAAATTACCGTGCAGAGAAAATGAAGGAGCTGCAACTTAATAGCTGACAAGAGTCGTGAAGCTGCTAAGAATACATATATATATATAAGTTAAACGTTTTCACCCATGGAACCTACATTAGAATAATATTAAAACTGTGTTATGAAATTAAACACTGGTCATGAAGAAACTGTTAAGCGAAAATAATGAAGAAGTTAATGAAAAGCGTGTATCTTGCATGTAAGTGTAACTGATAAATTATTTAAAAAAAATAAAAAATAAAAAAATATAATAGGCTTTAGAATTATTTTACCATGCAGCTTATTTTTTATTTTTTATTTGTATTTGTCCATAATTCATTTTTCAGTAATACATTATGTTTTGGTAGATTTGTGTGCTTCAAATAAAACACCAGAAATAATGCAACATATAAAGTAAAAAATATAATTATACACGAGCCAAACAAAATGCCAAATTCAAAGGGAAACAGTAATGAGCATTTTTGTATTTATTTTGTTAAAATGAGTAAAAATAAAACATACACATTGTGTTAAATCACACAAACCACAAAATCATTCTCCTTTTTTTTTCTCTCTTCCAGTTTTGCTTTTTAAATTAAATGTTTGGATAATGGTTGGTGATTGAGTGTAAATATATATTTCATTGTGGTTAAAAATACTAGAATATAACCTAAATCAAAGAAATGTATGGCGCTACAAACAACCCATGAAAAATAAAATTACAATGAAATATAATATAAAAATAATCTGAATAAAAAGCTGATATTTGATCAAAAATATTGGATAAAATCAGCTTTTTACAGCCACAATCCACCGGCATCACAACACCAGGATCCATCTGAGTCTTATTTTACTTCTGCTATAATTAAAATTAATAAAAACACATGCTCTCGGTCTATTTACGACTTTATGTAATGTTACGGTTGTGTGTGTGTGCTGCTGTTGTATCCCACGTAGGGCACGGAGGTGTGAACCAGCTTGGCGGGGTGTTTGTGAACGGCAGACCCCTCCCGGACGTGGTGAGGCAGCGGATAGTGGAGCTGGCCCACCAGGGCGTCCGGCCCTGCGACATCTCCAGACAGCTGCGGGTCAGCCACGGATGCGTGAGCAAGATCCTGGGCAGGTGAGGCTCCAAAGGTCCGGCCCGCCCTGCGCACAGGTGGATCTGTGGATGGAGTTACGCACAGGCGCAGTTCAGCCCACTTTGGAACCGCTTTAATTTATATTTAGACACAAAGGGCAGGTTAATGTCCAGATTAGCACCGAGGGGACCATGTCGTATATTATGCAAGTATTATTCACATTTTCCTGCACGTGCGTTTTTAAATAGAGAATTGTTTTTGATGCACTTTTACGCGTAAAAGAAAACTTTGTGCTGCTTTATGGATTTTGCGCATGGATGTACGGATTGTGCGCCACAGATCCAACAACCCCCAAAAGTTTATTGTGTTTTAATTATCTAAACTTATTTGCACGGTTAACCTGAAATGATGCAAATGAATAATATGTGTTATATATGCATCTTTTTGCAGGTACTATGAGACTGGGAGCATCAAACCAGGGGTCATTGGTGGGTCTAAACCTAAAGTGGCCACGCCAAAGGTGGTGGAAAAAATAGCAGACTATAAGAGACAAAACCCCACTATGTTTGCGTGGGAGATCAGAGACAGGCTGCTGGCAGAGGGCATCTGCGACAACGACACCGTTCCCAGCGTCTCGTCAATTAACAGGTAGGAGAATTGAATCAGTTTTGTGCCTTTGGAAAATAACAGATGAAATGTAGATATTTGGGGTTTCATTGTTTTTATTAGTCTAAAATGTGTGTGGGTGTGTTATCACCGGGCAGCAGGATGTGAGCAGTCTAATGAAGAGGGCCGGCAGAGCGCAAATTGAAAATCATTTATCACGCACGGTTCTATTGTGGAGTGTATATCCGTGCTAAGCGCCCGCGCGCGCATGCACGGCTGAATCCATGTGTTTGACCAAGTTTGTGCTGGCCGGCACGCCGAGGCTGGCTGCCTGGGCTGAGGTCTCAGAGGTGCAATTCAATCTTTCACACCAAACTCCCTCAACAATCAGCAGTACATCCAGGACTGAGTGAATCTGTCGAGATGAAAACCGATCAATATTCGGTGACCAGATCCCGTGGCGCTATAAAGCAGGCCAATTTTCTTTAGCACATCTAATGTGTGGAGCTGAACAGGCTGCACACAGAGAGCAACACTGGCCTTTTTCTGCGAGCTTTTATTTTTAGTTTGCAGGAAATTGCTTGTAATTTTTCTTTTTTTTTTTTTAAGAAATATCTCCATCCTATCTATTTATCCCTTCACAGTCGCTAGTGTCGCCTTGGATTAAGCTTTTCCATTATTATTTGTTGTTTATCAGTAAGAAATTATTACATTGACGTTCATATTGACGCAAAATTGTGCGTAAAACTGCACCTTTTTTTGTTGTGATTGTGACATTAACACACTCTCAGAGCCTCAGCAGAGCCGTAATATTATGTTAATATATTATAATGCTTAATAATATGGATAATCTGCCTGGGAAAAATGTCTATTTTTAACCTTTAAAGTATGTCTTTAGGTTATACCGCCTTCAATCCTCCTAAAGAAATTCGTAAACATGAGTATAGTTTGACAATAGCAGCTACAGGAGGACCCAGGACGCCACCCCCACCCCTCTTAACCCCACCACCACCACCACCAGAGATCCCTGGTGATGAACTTTGGTTAAGAGGCACTGTTCCATAGAGCCAGCATCAGCATTACATTTTAATGAGCTGATGGGAGAGCATGGACAGCTCCACACAAGACATCTTTTAAATAGAGAAAGGCTGAAGAAAATTCATTTCATGGTTCGTGGTTGCTTAAAAAGCCCCATTTAAGGAGGCTCAGACACATGTATGTGATAAATTCAAAATGTACATTAATATCATTAAAAGACCCCTATAAAGTTTTTCAATTCCAATTAAGGCTTTCTATTTTGGGCTGTGGAGCCTTATGTGTCTTTGTTTATGTGGGAAATTAAATTGTGAATACAAAGAAGTGTAATTCTATCAGCCAAATGTGAGAGCTACTTTGAATTTCTATTATGGCTTAATGCTGAATATTTTCCCTTTGTGGCGCAAGAAATGTGAGGTTTCTGGTGTGTTTTCATCCACAGCACGCACAATGGAGCGCACACACACACACACGAGGCGATGCAAACACAGCTTTGGTTTTTGCACAATATTACAATGCATGTTTGGCTTTTTTTTTTTTTTTTAAAGTAGACTTCCACAAAAAAAAAAAAAAAAAAAACCTAAACGAAAGTGTGTCTGAAGAGTAACTCAACTTTATAGACAGCAGGAGATGCGTTGGCTGGATGCTTAAACCAGTTAAGACAATTTAAGGAAAGCAAAAACACTGCAGCCTCAGTGCTTTCCACTTGGATGGCTCTGAGTGGGGCCAGTCGTGGGTTTCTGTGGCAGACAGTCTGACCTCAGGACTGTTGACAAAAGAGGATGCTCTATTTAAACACCTTTCCCCTGCATGCATTATTAAATGCTACAGAGATAGTGTTGTACTACGAGTGTGAGCCACCACAAGGTATTACCACAAGTAACGCTACCCTGCTGGTAGACGTAAGGAAAAAAAAAAAGGTTCTCAATGGCGCGGCTCAATAGTATTGATTCAGAAGTAAAGCAATTTTAATATTTCTTCAGGGGATTTTCAGCAACAGCCAGGTCATTAATTCATTCTCCCAAATTGCTTATTCAATATCAAGAACATGGATACCAAATAAAGTCTTTGAATTTATGTAGCACACACAAGTCAAGGGGTCGAATAACTGTTATGGAGAGAAGTGAAAAAAATTAAAACATCAATACGTACTCCCTGGAAAGTCTTGTTGTTGGCTTTGCCTGTAAGGAGATTTTTTTTTATTTTATTGTTGACAGTGTTGGATATAATCCTCCAAAGCCTTCTGGCACCTACAGGAACATCAATAACCAGATGATCTGGTGCATTTCTGGGTAATATGGAGGAGGAAAATATGACACAGTGTGTGCAGTTTGATCTGGACGAGACAGAGAAGAAGAAGAAGAAGAGCTAAAGGCGTGAGAGGAACAGGAAGCCTGGGCCCGCCTCTGCTGCTCATGCTCTAAAATAGCTCCGGTGGCGTACATGATGAATAGTTTTAAAGTTTACAAATTATTGTGACAGCTCCTTTTCTCCCCAAGTGCCATTCAGATTAAAGGAATCTAATGCTGGCGTAAGCTTGTGCAAGGCAATAAGGAACTATTGCTTTCCTGTCACATATAATTTATAGCTTTCTATTTGCATCTGTTTGCCCGTGTGACTAATCCCCAACTTTTTCTCCCCAAGCCCCGATCAATACAACCTCATCCGCATTGGCACATGGGGACTGCCGGTCCTACAGAGATGTTTGATCTGGGAAGCAAAAAAAAAAAAAAAAAAAAAAAGGGGGGCCGGTGGAGCTCCGATGGCCCCCCGTGTGAAGGCCCCCCCCTCCACAGTGTGAGCAGAGCAGGGGAGGGAGGGGGCTGATTAGTGCAGGCCAGGTAGAGTCAGTGAAGCTGATCATTGAGGTGAATTGATGTGATTTCATGCTTTGTTTGCAAGATCACTCAGACCAAAAGTGCAATGAAGACTTTTCTCCAGACCTCACCTTAAAGGTAGAGCCCGCCAGCCGCCGGCCAGGCCAGACCCCCCCCCCCCATATGTTTGATATCTTAATAATCACACTCTCTTTCCACACTGTGACCGGGCGGTGGGTGACGCCTAAAGCCTCCACAGGACCGTCCGTCCGTCCGTCTGTGTGTGTGTGTGTGTGTGTGTCTGTCTTTTATAGAGAACCAGCAGTTACATCTGATTTTCTCTTGTTATCCAGGATCATCCGAACAAAAGTCCAGCAGCCTTTCCATCCATCTCCAGACGGGTCATCCCTGTCGACACCGGGCCATACCATAGGTAACACAGCAGCTTGTATTATAACTATTTATTAGAAATGTAAGCTGCTTTATATAGACATTAGAAACTGTTTTTGTTCTCAAACTCTTAAATTTTGCCTGAAAATATTCCTTTCAGTAATGGAATGTGAGATACTTGTATTGTGTATTTTCCATTTAATAGAGATTGTACTTGTTACTGTACTGTATTTACTTATGTGTTATCTTTTAAAGATTAGATAAATACAGCATGCTTATATGATATGATGCAGTACTGAACTGTCTACAGTAAAACTGGCTCCATGTTCATGAATTACATTTATTTTGTCATAAAAGCAGAATTATATAATAACATGACCATTTCTGAGTAAAAGACTACTTTGACTTTTGATATTAAAGTAAATTTTCCATGCACTTTAATTTATTTAAGTAATATTTTGAGCTCAGGATGTTTTATTCACCGTTCTGCAAAATGAGTGCTTATACTTTTTGTACTTTAAATGCAATGCGATATTAATACAGACATATTTGTACGTAATATCGGAGTATTTTTACACTGTGCTTCTGCTAACATCAGATCTAAGTACTTCTTCCAACCTCTACCTAATTGTGGTTAAATAGATGAATGATTCAGCTGTTCACCAGAGACAGACTCATACAGAAATCTGATTTTGATCGTTTTAGTCTACTTAGGAGGAAACTAAAAGGTCAGACTGCATGTTAAACGGCTAATTGCATTTGTTTCTTTATCTCAGTACCAAGCACAGCCTCTCCGCCTGTAACTAGCGCCTCCAATGACCCTGCTGGGTCTTACTCCATTAATGGGATTCTGGGTATTCCCCGATCCAACGGTGAAAAGAGGAAAAGAGATGAAGGTAAGAGAAAGTTTCTGTCTGAGTATCTTGCAGTAGATGTCTAAAAAAAAAAAAGAAGACCAAAAAAAAAAAAAAAAATCCGAGAAAGTAAATGGCATTTTATGCTATAAAACCCACTTTGCTGATCTTGCAATTACAGCATTAAAACTGCTTCTGTTCCAGTAGATGACCCTTATAAAACACCTAAGTCTGAACTCTGTTACACCGCTGTGTCAATCTGCCAAGGAGTCTTTTGATTTGAAGACACGACCTCCGCTGTTGTCTCCTGCAATTAATCTTTATGGAAGTGATTAAAGGGCTTTAGATAATTACATGTCAAGATGATGTAGCCAACCACCCAGGTCAGTCAAGAAAGAAAGCCGCTGTAGCTCTGTGGAAGGGCTTTTCTTTCCCCTCAGCAAAAGTGCCTCCCCTTCTGCTGCTGAAGAAGTGGATATAAGGGGGCCTGAGGCGATATAGATTATTGGTTCTGTAAGCAATAGGCTTCCTTAATGTCACTACATAAGTAGCTGATGAGAATAGCTAAACAGATGCACTTGCAGCCCTGCCATGTTCCAAGGCGTGTATGGCTATGGAGGGATGATGTGGCTGCTGGAAAAAGGGGCAGTTATCTCAAACAGGGTGGGGAATGAGTGCCTTATTTCTGCAGTGCTCTGGAATGAGAGCTAATCAGAGCACGGCAGCAGTTTACATAGCGTCTTCTTTGTTCTGGCGTTTGTTGAGAAGCGCAGGGGTTTGCGGGATATTGAGTGGAATTGATGTTTTATGTGCGTGCGGGGAGGGAGGGATGACTAATGACCTGTCAGAGGTAGATTTCCTGGCAAAGATATAAAAACCAGCATGACGTGGACATGGCAAATGACATAATCAAGTCTTTCCCTGTAAGAGATGCAATCGCAGAGGCATAATGCAAACGTCTGGTATTTTCAAGGGTTCATTTTCAGTCGTTGGAGGACCTCTCATATTAGCCAGGGTGTAATGTCTAGTCACTGAATGATAGAATGCACACATTTCTATGCAGATTGCTACTGAAGGGCAAAGAGGTATTAAAGGGCATGAAGAGGAATAAGGTATGTGTGTGCGAGGAGGAGAGCTGGCCTGTTTTGTGGAGGTCTTCCAGGTGACAGCGCCGTGTTTCTATGGCTATTCAGTCTCAAATGATTCCCCTGATGTGCTGCCATTTCTGTGATTTAGGTGCTCGGCCAGCATTACGATGAAAGAGAAGAAAGCTGTGTGTGGGTGTGTGTGCTGTAATGTGTGTTTGCGACGGTGTAGGGATGACAGGAGGAGGAGGAGGAGGAGGAGGAGGAGGAGGGGGGTAGCGGTGGTGGTGTCGTTGGCGGTGGCGGTGGGAGGGGGCTGCTGTGGTTCTTATATATACTCTCTGAACCTCCCCGGCCGGCTGGTGCCTACCTGGAACCACAGGGTCAGGGATACTTTATCTTTCCAAAACATAAACCTCAGGCCTTGGCCGCACACACACACACACACACACACACACACACACACACACACACACACACACACACACACACACACACACACAC
>JAPQRQ010000012.1:23880370-23891803 GCA_037367365.1 Apogon talboti | reverse complement strand
CAGGGAATGGAGGGGTATGGGGGGGTGGCTCATTCATCTCACATGACCTCAAGGTGCCAACTTACATCCCTGCGCCTCCGGAAACCTCTAATTTCATTCCCTTTAAGAGATTTCGCTTGTATTTACCTGTTCTTTAAACATGCTTTCAGACACACTCACTGCGTTTTACATTTGTTTTTTTTTTGTTTTGTTTTGGGTTTTTTTTTTTTTGCGTTTTTCTTGCCCCAGTCACTCAGACTCAATCCCAAGTCCCAGAGTTGTGTCGGCCAAACCTCCTGCTAGGGGTCGCGACCTCTGGGTGCCAAACCCGCGGAGAGGAGTCTGCTTTATAGAGCTGGTTATCTGATCTGATAGAGGCTGCTCCCTCGTTACCGGAGTGTTAATACAGACTGATGTCAAGATGAATACACTCAGCCCCGGCGATGATCAATAAACAACCACAAAGCGGGACAAGTATGTAACGCAGCCACACAGATTAGTATCACAGCTGCAGATTGGAAAAGACGGATGTGGGTTCATGTGGAGACTTGAGAAGCTTAGAACGCCTTTAAAACATATGTAACATATGTTTACCAATACTCAAGGTTAAAAATAGGTAGTATTTAATCCTCAAAGATCTAAAACATCTACTGATCTAAAATGTTTAATAAGTTTTGATCCACTAATCCTATAAATACAGGTAAATAATTCAGGAAAAAATGCAGTTTCACCGGTTATAAGTGTCATCAAATGTCATATTTGTACATTCAGAGGCTCCATCATAAATGTGGAAACACCATCAGTATTATTATGTTCAGTTAATCATATATTTAGCTGAAAAAGCCACCTTTTCTTCAGTTTTCTCTAAGAAAATACCTAATTTCCACTGAAAAATGCCAAATGCAGAGGTTAATATTACAATAACTGGTGATAAATCACATAGGAAAGGGTAAATGTAGAGAAAAATTCATTTTTGTGGGATTATTTCCTTTTTTGTCACTTTTTGCTTCTACTCCATTACTTCTCTGAAACAAATATCATACTTTCCACTCCACTAGTGTCGAATAAAGTGTTGTTTTTTAGGTCAAATTTAAAGAAAATCTACATCTTAAACTAAATAAGCTCTTTAAAAACCCTCTTGGATCGTCTAGATGTAGTAATGACAGTGGCTTTAGATGCTTTTTACCTTCAGTTAACTGTATTTTGCTGAAAAAGTCACTTTTTCTTCAGTTTTCTTAGTTTGGCTATAATAACTTGTGAATTTATTCTGAGCTTTCATACACATCTACTGTACATAATTGATGCATTAAATATGGAAAAATACCTGATTTTCACTGAAAAATGTAAAATGCAGAGGATAATATTATAATAAATGTTGATAAATCACTTAGGAAAGGTTAAATGTAGTGAAAAAATCACTTGGAAGTCGCCACAAAAATAGTTCCAGGCGTTTAGGGGTTAAAAACTGGATCTGCCACATTTAATCTGGATTCAATCTCAAGATCAGGACTCAAAATGAGGGGTGTTTTTATATGAACAAACCTGGTGATGCTTTATTTGTGAGTTTCTATGACACTTGTATGACTCCATGATTATTTTCCATCCTAAAAACTGTTTTTACTCCATAATTTACACATTAAATGTTGAACATAAGCTGTCGAAATGTTAGAAGCGTTCTGTAAAGTGGTGTGTTAAGTGTTTAAAGGTGGATAAAGTGGATTTATGCTCCTTAAGGAATAATTACATGGCTGTGTAAATGCTCCGAATGTTGCAGCTGATTTGTCAGATGGGGGGGGGGGCAGATGGGCCTGTCCTCCGTCTGAGTGTGTAGGCTGACCCAGGATGGTTTGTCTTGTGTGTGGGAAGTGTATTCCTCAGTGGTGAATGACAAATATGTGTGGGGGGGGTATTGATCAGGTGTTGTGGCTCAGGTCCCGCTGATGGAGAGTAATTAATGACTGTGTTTGCTTCAGATCCAAAGAGAACAACTGAGTTTGATAGAGTGAAGTAAGAGCAGCTGGAGGTGAGAGCTGTCAGAGTGGCTGTTTGTGCAGAAAACATGCTGAATATTCACCTGTGGATGAGGAGCAGCACAGAAATATCAGCACTGTGGTTTTGTTTCTGTGTTTTTAGTGATGTAGCAGTCGTGCCGGTGTCATAACCACCTCTGTACTCACTCATAGTGTGTATTTTTTGTGCTCAAGCTTGTGCGAAATGCTCTTTTTAACATATTCAGGAAAATTTGGGAGAAATCTGCACAGACTGAACCCTGGATGACAGCAAATGACAACATTTTATGAAGAATAACATTTCTAAAGTTGCATGAAATAGTGAAATTTCAGACAAAGCAATAATTTCCTCAACAGTGGCAATGAAATCTATACATTTTGAGGTAAATTTGGTAGAAATCTGCACACGACGCAAAGGCTGAACCATTAAAAAGCGTTAAAATTACTTAAAATTGTGACACGTCAGCCAAAGCAGTAGTTTTCTCAACAGTGGTAATGGAAATCTATATATTTTGGGATCAGTTTGAGAAAAATCTGTACAAATCTGCACAGGAAATGACATTTTTCAAGGTTTAATGTGTTTTAAAGTTACTTCAAATTGTTCAACTTCAACCAAAACAGAGAAAAACTTCTTAAAAAAATGTGTAAAAAGCAGACGCAGAGTTACGACGTCAGCAGATATCCAAAAGTTTAGACCCTTGCGATAAATTAGAGTAACCTTTCTTTTGTAAAAATGATGAATGCGTTCGTTAGAAGCTGGATAATGTTGTTTTTATGTTTGTTAAGTTAAAAATAACAAGTACACTCTCTGTGCACAGGAGTAGTACCTCATAACTCACAAAACTGAGTTGAATCTGCTTCACTTTAGATCAAAATGTGTAAGTTTTAAGAGGTTGCAGTGGTTTGTTCTTGTAACATGTGGACAAAACGGACACTTGACAGAAAAATCAAGATTTAATGAGGCTAAATAATGCAGCAGATGACACTCAGAGGGGTAAATGCACGACAATGCACATGATTACGCAGTCAAACTGGAGTAAAATGGCTAAAAATATACTGTCAGCACACTCCTAACTCATTTATTACGTGAGGTTTTTGCAGTAATCAGCAGCGTTTCAGGCTCACACACACACACACACACACACTCTGCACTGTTTTACAGCTCCTTCATTAGAGGCAGGTTCATCCTCTGGCCTTGGCCTGTGGAAAAAAGGTCAAGCAGCAGAATAGGACGGCTATAACCCTCCCAAATGGTACTATCACACAGACATGATTGATCAATTGAATTCCATGGCAGAGAAAAATGTGGGATTAAGTAGAGTATTATACGCACAATGAGTTGAGGCATGATGTTCATTTCAAGTTCATTTCAGCTCTCTCTTGCCACCAGATCAGGCAATCAATAGGGGCCTTGCATATCATATATCACCACTCTCCCACTGAGGGGAGAACATAATCTGCCGCAAATTTAGAATGACAGATTTGTAAGGGAGCCCAAGCTTTCTGGGAGACCTGCAGACACAGGCGCTGCAGTCAGGAGAGGTGGGGGCGTTTGGTTAAAAAAAAAAAAAAAAAAAAAAGGGAAGGGAAGGGGGGAGGTTTGGGTGGATGCATGTAAAGGATTTAACACACACACACACACACCCACACAGGTGACAACAGGAAGGCATGCGACGTCCAACACCCGGGGCGATCAGGTCAGGAGTCTGGAGAAAATTCCTGTGTTTGGAGAGCAGGATGATTGAACTAGACTGTACGATTTTATTCAGCCTCTTGTCCTGCGCCGCTGTTTCCAAATGGAACCACATACTCGCAGAGAATGAAAGCAGGATTGAATCATGAAAGGGAAATTGTGCCTTTTAAAAAAAAAAAAAAACTCCTCTTGATTTCAGCGAGGGGTTTTGGTAAGAAGAGAAAGAAAAAGGGGAAGAAAAAGTGCAAAGTGCAAAGAAAAGGCAGTATAATGGAGTAGCTGCTGCTTTTATTACTGCACATGCTTTTCCAGGACATGTATATATTTGCAAGTGACGGTAATCCATCAATTACCAGAGGGCTTTCAGATCATAATGGTGTTAATGCTATGAAAAAGCCTGTGTGATGTTGCCAGTGGCAGCTCACCATAGCCATTAAGGTGTGCAGGAAAAAAACTGCACTGCATCCCTATGAGTCCTCCTCAGCTCCCCACAGAGGTGCTGCAGAAACGAAATAAATAAATAAATAAATAAATAAACAAAAGCATGAGGAGAATATAAAGTGCATAGCTTGAAGTGAAGGCCAGCTTCCCGGGGTCAGTGTCTCGATTGTTGCTCTTTCTTCTTGTAGATGGTTCAGATGGTTCTGGCCCAAACAGTGATTCTCAGGGTAGTGTGGAGAGTTTACGGAAACACCTGAGGGCAGATGCCTTCACCCAGCAGCAGCTGGAGGCGTTGGACCGGGTCTTTGAACGCCCCTCGTACCCTGACGTCTTCCCTACGTCGGATCATATCAAACCTGAACAGGTGAGTGGCATGTCAGCTCCGACTGGTTGGACTTATTTATGGACGTACAGAATGAACGATAAAGTCTGCAAATCTGAGATGTTTATGAAGATCCACAGAAACTGGGGATTAATAGATAAGAATCAGAAAAAGTGATGTTTAAAATGATGTTTTAACTGACAGCTGATGCCATAAAGGATGGTACTCTGTGTCTTTATTTTATTTTTGTCATTTATTCTCCCTTAAGAAAGAAAACTTCATTATAAACATAAAAGTACTTCATTTGAAATGGTTTTAAGCCTTTCAACACATTATCTTTGATTGAAAAAAGATCCAAACAGATTTATGAAAAAAATGTAAAATAACTTTTAATACAACAGGACAGATGTCATCAATTAAACAGACATCTTACTTACAGACAATGATACTGGTCTTTATCAGCAAACTCATTTCCAGCCGATAGATCACTACATTCCAAACGGAAATCCAAAACAATATTTAGGCCATTTGCATCATTTAGTCCTTTAATGTCACTAAAAAAAAAAAAAAAAAAGGAAGAAAAATCGGTCTCAGGCCCAGTCTCAGAGACTTAAGAACAGAACATGGTTAAGTACCACAGTTCCATACATTTTCTGCATTAACATGAAAAAAGTCTGCTTAATTGTATGTAATAGATATTTGTGTGATTTTCCTGAAAGTTAAGACACAAACTGAACATTTACCTTAAAAGGATGACACTTAGTGACATGAAAATTTAATTTTAAACAAAGTATCATGTTTTAGAACGAAAACATATTTTTAACATAATTTAAAATAAACGAATAGATAAATAGGCAAAAAGTTAATTCTGTGTAATTTTCATTCAGCTTTGGAAATAATTATTCAACCGTTAGTGAATTTCACTATAAATTCAGCCCTTAAACGTGTCCTTTTGGCGTTCATTTACTGCCATATTTATTATTTTTAGATTATTTTCCATCATCAGATGTTTATATGTCACATGTAACTAAGAAAATTTTATTGTTCTTTATACAAAAGAATATGTTAAGCAAACATTTCATGGATTTTTTTGTCAGATTTTTGCCTCATATTCACATTCCAGAAAACTACTATGCCTTGATAAATTCTGAATTTTCCCTACTTGGTCACAGTGGTCAAATAATAGTTTCTAAAGCAGTAAAATGACATTTAGAGGATTAGTATTAAGGATATCCACTTCCCAGTTCAAAATTTACCTTTAAGTGATAATTTTACACTATTACATATATTTAACTGGTTTTCAATAAATAACAGGAGGATTTTATTAAACATGTATGATTTGCAGACTTAAATGTGTGTTTTTTGGTTGTGGAACAGCAGTAGAATGACCTGTATTCATCCATACTGTACATGAGATCCTGCAGTGCACATATAAACACACCTTTGTCACAATTATTCCCAAATGATAAAAAAAAAAAAGCTAATTAAATAAACGTCTGCGATGGCAAAGAGCTGGATTACAACCCGGCATGTATAATACTACAGGGATCACCAGCAAAAACTCCCACACACTATTGATTTTGTGATGAAAAACACATTCCTTGTATCCCCTGTAATTGAGAATAACAGTAAGGCAACATGAAATTAATCAATACCTTGAATTTTCTTGGTTTTTGCTGTGTTATTCAACTGCTGCTTCTTATCTTGGCTGTTTTTTTTTGTGGTTTTTTTTGTTCCTCTTGTCTGGTTCTTGCATCATGTTTTGACGGTGTTGAAATGCATACGTTAAAAATGAAACAAACGCTCTTTCTGATGTTAAAACCACACTCTCCATCCATCCTCATTTCTAAAATTAAGAGGCATTTGGGGAAAAGCCACCCCCACGCCAAAACGACAACCACAAACCACCGCTTATTAAAAGCTCGGGCTTATTATAATGGATAACCTTTATTTACTTTCATTATACTATTAAACAACAAGAGACTATTAATTTCTCCCACGAAACTACAAGTCGGACCCATAAAGCAAAAGCAGTCGCCTAATTGAGTTCATTTTAATTTCTCTCCAATCGGGGCGAATTACGCAGGTGATAAATCAGTGGGACAGGCCTCACCTCCAGAAGAGGGCCTAATTTGCAGCTAATTACAAAACTGATTTCTACTGGAAGATCAATACCAAAACGAATTGGAAATGACTTGCAATCACAAAGAGCGTCAGGGAGAGTATTAAAAGGCAGAGGGAAAAGGGTAAGAATAAAAAAAAAGGGTTGAGGAGGAAGGAATAAAAAAAGAGGCCAGGAACAGTCCAGAAAAATCAGCTTTAATTTAATGCAATATTAATCAGAGCACTTTCCCCTTTCATTGGTGCCTCACGTTTTTTTGTTTTTTTTTCCTCCTCTGGAAAATGTGGCCCTATTAGGCAGTGTCTGGGTTCTGTAGCAAGGCATTAAAAACCCATTCTGGAGATGCAAAACTCAATGGATTCACCCCTCCCACACTTCTGCTAGCCATTTGGTCATCCTTTTCAGACCTATCTTTTCAGTTTTCCCCCTCCTGCCCTTTATCTGCATGATAAAACGTCTGTTTGGCGTCTGAAGCCTCCGAGAATAGAGGAAAACATCCGACATTGTGCCAGTGAACAGTTGTAGCAGACAATTAGAGTTTATCGGTGATAGTGGCAGACAAGAGTGGGGTCACAGGCGTCCCCCTGTGGGAGCGAGGCCCACTGAGCCACTCAGCCTCACACTGGGCTTTGGACAAACATTGTCAACACTCAGACTCCGGAAGTCTCATCTCATTAAAAAAAACCTGCTAACATCTGCCATGAGTGTCTTTAGGAAGGAAGCATGACGACAAAAGACAAGCAGGGAAGACTGTTGTTTTTGGTTTTTTTGTTTTATGTCTTTTTATTTTATGGAGTTAAATGTGTGTTTCTTTTAGAGGGCCACTACACGGAAATTACTGAAAGGTTTTTGGTTTGATTTGCTATCGTTATCCAGGTTATTTGCATTGTGAGGAAGCAATTTCCTGTTTTCTTTGTTGATATATGATGACATTTGTAGATTCTCACTAGAAAAGGGTTAGATTTTAAGTTTGAAGAGCTGAAAATACCAAAAAAATAGCAGTAAAAGGTCAATAGTTTAGCATACTTAATATTTAATCAGACATTTACTGATTTAAACCATATTTTACAAGTTTGGCTCTGTGTTTTTAGGCTAATTATCTATATTTAAAAAGCTTCTGGGGAATTTTTTAATCAGAGAAAGTTGTAAATCATTCATATAAAATCAGATTTTGTATTATTGAGGCTATTTTTCAGGAAAACTGTTTATATCCCTAAACTACTTGAGTTATGTTTCAGTGTTGCTGCACAGCTCAAAAAACTTCTAAAAGTATAAATCATGGTTGTACTGTGACTGAATTACTAGTATGTCTGTTCACTATTATTGAGTTTTTATATTTTACATTCCAATCATTGATATTATTTTGCAGTTTTACTTAGTTTATGAATTTATTTATCATCCATAGCTACTTTACATCTGTAGTCCCTGATCAGGAAGAGATATAAAACAACTTCATGTCAAATATATATTACATGATTCTTCCCACCAGCATTTTAAACAAACAATAAGGAGAAAATAAAGCTCCATTGTCTGTGTGGGGTTCTTTGTGATCCTTTAACGCCACACCAGCAGTTAAATGCACAAAAAAGTGCAGGTTGTACAAGTGCTTCTATTCAGAGATGAGAGGCAATGAAATTTAAAGGTGGTTTAGACTCCAAATTAAAAGAAAGAAGAAGGTGAATGGTGTCTCCCAAACAGGGCCACATGGTGTGCCTGTAACAAAGCAGAAGTGCTTTCTCCCTTGGCTGATCAGGGGTAGGACTGCAGTCAAGCACAAAGGGCCAGCTGACGCCTTGGCTTTTCACTCATCTCAAAATCCCACTTCCTCTCAGACAATACCAAAATACATTCATGATATGCTTGAACTGCCACCCTGCAGCTTGAACACACACACACACACACACACACACACACACACACACACACACACAATGCTCTCATACACATTTATACTCGCACAGGCCTGTGTGCAGCGCTTAATGGAGGAGGAGAAGGGAGGATTTCCATCTAGGTATTGTTTGGTTGTGTAATGATTCAACTGTCCTTTTCCCAGGCTAATGAGTACTCGCTCCCTGCCCTGAATTCCAGCCTGGACGAAGTCAAACCCAGTTTATCCTCTAGCGCCAACCCAGACCTGGGCCCCAGCGTGTCGCAAAGCTACCCTGTAGGTAAGATCAAGTGCCGTACAGTAACGCCTTTATGCCACTAAGCCACAGCTTCAGCTGAGGGGTTTTGAACAATGTAAAAGCTGAAGGAAAAAAGGGGAATAATCAGTGTGTTTACATGCACACTTGTATCCCGGGTTTCAGCCTTATCCTGGTTGTGATCAGATTCAGGATTTGATGCTAATATGCATCACTGACAAACCGGGTTGTTTATATTTCACATGGAATCCAAAGTCCTGTGTGACATGGAGTCTTTTCAGAGTGACCTGACTGAGCAGCTGACGATAAATACTGTGTGGTTACAAGGCAGTCCAGTTATTTTCTGCATAAAATATGTTCATAATAGGAACACGAAGAATACAAGGAGTGTTTAATGCAGTTTAACCCATAAAAACCCAAACAGCCACCTGTGAGCAACATGACTTTCTAAAATGTTTAATATCTCTTGATCCACTAATCCTATCAATCCATGTAAATAATACATGTAAAATGCAATTATTCATCTGTTCATGGTCATCAGATATGACCCATTTGGACGTTCAGAGGTTCTGTAGTTACCATGGAAACACCGTCATCTTCTACAACATTGATTCACCAGTAAAACCCATGGAGTTGGATCAGTGACAGTGGAATAATGATATATTTTGCAGAAAAAGATACTTTTTCTTCAGTTTTCTCTATTTTTGATACAATAACCCTCAACTTTAATCTGAGCTTTAATGAACATCTACATGATCAGTGAATTAAATATGGAAAATACCTATTTATATATCTAAAACTGCAAAATACAGTGCATATTATCAGAGTAAATGGTGATAAATCACTTAAAAAAGGATACATATAGAGAGAAAAAAAATCATATAACTACCACAAAAGTAGCATTAGGTCTTTATGGGTTAAGACAAGTAACGCTTTCGCAAAAATGTTTATCACTCATAACTGATGAAAGTTTCAACCTGTTGCATCTACTTGAATGAAGGCTGTTGCATATTAAACACACAAAGGCTGAGAAAAAAAAACTACTGTTATAAAGAACCATCGGAGCAAAATGTTGCTCAAAACATCCTTAATATCATCTGAAAGCAAATAAATAAAAAAAATTACCATAATTTTAGGTGAGTTTGGATTGTCAATAGAAAACATTATCCCGTCTGTGTCTGACAGTGTGTGTTACTTTATATAAGAACTCATGGAACATATGAACTTAGTAAATAGTTTAGTTCATTTGTTACAATTGGAAACTACTTAACCATGATGCACTAGTGTTTTTAAAAGCACTGATTCTAACGGAGACAGAATCAGTCACATGACATTATTAATGAAAATCAATTGACAAAGCGACCCACTCATCTGAATAAAACACTGCCATTGTACCCACAGATCTACACTTCTACAAACGCATGCGTGTAACAGTGTCGTGTCTGTGCTCCTCTTGGTGCTTTTGGTGTTTTGATGGAACAGAGAGGCTGCAACATCAACTACATCTTTGAGAAACAAAGACATAATCAAACCAAACTACAGTCTTTTCTTAACATTGACTGAAGTTTCCAAACCTGAAAAATGTGGGAATGGGAAAAATCCACCAGAATCACCTCCTACTAAAGGAAAACTGTACTGCTTTGGAAATATTTAGTGCTTTTATTCTGAAATTCTGTACAATAGTCCTTTAACATGAACTTTTTTTTTTTATTCAGTAGTTGGAATATTAATCTTTAGATGAATATAAGTTGGGTTTCACTGTCATTTCCTTAAACACAGCCTTTTTCTTTAACATTTCACATGTTTTTTGTCAGATTTTACCCCGCATTTATCAAAAATATTGACTTTTCACTACTCTAAAGTTGTACATAGTGCCTTAGTTTCCTGAAGTGTACAATAGTAACCTTTTATTGTGAAGTCTGGGTTGGGAATCTGCAGTTACTCCAGTCAGTTTAAGTTAACGCTATCATGGCCTTATCATTTATGTGTTATTATTGTCATTGTTTTAGTGCAAAAAATAAAATTCCATATTGAAGATGTTTACATTTCTAAACATAACCTGATCTAACATGAACAACTTGAAATTGTGATAAAATAAGTGCAATTTTAACAATATTATGCCTCAGCTTCTCATTTATACATGTGCATTACATCTTACAGATCACAATGGATCTACAAATACACAAAATATTTAGGGAAAATGTAGTATTTGACTTCATGATCAAAACAACCTGTCCAGACTCGGTGATGCCCTTGACTTTCAATGTCTTCTGTGGACCGGGTTGAGCTCTTTTGAAGGCCGATTTTAGCCCGCAGGCCGTATGTTTGACACCCCTGGGTTAAAGTTAATGTCTTTTCAAAGGTCTATAGTTAATTTTACTTCCTGTAACCTTAATTTTTACTCATAATCACACTTTTCATCCTGCAGTTTTGTTTTTTTTAACATTTGCTTTGACACAGTCGATAAAGAAATCTCAATACTACATTTTTAGATGAAAATGAAATGATCAACCGGGATACTCGCGTCTATGCAAACACACTGAATGCTGTGCAATGGACAAGAAAAAAATAAAAGTGAACCAAAAAGTTAAGTGTGAAGACTTTTTTACTATGAGCTGAACAAAGCGGTGCGATGATGTGATAAAAGCTTAGCAGCTGTCCTCCGTCCGGTTGGTTTTTGCTGAGCAAGCGCTGCAGCAAGAGGGATGGTTGGGCGGTGGGGG
>JAPQRQ010000012.1:23868633-23880085 GCA_037367365.1 Apogon talboti | reverse complement strand
GTTCAGTCACGGCTGGACAAGGACCTTTGGGTGTCAGCACATCAGAACTATGACTGTGTATCAGAGCAAGGTCTTGGAGAGAGAAAAAAAAACCCAAAAAGGCCACCGTGCAGGAGTTGGTTGGCTGCCTGCTGCTGTGTTGCTCCTGTGATTTGTTCACCGACAGACAGTTTGTGTGTCTCAAAGCACGAGTAATGTGCTTCGGTAAATACGCTCTGGCATTTCTGCCGCCTAACTCTAACACCATGATCATTTATTTCACCCTCCTATCTCCCCCGCCCCTCCCTTCCCCCTCGCTGCCTCTCTCCTCTCCTCTTCGTCTTCTCTCCTTGTCACAGTTAATGACTGCCTGGCTAATTGAAATATTGTTTCGTTGTTGCTGTGTTATTACCAAGAAGAAGGTTAAGTTTACTGAAAGTTTACTGTCGGGGGCCTGAGATTAATACACAGAGCTTTTATTAAAATTCATATAATTATGCAGCAGCCATCAAAGCCAACGAGTTCTGCGTGGGGGAGGACCGGGTTATTGAAAATTGCCGCCGCTATAGCCCCCCCCCCCCCTTCTCCCTCCCTTCTCAAATGATAGCCAAGCAGTCTTATGAGAAAAGAAAGAGCCCTTTTCTCATTAATATGTGGGAGGTAGATTTCCCCTGTAAGGCCGGCCTCCTGAGAAGAAAGGTGTGTGTTTGTCCTTTGTGCACCGATGGCCCCGGTGAAAGCAGGCCTGGTTGTGCGGGCGGTTTTGTTTGCATGTGGGATATTTTAGATGGTCTCCGCAGAGAGGCTCTCCTTACTGCTTTACAGGTGCAAACACACGTGAAAAGGTGGGATTGTACGGCGGTGGAAGGCTTAGGTGCATCAGATTCAGCATTAAGTGAAAAATGTAAACAGTCCTACGGTCAAAATGCGACTTTAGGGAAAGCAACACAGGAAAAAAACAACTTAAAGTAGAAGCTGCACATTGAGGTCTAGCTCTAGGAAAGAATAAATGACCATATGTTTCAGTATTTAATATTTGAGTGTGGCTTCATGTCATTAAAAACATGTTGTCAACACTTTCTTCAGAATTCTACTTTTCAACAATAAACACTTTTTTACTTTTCAGCTTTTTGGTATTTTTATACATTTAACACAGCTTAATGATGTCAAAATAAACCCATATATAAACTCATAAATACACCTTTAAGTTTCTTACTATGTAATATCATTAATCTATAATGTATAGACACCTCAGGTAGTGAAATTTAGTATCAAATGACAGACATGTTTCACTATGTTTGGTTGATATAGTTTCTATGTGGTCGGTGCCATAAAAGGTATTGAATTTGAGCATTTATCAGTTTATTATATAAACTACTGATTACATTTCACCTAAATTCTGGATTAAAACATATTTTTAACCTGCCATTGATGAAAGATGTTGCCTTTCACAGTTGAAGTAGTAATTAAAACCCAACAAGATCATTAATTCATATTTTAATGAACTGTAATGTTTTATTGAATGTTGTAACAAAAAAAAAAAAAAAAAAACTAAAGCAGAAGGACTCCACTTTAGCTAATGGGCATATTTTGGACTACTTTTGACATTTTATTCCATCCTATGAAGTTATTTGGCCATTTGGTGTTAAAAGTTGAGTGTTTTGTTGTCGTCGTTGTTTTTTTATGAATCCACACTAAAGGTCATGTGAAGTGAAGTTCACTGGGCATCTGTCTGCATCTGCTTTTATTGCAGCGGAGGCAGAAAACAACAGTCAGTCCACAAATAACAATCAGTGTCCACGTTTGTTGAGTCTGATTTAGGTCGACCTTTCTTTTCATTTTTTGGTCTGACGCAACTCTAGGAGAAAAAACAAGAGAGCGCTGGTTTTACTATTTGTAGTCACTATTTGAGTAAAATGAACATTCGTTTATTTTATTTTATTTTATCAAATTCTAAATAAAAAATACTGTACTTAGATACTTAGAGCACGAACATAACAAAAAAGTCCAGTTGGAAAGTCAGCTTTTTGGTTCGAAAGAAAGAAAAACATTGAGATGTGTTCATATTCCTCAACATAAGGTATTAAAAAAGTTATTATGAAGCTAAACTAATGATTGCATCAGTACTTCAGCTGGAATAGGAGTGTCTCTGAGGTTGTATTTTACAGGATGTATGTGTAAAATCTGCAAAATAAATGACTGATTCCATGAATCTGCGAATTAAATCTCAATTTTTAGCCAAATATCCTTTAGATGACGTCTTCAGGTTGTTTGGGTGTTTACTTTCAAAACGCAACTCTCCATCTGGACTTGAGGAAAGTTTAGTATCATCCCTTAAAAGTGAAAAGTCATGATCAAAACTTACTTCCTGTCCTTCAACAAATCAACTTAGTAGTTACTTTTCCAGTGAAATCTTGTATTTATAGGGCAGTAAAAGTCGAAAAACAATCTTGCACGGAATTAAAAAGTCCCACAGAAGAGTAGTGCGGTGAATGTACTGCAGTTGCTGGTGTTTTAGGCAGTGTGTGTGTGTGTGTGTGTGTGTGTGTGTGTGTGTGTGTTTGAATATGAAAAACAAATGTCATGCTTTTGTGTTTTTCGTTTTCCGTCTCTGTGATCGAAGCAGAGAAGTAAAACATCCAGAGGTCAAACTAATGAAACAAACAGTCTCTTCCTGTTGGTAATTAGTATTTGGTTAGTGGCTCCTCTGCTTGGTTTTCCCTCAGTGCCTGTGTGGATAATAGGTGATATTCAGGTGTGTGGTCTCACTAATGGCTGAGCATTACAGTTTACTTTGCAGCGATAAGCCTACCAGAGGAATTTTAAGCCATGCAAAAAGTGGTAAATTATCTACAGTATTTAGGCCGAGATCCAATTTCAAATTAATTGTGCCTTTACGGGGGAAAGAACTGGAGATTATGTTCATCCTTAAAATGTTTTCTAACACCAATTAAAATGCCTGCAGTTATTGATCTTGTTGATTTTATGTGCTGGAATTTGCATAATCTATTAAAAATGAATGATTCATGAAGTGCTCATTGCCAGAGATCGGGATTCTCAGTGAACTGAAAGACTTGAGCGATAGAAATCTTTTGTGTCCTCTGCTTATCCTATTAAGGCTCAAAAGTACCTGCAAAGCAGCCTCAAATAAGAAAGGGATTTAAGGGCATTGTGCACATCATCGAAATTCAGAAGCAAGAAGCCACTTCCATTAAAACAGTTTTTTTCTCCCTCTCCTCCACATTAATGCTGTATTACCTGCTAAATAGTCCCTCTTACCCCATAAAAACACCAAAGGGTTCCATGAATATGTGGATAGGACAATTGCATATTGTCAGGTAATTTCTATTGTTGATATGGGAAGTAATTTCTTTGATGAATTCCCTTCGAGAGATGGATTTCATCTCAAGTGCTTCTTATTCTTCTTCATTCGGACTGCTTAAAATTCAGATAGTGCGAGCCTTGGCTGAATTTATGAATAGCAGAAGAAGGAACTTTTTGTGTATTTTTTGAGAAATAAATGGAGAGATGGCTTCGATATGGCCAATTGTCCACCATTTCTATAGACGGTTTCTGTATTTCCTGAAATTAGCCCGAGCCCGCCTGTTTTCTTGATGGCGCCTCAGAGTTGAGAGCCATCTCCGAGCGCTGCGCCGATTCCCTTGAGCATTCAGTGGGAGTTTTACACATCTCTACTCAGTGACTGCATACTGAAGACTCTTTAAACGTATTCCCTGCTGGGCCTGTTAATGGAGACTGCCAAAGGCTTAAAACCCCCTGTGTCAATGACACTTCTCTGTTCAAGCAGCAGCCTCTGGTCTTTATCCCTTCCTGGTATGAAACAAAAGTTTGTCCAGCAAATACGACCAAACTAAACATTCAATTAAGGGGATGGAGTGAGCGCTCCGAGGGTGAACCGCAACGGAAAGTACCGGGACCCGCCGTTGTCCAGTGAGCAGCGAGCAACGATCAGATGGCGAACCTGCCGTAAGTGAAGTGTGGCCTCATGACAAACCACTCGCCTGTCTTCCCACAGGGGGAAACTCAGGCTCAGGCTCGGAAATTAATGCTTATTTCGTCTTCACAAAAGCAAACTAACCTTTGAGCACACATTTGATAATGAATGACTTTCAGCCGGTGTTTGGGGAATTAAAGCAATTTGGCTCTCCAAACATTCTTTACTTAGTTGTAATTAATTAGGGTGTTGAGATTTTTTGGCTGGTGATAAATTGCCCCATTCTGCATATAGCCTAGAAAATGGAGGTCAAAGATTTTTGGTTGTTGTTGTAGCAAACATGAAGGTGTCCCTGTCATGCTAAATTTAATACTCTTGCAAGCAAAAGAGTCATTCACAAATGACTTTGTTCCTGTGCCAAATACAAAGAAGGTCACCCTGATTTTCTGTTTGTTTTAAGAAACCGATGTTAATGCAAAAGGCTGTGCATTATGCTTCTTGTCACGTTGTTGTAGGCTGAGATAAACCCCATGGATCTCTGTCTTCGCATATGATAAGAAAAGAGAAAGTAGAGGGAAAAATGGCCTCAGTCAGTCCGTCCGTCCGTCCGTCGTTCTCCGCTGAAGTCGACTGGAGTCAGCCTCATTCTGAAGTTTGTCAAATACCAACAAAAACACCAGCCCCACACAGTCCCAGCAGATCTTCTGTGTAAAACCTTCTCGCTAAAAAGCTGGAAGCGCTGTACTCACAGCTCAGCAGCAGCGACTACAAGCCACCGCTCAAATTAAGACGGAAATCAACAGGCTTTTGTAACAGCAAACCAAAAAATCTTTGAATTGATTTTCGCAGCAAAGGAAAAAAAAAAAAAAAAAAGAGGGCAGAGGAAAATAAATAGCTTGATTTGTTGGCGTTCAATCTAAGGGGACTGTCAGAGGAAGCAGACAATATAAAGAAGCCCATCTTTTAATGAGAATCTGGACACACATCTCTGTTGTAAAAAACAACAAAGGCTAGGAAGCAGCTAATGAGGCTATCATTGCAGTACAGAGAGTTTCCCAACCGGCGCCTCTCTGAAAGAGGGCTTTAAAGGGGACATAAAGCAACAGTCACAGAGCTGCACACTGTATCCACAAACATACAACAGCATCCCACGAAAGCGGCTATCATTATTGTCCCAGCTAAAAAAAGAGGAAAATGATGCCAAATGTATGGATGATACTTGTTTATATGAAGGTAGCATTGACATTCATTCATTTTATTTGCTGATTTGCTGATTTTTGGTGTTTATTTTATTTCATTGCGCAATTAAAAGTCCAAAATATATGTTTTGTTTGTTATTGAATGAAGGTTGAAGTGTCCAGAAAGGGTCAGGTAGTTCATATTGGCTATTGATGACTTAAACCCACTGCATCCGTATTGGGGCTAATACCGATAAACTACAGGCCAGATGTAATTGACCTACATTACATACATTAGCAAAGATAAACAAAAATATTCTTATTTTTTAACCTTGAGACCAAATTTCAGTCCTTATAAGGCCTTTCAGTTGCAGTTTTCTTAAGTTTTTTCATGTGGATTATTTATATTTCAGCCCAAACAGCAACCAAGTGTATAGATAACAATAAAGATTCATTCAAGAAATTCAACTCAAAGTGTTTTATGATAAGAGAGTTATGTGTTTTGCAGAGAATAAACAGAAATGGACATAAATTAGTGAATTAATGTAAGATAAGATGAAAAAAACCCCACAAATATTCTTTCTTATAAAGTGTTGTCTTACATTATATAAGCTTTGCAATAGATATTACAATAACATGTGGCATTTTCTTGAATTCTTATTAAGTACTGATGTCTATGTTTCACTGTTATATGAGAATAAACCGTTATATATTGAAATAAACACATTTTATACTGAAGAGGTGAGGAAATTGCATTCACAGTATTGATTCTGTGTTTTTAGAGGCAATAATAAAGGCAGGTTCTGTTCTGTTAAGTTAATGCTGAGATAAGAATATTTACTTTTATTAATGTCTACAACTGCCACATTCACACAACACACACACACACACACACACAATGGCCTCGGCCCCCATTGGACCCCCCACCTACTCTACTCCCACGGCTCCCTTTGACTTATGTGCACTGGCTTGTGGCTAACTAATTCTTATTATAAATGAAAGGTCCGGCATGACCTCACTCTTGTCTGTAAAGCTCTTAACTCTGCAGCACTTTAACCAAAAGACACATCTCTACAGGCCTCACACAAAGCGCCCATCAGCGCTCAGGCTCTCGGATAATGGAGAACAGTTGTTCAGCGCAACATAAGATTAAATGGTTTCTTTGTCACATTACATATGATCACATATGGCAGGTTTTTTTTTTTTTGCACATTAGAGAATCAACCACAAAACAGAAATGATGGAAAATCTACCATGGATTGCCTCAAGGCTTCTTTATATCTGTATATGTAGGATTATGGGACAATGGCATTGAACGCAACTTCATCTTTAAAGTCTGTGTTGACATTTTCACATTTACCTGTTGAAATGTGAAGGTTCACATGTGCTCTGCTGAAATCTGAAGGTTACAAGCAGGGTTTTTAATATTTTGGAGACATTTTTGGTGAAAATTTCAGCTTTTTTAAGTGTGATGTAGAAACTTACAGTTCGTACACTAAATGTAAACCTTGAGGAGAGTAAAAAAGTCTAATTTGGAAATACTATACTATTAAAAATTTCAGATTTAAGCGGAAATATTAAGTCCAGTGTACTTCTAACTTGTTTAGGTTGGTTATAACTTGGATATCAGCGGAGGTTTCTAACCATAACTATCAATTCAGGTCACAACTGTTATTATCAAAGCTTGATGAGTAAAAGTGGAAGTTTTTATTTTGCAAGTTCAGTGTACCTGTAACTAGTTTAGATTGGTTATAACAACCATATTTAAGGTGTTCAGGTGATGTTTTTGTCGATAAATGATGTATAATGTGGCTGAAAACAGCATTTTTAATGTTATTATGTCATGACATCTGAAAAACATGCAGCAAAAAGTCACCATATCACTCAATAACATTTGTTTTTCTACATGTAAAGATACTGTTTGATTGTTAAGACTAAAAACATTTAATGGGCATATTATTTGCATTTGATATTGAAAGTATTGAAATGTGACCATTCGGAAAAGAGAAAATCCACAGCTTTCATGGCGTTCTTTGGGTTTTTCCGATGCCGTGGATTAGAGCGTCAGTGTGTATTGTGGTGTTACGGTGCATTTTGTCCACTTGATCCTCATTAAGGCTAAAGCCCTTTCAGTGCGAGTGGCCCTCGCTGCTCACAATATACTGTAACAGGGGCCTCCTCTGACCCCATTGGGGTCACATGCCGTGGTCCAAATGTCGCAGTGGTTAGTGAGTTCAAACCCAACCGTCAGGTCTAATTACAGAGCTGCATGTCTGTGGCATGATGGGTAATGCTGGGCAGATGGGTCAGTACGTACGTGACATTTCCAACGGTGGAGTTAAAACGCACTGTTATGCAAATGTGGTAAAGGTTTCACGTGTGTGCAGGTTGATGTATGTGTGTGGATGTTGTGATGACTGGCCTGCAGTGGTGATGAGTCAATATACTGCGATAGCATGAATTAGTACTTTGGTTTCTATTTTAAGACTTTACATGTTGGCATTGGTTTGCATCTTAGGATTTTACACTAAAACCAGACATTAAAAGGTGTTGATAAGGCTTTACTTCACAAAATATTACCAAGGTACTCATAAAAATACTGTTAATTAAATGCTTTTCAGCTAGTTCCATATCAGAACACTGTTCATGTTTTGTATCGATTTTAATATGCACAGAAAATAAACACTTGTGAAATATGCCACTGTCTACATAATCACACATGAGACTACTAAAAGAAGTTGAAAAGTAAGTACAGTTATTAAAATAACCCAGTCTCATGCCTGTTTAATATTGTAGTATTTCCAGGTGTTTTCAGTTTTCAGACATTGATCAGACGTTTTCTGTAGGATTATGTGCACGTTACATCTCTCTCCTGTCAGCTTTGTTTCACAGCTTTCAACCTTTTCAAACCTTTAATGCAGTTTGGTGGCATCGCAACTCCCTGCATAGCTTTACCAAAGCTGCTTACTTTACTGTTTTTTTTTTCTTTTTTCCACCTGGGGTTTTAACATCTAACACAGATTTTTAACAAGCAAAGAATGTTTGGCTTTATAGTGCCCAGTTCTGTCACATCTTATACTTGAATAGACCACAAAATAAGCTGAAGAGCCCCTGATTTGTGTCTTTAACAAAGCTTTTTCTGTTTTAATTAGTGTATATGTATGTGATGACAGAAAAAAATGGAGTTTCCTTTATTAGTTTCCTAATACAGGTTTAGGTTTTTGTAAAGACAAAGGTAAAAGAAGACAAATTACAGCTGAAATACTAAAAAAAACCTTTGACTTTTACAAATACACTTGTGACTTGAATCAATGGGTAACAGAGAAGGTGTTTCGAATCATATCTGAATTGCTTAAACTGGAATTAGTTGAGTTTTTCTTAATATTTCAGCTGTACTACTATACTTTTACCACATTCTCAGACTGTAAAAGGAAAGGTTACCAACTATTAATGTGACTTATTTCGTCCATTATTGGATCTATACACTATATTTATCACTAAAGCTTTATTTTATGTAGATTTTTCAGATCAGGACATGCCCTTAAGTCTCTGATCTCGCTGCATAGTCTTTTTTTTGTCCTCATACCCATGGTTTGTCTGTGGACGATAATTAAATCCTTCAGTTATCTGTCCAAACTCATTACTGTATAGCACTTTGTTCATATTTTTAGCACACACACACACAAAGAAATGAAAACAATACAGACTGAGACGAGCAGGTTGCTTTTTCCTCCAACAAAATGAGAAATAAAGTAGAACAAAACAAAACAAAGAAAGATCGATAGAAGGAACAAGTCAAACAAAAACTGTCCTTATATATATGAGCTGGAAAACTTCCTATTCTTAAGTAAATGAAAATGAACCAGTATGAGGGATTTGTGGACATAAATATTGACCCCTAAGATTAAATTCATTACAAATGGAGAATTTACTTCTAATTACGTTGAAAGTGAACTATAATCCTCCTTTAAAACACTATGAAACAGATATAATGAATCATTTCTTCCTCAGTTACTGGCTGCAGCTCTAATGACCTCCTTTTTTGTTCTTTTTTGTTGTGCTTCGTCTCCCCCAGGTCGGGATATGGCCAACACAACCTTACCCGGGTATCCCCCTCACGTACCCCCTACAGGCCAGGGCAGCTACCCCACCTCCACACTCGCTGGAATGGTTCCTGGTAAGTCAACGACTGAATCGCATGGGCTTTTTAACAGGTGGTGTTGTCCCAAAAGCTCAAATCTAAGCTACAAAGGAGACTGAAGCACCAGTTATTGGAAGGCAATGGATGTTGACCTGCAGAGTGAGCACATGTGGAAGTACAGATACACATGCAACAAAAGGTAGAAGGACTTTGAAGTACTGGAGTAAAAGTGAAAAGCACCAATTCTGAAATGTATTCTCAGTATAAGAGTAGTGGTAAAACTTTTGCAGGACATTTTTTCCAACTATTTATGTGGAAAATTTATTAGAAATCTGACGCATTCTATATATTGAAAATAACGAACGTTAACTTTAATGTGCACATCATTTTTCATTATCAGCAGCAGAAGTCAATACATTATGATGCCTTTTTTCCATGGTCCAATCTTTTTTTGTCTCTTTTCTCCTACATCGTTTCCATCTTGTTGCTCTTATTGGGTGTAAATATTATTTTCTGTTATTGTTCCCTCCATTTGGGCTGAAATCTGTCTTGATGTTGGGAACGATGATGGTCGATGACTCCTGATGGCATTCTAATGCTGGTTGATTTGTGAGGTAGTTTGGTGATGTCTTGCAGATATCTGAAGAAAGTGACATATGTGATAAATAGGGACAGTCCTTAGAAGGAGGCAGTTGGGGATGGATAAAAACAGCAAAGAACACCAGACAGAACACACACCAGCGTTCAGGAAAAATAATAACATGCATGAAAGTAAAAGTAATAGATGCCAGTAGCTAAGAGAAGTCTGGGTTGGACTGAATAACCCTAGGTGGCGCTGTAGGTTCTATTACATGTGGTTCGAATAGAAAGCATAGAAGTAGAGTATTCTGTTGGTTTCCAGGTAAAATGGCTGCAATGTATTTTTTTTCACTCATAAATCCTAGGAATAAAAGGAATAATTCTGGCTTCTCATTAGCTGCAATGTATTCCAAGGCTTTTTTTCATACAAACAGGTGGTCAATGATGAGATAAGCATTTGCTATGTTAGAATTTACGCACAAAGGGTGTTTCCATTCCCTCTGTATGCTCTTATTTCTCTGTAAAAAATGGTTTAAAAAAACAAAAAAACAAAACACCTCAACTGAGTGAAAATTCTGGAATTCTGCTGCTTCCATAGACATTTAATACCGTGGAACTTCAGAATGTGATTAAGAAGCCTTTAGGGTACACACCTAGTGACGGCAAATTAAAATAGACTAGGTTACAATGAAAAACAAAACCTGAAACCCTAAACGTCCTTATCTCAAATAACACCTCAGTATACATCTCTACATAGTATGCAATAAGGCGCCCATCCCACACACAGAAGAAACCATCCATGGTCAAGTCTGCAGCTTTAACAAGTGGGATGTGAAAAACCTGAAGCTATCACTGCAGAAATACTAAAAACAAACCTGAAAGAGAAGGAAAAAAACAGTATTCAACTGTTGTACTTGTTAAAATAAAGATTTAAGGTATTTATAATGTCCAGGTAGTTCATTTTTTAAAATTTTAAGTCCAGTGAAAGATTTTTTTTCCTCATAAACTATTTCAGACACAAACTGATATTAAATACGGAGCTTTTTTAACATGAGATCTTAGAAAATGTGCAGTAAACATACATAATATTGATCATTTAATGACATAAATTCCAGTCCTGAGTGTCTGCATATTGAGACTGTTATTTAATCCACCTATAGATAAGTGTAGGTGTTATCCGTGATTATTTCTGCCAAGTTTGTCATGTAACCCCATTTTCTAACCATAACCACATTGTCGTGGCTGGGGTTTGGTTAAGTTTAGGCACAAACGCAATGTCAGAGGCTGTAGGAGTTTAACACTTAGACAATAATTATCCACCTCCTCCTCATACCTCATGAATGTATGCACTTTCCAGACAACAAAAATATTATTCTCCAACTAAACTAACAAGTCTGATTAGAGAATGGAAGGAGTAGAAAGCGTAGATGTTAGTATGTATCTGACAGTGAGAGGCCCACATGTTGGTTTATTGTATTTCTGTGTATGATTGGATTAGCCGGGCTGAAGAAGTGGTCGGAGGCAGAGGGAAGGACGGCGGCCTCCCTGCCCTCCCTGCCCTCCCTGCCTTCCCTGCCTTCCCTGCCCTCCCTGCCTTCCCGGCCCTCCCTTCCTTCCCTG
>JAPQRQ010000012.1:23851595-23868014 GCA_037367365.1 Apogon talboti | reverse complement strand
CCTCCCTGCCTTCCCTTCCTTCCCTTCCTTCCCTTCCTTCCCTGCCTTCCCTGCCTTCCCTGCCCTCCCTGCCTTCCCTGCCTTCCCTGCCTTCCCTTCCTTCCCTGCCTTCCCTTCCTTCCCTTCCTTCCCTGCCCTCCCTGCCTTCCCTGCCTTCCCTGCCTTCCCTTCGGCCTCAGTGGCTCATTATCTCCCCGTGTGGCCGTTCTCACCGGCCGTCGATAAACAGCACTACCAGCCCTCCCCATGCCTCTGCGCTCTAGAGCATGTCCCTTTCCCCTCCTCTACTTAACCTGCAGTTCAGGTTCACAGCAAACAGTTAAGGGTCAAAAGGCAGAGGCATGGGAGCCCGGTAAATATTCAAATCGGTGTCTCTCTGAGGAGTCCGGGGCCGGTGTTTCACTGCCAGGCGCGGGCGGGGATGCAGGGTTTTGGTGCTGGTTTTCACCAAAACACCACACGACGGGCGGCATTTTGCTTTGATGCGATTAAACCGCATGAATGGGGAGAGCAGTGGAGTGTGTGCGGTGTTAGCATATCATTTACCGGTCACACACAACCCCATCATAGGCCCTGCCTGCTCCCCTTTCCCCCCTTTTTCTGCTTTATAAAAAGACTGTTGTGCTTCCTTATGCAATTTTATATCATGGCTTTGTTTGTCTTTGAGCTTCATTCATATGAATTCCAGCATTTGGAGATTCAGAGTGAAGTTAAAAGAAATTAAACAAACATACACTCAGTGGCTTTCATGAGATCACTATCAAAGTTTACAAAATAAGGATGGGACAAAATATAGATAACCTATAGGTGAGGTGTTGTGTTCAATGTACTGGCCAAATACAGGTATTTATTAAAATCCATGACACGTGGACAGAAGTCAATGAGCCCGTTTACTGTATGTGCAGACTAAAACTGACTTCTGGAGTTCAGGTTATTCAAGTCATCCTGTAAACAGTCCAATAGGATTTATCAGGTAACAGTAGTTATCTAATTATGAGAAATCAGACAAGAACACTAGATTTCTCCACTATACTTGGGTCTTTGTGCATGTTAGGCTGCGCAAACAGTGGTTAAGAACATTAACCAGCCATTGTTACATCCATCAATAACGTCAATTCAGATCCAGATCAGAGGTTTGTTAAAAACCTCAGGGAGCAAAAGTTGTCAGACACTTTTTCATTTGTGTCAGAATACCTCATAACGTTCCACTACAGTTCAATTCTATGAAATACTACATCTAAGTGGAAAGGTTTTACACCAAGATGATGATGATGATGATGAAGAAGCAGCTCTTAATGTTTGCATAACAGTAAGGATAAATTGTACTGATTATTGTCATGTGATTGACCATCCGATTGTGGCGTCCTTCCAGATTTTCCAGTAAAGGGTGAAAACATGTCTGGAGATACACCAACAGTCATGGGGGGGGGGGGGTTTACAGAATTCTCCACTTCTAGGCATTACAATTTGGATGTAAACGCACCGTTTAGTCTGTTTTTAGTCCAGATGTAGCTAAATTAACAGTGATAACGTTGTGGTTCTTTGGCTGCAGAAGAACTCGCTGGGTGACTTTTGGATTTCCACGAATTCATCTGCGAAATCGTGTGTCCAGAAAGCGTCAAGTCACACACACTTTTACTTTCCATTTGTTCTTATGCGTCACAAAGCAAAAGATAAGGGCCCTTAATCCCATGGCTGGTGGCTTTGTGTTCTAACGCGTCCGTCCTACACACAACCACTAAGATTTAGTAACAGGGGCAAAACACTGTTAAAGCAAAGCCATTTCTCAGCAGCTTCGTATAAAATCCAGCCTTTATTGTCTCGTAAAGGGCTGAAACGTGTTGAACCAACAGCGGCGCTCAGTGACACGCCGCAGGTTACTTCCTCAGACCTGAGAGCCTCCGACTGGAGATGTTAAATTCCTCTAAGAAAGGCTGCAGGATTTATTGCAGCATATCAAAAATGTATGCATGAAACTGTTTATTACAGCTTGGTATTTATTAGAGCGGTTTGGAATATACTGGAGGAAGAAGGATGTGTAGATATCCATAAATGGGACAGGGAAAGCCGCCTTCACTGTCACATCCTGTATTGTTCAGTGTTGCATAACTTAAGTGAAATGAAAAAGAAATAAATTACTTGCTTGACTGGTCACACATCGATGAGTATCACCCCCCCCCCCCCCTCAAATTGCATCCTGTTTGAATGACGAAAAATGACTGCATGTGAAGGGGTAATGGTTTGACGCATTGAGATGCTAATTCATTTGTTGTTTTGTTTTGCAGGGAGTGAGTTTTCGGGGAACCCCTACAGTCATCCACAGTACACAACCTACAATGAAGCATGGCGATTCAGCAACCCAGCATTACTAAGTGAGTAATGAGCCAACCACTGACAGAAAACCATTAAGTAGGAATTAAGGTGAAGAGGATAAAAACCAATCCCAAAAACAAAGAGCAAAGCCATTCATACATGTATCCCTCTAACACAGATGAAAACCTACTTTTAATAGAGCATCACATGGAGATTAGTTCACTGTTAAAAATGGTCAGATATACTGGACTTTGTACTATTATTGTGGTGAAATAGACATCTTCAGCTGAAAACACACAAGTGTAAATGGTACCAACTGAAAAGAAACAGAGCAGTTAATGTTATCAGAAGCACCTGTGGTTTGGTTTTACAAAGCAGAAGTGTCTGTGGTGAAAAATTTAAACACATGAAAGTGAAATTATTAATTAAATATATGTGAAACAAGTTTAGAGAGCATTTTAGTGACTTTTTTCCTTTGTTTAAGTTGCATTAAAGTCTCAAGTGCGATCATTATCTTATTTTGTCAGAACATCTCATTTAAAGGAGAGACCTGACAGCATACAGTATCTATTTACACAGACATGTATCACCATTCAGTCAAATAAGGCAGCAAACGTACACGTACACACATAGACACAAAAGCACACAGTCTTGCAAATCATAAAGTGCAAAACTCCAGAAACCAGCTGGAGGAATCTTAAAAACCAATATCTCCAGTGGTCTGTTACAACAATGATCAGCTCCGTACTCAAATAAGTTGTCGTTCTACTCGCCATTAGGTTTAACAAGAGCACAAAGTAAACCATTTCTACCAATACCCTGGGAACTAACATCAGAAAAGTTACCGGGTGATACCATGGATACTGTTGAAAGTCACTTGAAGTTTGTTTCCATAGTGACAATGTTCACCCTGCAGAATCACCTCTTCTAGAACTTGGATTGGTCCCTTTGGTCAGCCTCAGCTGAACCTCATCAGCCTTCAGACTTATGTCTTACATATCCATTTTTTGGCACTGATTCACTTATTTTCAGCCAATACACTGAGTCTACTCAGTACCACAGAGACTTTGGGCTTAGTGCCCAACAGAGTTACTAGATATGCAATACTAAGTTCTTACTGGAGTAAAAGTACTATTAATTGTTAAAAAAAAAACATATACAAAATTACTTTGCCCTTATGTTTACTTTATAAAGCCACCAAAAAAACAACAAAAAAGTGGTATCATAGGCTTTTTCACAGTCTAACCAAGTCATGCTAGCCAACATCACCATCTTTTCCACTGTGTAATGGAAGCTAATGTCATCATTTCTTCTAGTTTGTTTAGTAAGAAGCACTCATTAAAAAATAAAATCACTTATTTATGAAGACCAGATAAAAAAAACTGCTTTTCATGACATATGAACATAAAAATCCAGTCCAAATTAAAATGCCTTTGTTATCATGACATATTCATATTAAAACCAACGACAAATCTCTTCAAGGAGTTTAATATAATTAGAAAATATGAAGAAACTTATGTAGTTTGAAGACAGAAAATAACTATTTAAAAGTACTAGTACAACCCCTTCTAGTGCAACATCACCAGTACAAATGATCAGAATAGAGATACATGTTGGTAAAAAAAACAAAAAAACAAAAACTGTATGTGTTGTTTCAAATGGTTCGTTCTTCTGTTAACTTTCAGGTTCCCCTTATTATTATAGTGCCGCATCGAGAGGCTCCGCCCCTCCCACTGCTGCCACTGCCTATGACCGTCACTAGTTACCATGGAAACCAAATCAACCTGCAGGACCATGGCCTCAGCCTCCATATTGCCCCAGTGTGAGCGGCATGGTCCACTGGACACTGAGCAACTGTGCATAAAATGTTCCCGGCTCACACGATGAGAAACTTCACGGTTTTCGGAGGATTAACGACGACTTTTTTTGGACATTTCAAAGCCAAAAGAAAAAAAAAGAGAAAAAAAAATCTTACAAAAAAAAAAAATACGAATCTACAGGACTCGCCGCATCACCAGAGACTGATCGATGCTATACACGTGATTAAAAACTGTGCAGTGGTTTAAAAAAGAAAAAGAAAAAACGGAAAACATTTATTTTCCTCCTGTAGCAGTGTCACACCTTCATCCCATCTTGGATCAATACTGTACATTCCTTTTTTTTTTTTTTTTAAACAGCTCTAAACAGGGCCACCTTCCAGAGCTTAAAATGTAGCAGCAGCCTTTGTCTTTATTGTTTTATTTTATTTTTTACCCTTCACCTCCCACTCAATTCAGATCAGACGGAGATTAGCGGCGACGCAAGACTGTGGCAGGCTACGGTGGTTGTTGTGTTTTTTTGTTTTTTTTCTTCTTCTTCTTCTTCTTCTTAACCATCTGAACAGTCACCGACCAAACATTCAGCATGAGTAAAATCAATTGCTTCGATGCCATGAGAAGATTAGGACACGCGATACACTCTGTGATACACAATCAACATGTAAAAATGAAAATGAATAAAGAAACATCACTTTGACAATAGGGGGAGCCATGACAGTATAGTCCCATGGCCCGCTATTTGCAAGATTTCAAGAAGCTAGTAAATATATTCTTAAAGTAATTTTTTTATTTCATTTTTTATGATTCCTAATGACTTAATGTCTTACTAAACTGCAGACTGCTTGGCTAGTGTTTTACTATTTCTTATTTGTCAGAATTCAAGAGGTCACCAGGCGAAAAAAAACTTTTTGTTTTTGTTAATTTTTTTGCACTATTTTTGGAGGTTTGCAACACTGGAGTGTTATTATGCAGAAAATGATGATGCATATTCGCATTTCACAGAAGTCACTGTAAGTCTAATAATTCCCAGTCCGACGAGGCGCTTACAGTTCACCCGCTGTCGTTGGGTTTTTCTTGTCGATTCGAGGCTTTACACCCGTCACGTCACAGCCTTGATGTGCACTATAATCTCACTTGTCTTTGAGTTGATTAAGTCTTTGGCATTTAACCACAGAAACAGATACAGCCAGGTCACAAAACGAATCATCATCCATGTATTTGAAGCCAGAAGATTCATGTTCACCCTGGTGGGATGACTCCAAAAATGATTTCAGACAAAAAAAAAAAATAACAAATTCAGCTAAATGCCTTAAACATGTTTCCACTTCCTCTCATGTTTCAGGCCGAGAGTCATTTCTTTAAATGATGGTTCCTTCATCTGTCAAGTGAATGTATTTGCATTTGCCAAAGACTTAGTTCTTGTTAATGTTTATTTACAGTCCGCCTATATGCATCATGAGAGCAGTATTATTAGCAAAAGTCACGTTGTTCATGAGGAAAGTATATGTATAAATTCTATGCAGTGCAGAGATGGTCATCATATGCATATTCAGCTGTAAACCTAAAGGTAGGTGGAGTTTATTTAATGTTATGTTATTTACAAAATTGTTCATTTGTAGGATTTTCTGTGTGTGATGTGAAGACACTTCTGTGTAAATACAGTAAGAAAAAATGTCTTTCATGTTCATGGGTATTATCACTTTCATTATGCTGGTCTCACTTGTACAAATAATAAAAGTGTCTGAAATCTTTTACGCAACAGGACTGCACGTGTCTCTGCAAACATTTATTAATCAGTGGGGAATCAATGCTTAGGTCATCAAATTAGCACCTGCTACATCCTGCATATCAAACACCCTTTTGTGTCTGAATTTTTTTGGACTTTTGACTGTTGGGTCGGATACAGGGAGGAATTTCTTGACATTCATGTGTTCTGGGTATAGACTAAATTAAACATCTTAAACTACCAACTGTGAGGTCCCATTCGCATAAGTCTCCCAAGTATAGGTAAAAGTAGGATTTCTAGGATGGCATATAAAGACTCTGTAGTTTCAACATTTTGTGATTGATGCCCATTGTTTTGCCTTTCAAAGTCATGTGTGACTCCATTACATTACTCAGTGAGTCATATGTTAAAAACCTGCAGGGTCTATGTTCAGATCACATGATGATTTCAAAGCACCACAAAAAAAAGCCAGATTTGAACTTTCCCAGTTATTGTTTGACATTGATTTGATCTATTAATTAAGTTAAAGTTACATCAATTGTGCTTTGTGTAGCACCCAATAATTTTCCACTGGGGTTAATGAAGTATTCTTTTTTTAAGCAAGAGAGTGACGCACCCACCTTGTTTCCTAGTGATGAGTGTGAGTAAACAAGCAGCAGTCAGTGAGCCAGATTGAGTGGAACGCAGGTGTTTCCGCAGCCGTAAGCTTTGCACTCCACCGTTGTCCTAGAGACGCGACCCAGCTCTGGACGATAATGTATGCAGCATGGAGTCAGCGCCCAGTCCGTCACAGCCCAGGTAACCGCACAATACAATGAGTCTGCGTCACAACCGGTGCTGGAAGGAGGCAACATGTCGCTGGCCATACCTGACAGACAGAGCAGCGACTTAGTACTCGTGCGTACTTGACAACAAGCTATAACAGGTTACCAGACAGAACCTCTAGTCTCATACGTGATCTTTTGAAATAGCTAGCAATGAAAATTCACTACAGGTACCCTTTAGATTTTTCATTACCACACTGTATAGAATTTTTTGACTTAAAAAAAATATACTGAAAATAATAAATGAACTAATGTAAAGAGGAGATATGATAAAACATTCACTTCCATATTTAGGTTATATTTGCAACCTATGTCTTTTTCAAGTTGAGCATGTTTGTGGGTTTTAATTGTGTCAAGTAATTTTTTCAATTCCAACCAACACTAGCCGCTCCCCACAACACTACAGAAAACAATAAACGACGTAAACCCAAAGGGGTAGACGTCCTCACCGATCCGGAGAACACCCAGTCAATGAGTCAAAACAGCATTCCACTTACCCCTTTGTGGTGATCAAGGGAAGTAAAGTCCACAGTAGTCCGACAGGAAGTAAAATCCACAACAATCCAACTGGGTCGAAAATTGTCAACGGCATTTTGATCCCGGACAAGCGAACAAGTGAACAATCATCATCAGATCATATGGGTAAAGTTGAACTGAAAAACTTTAGATGCCCAACATTTTTTATGTGGTAAATGAAAAGCAAAATCAGATGTTTCAAAAAATCCCATAATAGGCTCCAACCCCTGAGGGTTGAGGCCGGAGCCAGAAGTAGCTGAGAACTGGACCCTGAAAGTAGACGCTTGAGGGAAACTGAGTTCAATGGATGGTTTGTTGTCCAAGAAACAGGGGGAATGTTTGGCTGTGGTGGTAAGGATTTGGCAGTGAGGAGGTGGACTGGAGTGACAGAGGGATGACCCAAAAATCACTGGGCTGGAGTTCACAATGGCAAGAAACAAGGGGGTCTGCACACAGGGGAAACCTCCAGTGATGTGGTGGCGAAACCAGGCTTTTATACAGAGGAGATGAGGATGGAAGACAGGTGTGTTCAGGGAGAGTTAGGCCACGCCTCCTCACACACCTGCAGGTAAAAGGATGATTGACAGAAGAGGAGGAGGAGGAGGGAAACATTAAAAAAAAAGGCTTAAGAGTAAAACCATAAAGTATTTCGTGTCATTTTGATTAACCCTTAGGGGTCTGAGCCCATAATGGCCATTTTTGAAACCTTTTGGATTTTTTTTTTTTTTTATGTACCACATAACAAATGCATGTTGTCTGCATGAAGTAGGTAATAACTAGTATTAGATATACTATATGTATATGTATATGTTAAAATGTGAGAAAACATCAGGTTAGCAGCATTAAAAATGTTTTTAATTTCATAGTTTTCACACACCATATCAGTAAATACATATTTCTTGGCTTCTTTGCTGTCCACCTGAGATCACATTTTTGCAATTCCATGAAAAATAGGTACATAAAAAAAATGCGCTTACAACACATTATAAACCCAACCTTCATAGAAAGTTTTTTTCAAAGAAGAATAAAAACAGGAAAAAAATCTTGATTATCCTCCTGAGACCCAGGAAAGGACAAGTTTTGACTTTTTTGGCTTTTTTTCATTAAATAATTGCCTATTTTGGAAACACCATGATGCAACAGTTTTTTCAGATGCATTTTTTAGAATTTCCATGGAATGTCCTTTGCGGTAGACAGTTTTTATTTATTGTATAACGCTGTGAAACTTAGGAGGTCTTAAGAGGCTAACGTTCTCATGTTTCATGCATGAAAGGGTTAATGTCCAATAAAAGTTGCAGTTCATCACATAATTTAACTAAAGACAGTTTATGTCAATTGTCGTTCAGTCTCAAAGGGAATAAACTGTGACCAAAATGCAGAAGAAATGTTTCTATCCTGATAGGTTACAAACAAAACAAACAATATCCAATGATGAATTCAGTCACTTAATGAGACTGTTCTGAGATAAACGTATTTACTTTTCAGGTATAAAGATCACATGGTACACAGGGCTACAGTGAGAATGCCTCTGAATGTTTTCTCCATGATTTGGATCACTGAGCAGCACATAAAGTGTTTAACCTCTTCCCGCTTTGTAGAGCTGAATTAATTTTTCTAGCAGTGTGCCTGAATTCAATTTGTGCTAAGTTGCAGAGAGAGATTTATGCATGAAATCCCTCTTAGAGCTTATTTTCACTCTTTCTTCTCTCCATAATCCCTCCACCGCTGCAGCCTTGTATGACTTAGTTATATCATTATTGATTTACAACAAGTGGACACTGTCCTGATTAGTGCGGAGCGATTTGTAGAGGATTTGGGCTGCTCACTTGATATAAGCGGCATGTACACGTTGAAATGGTGTAAAATGGAAATGTGTTATACCACAGCTGAGCTTGTCAGTTGTTAATTCAGATATTTTAGTCTTTACAGTATTTTCAATCCTCCTTTGAAGAGGATGCCAGTGCATATATAGTACTGTACAAAAGCCTTAGGCCACTGTTTTACAGGGTTGAAATGAGCATATATATTTATTTCTCATTCTCTTTTCTTCATATATGACAAGACAATACAGGAAATATGTGCCTTAAAAGAATCAAAAAGACACACACAAAACAGAACTAAATGGGTTCTAAAGGTTAAAGTCATTATATAATGTGACCTCTGACCTTATGACAAGAAGCAGCACAAACAGTTAGAAACATCTGACGTGTGTTGAATGACACCTGGTGTAAAACATCAGAAAATTAATGCCATAAATATCATACCGTCTGAATAAAAGGGTTAAAGACATGTTAAGTGTAAAGGGAGGTCCCACGAAATACAGCTTCTTTGGTTTATAGAAACTGAAACTAGTTTTTCCTGCTGAAGGTGGTTCTATGTTTAGTAACTAATTAACAAATATAAGATAAAGTTGATAAATGGATGATAGTGACCCACCTTTTGGGAGATATTGGCAGATATTGCTATCTTTTTCAAAGATAGCTTATGCATGATATGTTAACTGTATACACCCTAATTAATAACTTAATAATGAAGCATTTGTGACAGAGCTTCTACTTTCTCAGATATTAAAGAAACAGCATCTTTTGTGGGTGTCAAACTGAGAAATAATAATAATAATAAGCATGAAGTAAGTGTGTCGATACAGTCAGGGGTTCATCAAGAACAGGGATGGATTGAATTAAAATAAAAAGGTATAAATGACCTGAAAAATTGGTTGTTTTTGTTGTCATGTGACTTGTATCACATGATGCAGAAGAAGACACTGAAGTTGAAAAAGGTAAATAAAAGATATTTATTTTTTAAATTTCCTTTACATTTATTAAATGTGTTGTTAGGTTTTGTTTTTATCTCAAATATTAGGTTTCAATACATGATAAAGACAGTTTTGTTGTGTGACAGCACTTTACATCAATTCAAATTGGCCTGTCTTTGCACAAACACATTCAATATTTAATATTTAACATATCTGATATAAAAGCACTTCCCTGGAAATTTCCTTGACATGTAAGGTACTATTTATTAGTTGTGACAGTCTTTCTGCCTTTTTATTCTTATCTTATGTTTCAATAGATGACAGAAGGCTCTTAAATACTTTTAATTCTGTCAGTTTTGTTGCATATTCACAATGGTTTATCTATACACAAACACATCCAGACTACAGTGTCTGTATATAGACCTTCTACCAGCATAAACATCTAAACTTGTATCAGATACATGACTTATAACATAACTGTCTGTCGTATCATTTCATATAATGGCTTGGGTTTTTTTCCAATGAAAAAAGAAAATAGACAGTGAGGTTTGGTTCAACATTAACAGCTGAGATAGTGATGATTGATATAAAACAATCGTTGTTACATAAAATCCTGAATCTCTGTCCGATATTTGACAAATCCTCCCAACTACAACATTGTAAAAAGAGAAAATAAGCTCTCCTAAAACGTACCATTTTGTGCAGCTTTTTTTTTTGGTGCACTCTGATGCCTCTGAGCCCACAAGGAGACCCCTTTTTTTGCTTTGTAATTCAATTTCTCTGCCTGTTGTTTATTTCATAGCTCCCCTGTGAAGCATCAAAAGCTGATGTTCTGTCAGACTCTAACTGTCGTATATGTTTGTCATTCACAGCCCTTGTTAAAGCGAGAGGAGAAAAAAAAAAAAAAAAGAAAACCGGAGCTTGACTTTTTCCTTTCCCCAGCTGAGAATTCCCAGCAGCAGAATTATTCTATTTAGATGGAAACTTTTTTGTCACTTTCCTGTCTAAATTGGCATATCCGCCTCTCTCTCCGAAACCAATAAACTGTGAACCTGGATGTATCTGTCAATCAAGCTCATCTCAACTGCAGCATGCCAGATGACAACAGCATCCTCAGGAATATAAATATATATATTATTTACTGTATATAAAGCACTCGCAGCAGGATGATGTGATTGGCTCTAATCAGAAAAGCATTATATAAAGCACCTGTCACTGTCTGTGCGCGTCAAACATCAGCTAATAATTAACAGCGATAGAAACGATACTGGATTAAACTGACAAATCCAAGGGAAGGCTTGTCAGATCTCTCTAATTGTGCATTTAATTTTATAAATAATAAAGTAAAAGTAAAACTTACAGAGAAGGAAAACTGATTAAGCAATCAACTTAATGTACGTGCGCTGATATGTTGATTTACAAGCTGCTCTAGTCTACGGTTAAGATTTTTAATTAATTTATGTGAAAAACAACCCTGTAATGCTTTAGTTTTTTGCTCTTCCTCCCTCTGTGACATTAATATGATTATTCCTGATGGCATAAGTGGTAATTACCCTAATGTGTAGACCTCATTTTATAGATTGCTCCTCAGGATGTTGAACTATTATGTATTTTCTTAGTATAAAACAAAAATGCATGATCTAATAAATAGTGATTTACATCTATGTATGGATTTTTTTATACATTTTTTGACAGAAAATGTATGTGTAGAATGAAAGATAGATGCTGCAATGTGTAACTTTATAACTAAAATATACGTATGTCAGTCTGGTGAAGCCGCAATAGTACATTAGAATTAGTCTGACACAGTCACATCTATCTCCACGCTTTGTTAGCTTTGTAGGTCTGACACTCTCCACTATTGTTCTGTGTTGTTTGGTTATGTCTTGGGCAGCGCTGCATGCAGGACACAATGAAAATGTATTTGGAAATATGGTGTCAGGAGAGGAGCTGTATGGGCAAATGAAGGACACTGCAGTATCCAAAGAAAAACTGCACATAACAAGATGTGTGTGTTTGTCAAAGCTTGTTATTTAAAGAGTGCAGTAGCAGCTAAGGCGTTGGTGAACATAGTGAGGAGAACTTTCAAAGCAATATCACACAGATAGTTGAAGGAAGAAGAATGAAAATCCTGCCACTGCATGACAGAAATGTTCACCTTCTTCCATTAAAGTACATCCAACACACCAGAATGTCAGATAATTAAAAACACAAGTCAGCTTAATGTTCTTCACAAATTGCTCTCTGATCGTTTTGTTAATGACTTACATAAAGAATAACTTTTAATCCAAAAGTCATCTAGACAATGCAAAGGTTATGCTTTGGTCAGGTGTAAACAGCTTGATTATAGGTTTATGAAAAAGGGCTGAAGGACTGGTTAAAATAAGAAAGACAAAGAGAGAAAATATACAAATAATCATTGCATGAAATGGATATGGCGCTCCACCATAACCCTTTCATATATTTTTGCTGCTTAAAAATATCACCTGACCCATGGTGTCAGCTGATAGTTTACATTAAATCTCTGTTAGCTTAGCTCTGTTTTTAGACTGAAAACAGCCACAGTAAAACCACAAATCACCTGAGTTTTCTGTACAGTTTGAGTTGTTAATAGCTGCACTAAAGATCTGTTTAGTTTAGTCTGAACATTTGATCAATTGATCAATAAACGGCAACTTAGCAAAGATAATACCATCACCTTATAACTTTATACCTTCATAAGCTTCATAATCAAACTCACCCGTGTTTAAGAAACGCTGCCATTTCAACATCAGACTCAATTCTTTTCATTTAGAGCTCTGTCCAGTGGAAAAAAAATGCATTTTTTTTTTTATCACTTCTTTTCTTTAACTCCATTGAACACTGGCAGAGACACTCGTTACTCCCTCTAGTGGTCACATACATTTATGAAAACCTCATACCTCTGAAAACCAATACACAGACATCTGTAACATAACATCAGAACTCTTTACTCTAAACAGTTATGATACTTTTGTAGTCATCTTTGAGAATTTTAAAATAGAAATACTACATATAACCTCTTTAAGGCATAATGATAATGATGAAAACCCAACTCTTAATAGTCACATAACAGTAGCAGATGGGAGGGAAAAAAAGCATAAATCCACATTTCTTTTGCGATTTCTTTTCATAAATTGGGCTGAAATGTGCGATACATTTGAATGAAAACCCACCTAAGTGTGGTAGACATGTGTTAAAATAGTCCAAAGCTTCTGACAAGGGTAGGAGAGGCTTCTGTTTCAGGTATTACACAGTAAAGCTCATCATGCGTATCTCCAAACCACAGTGTCAGATCAGACTGTTGACCTTTGGAGCTGCTCTACATTAATACATGCTGACTGAACGGAACACTCTGAGTGCCATTGTACAGTGCTCCTATGAATATGCTGCAGCAACTGAATTATAATTTGGTTACTGGTGTGTCAAATGTACAATAAATCCTCAGGATGTTATCATTTGCAGTGACACGCCAAGAAGAGCGAAGCGGAGGGGTGGGGTGGGGTGGGGGTTCTGCTGAGAAAATATGAAAATGCATTTCACGTCTTTATATCTGAATACTGGTTTATGAAAAGAGGGAATGGATCTGCTGCTTTATGTGCTGTATCTAATTGGATATGGCAATATATAATACGATTCTCCAGTATCCATCAATTCCTGTGTTAGACCTGTTTGTATGGCCGTGTCAGTGGGGCAGCCTAGCTTGTTATGATGCCTGAGCAGCAATTATGAGGTAATTTTTGACTCTTGCTGTGCGAGGCCATCCAGAGGATACTTCAGGGGAGGTTCCTAATGAGTGAACATTGATTGATTGGACATAATAAGTGCCCTGCTTGACTGAAAGCGAGAGAAAAAAAAGGGAAAAGCAGGGTTTGTGTTGAGATGACGGCATACTGTGGCAAGAATAAGAATGGGAACCAATTGAAATTTCCTTGTTTTTTTACATGAGTCGTATGGTTGCATGGTTCACATCAGCAGATGCTCCCTGCCAATAGCAAACTGGAGAAATCCGAGTGTTTTTTATAAGTCAAAATAGCTTCACACCATCCAATTATCTGTTTTTGGAGTCATTAGCCAAACAGGTCACTGTCATTTTCCAGCAGTACTGTGAGTGTTTAAATAACAAATATTATAATTTGTTGTTAGTTCGGGAACATTGTGTTTGTCTGTATCGACTTGTATACAGATCTGATCACATTTTATGACCAATTTGTGCAGAAAAATATTCTAATAATAGTAATAATAATAATATGAAAAAATAGGAATTTTCAACTTAAGTTTTCATGGTTCACATACTTTTTCTTGCCACTGTATGTAATAGCATGTTAATCTCACAGCAGGTGGAGATTAACCCATTTTAACTACTGTTCAGTCTCTGCAAGTTTACACATTACTGGTTACTATCATAAAAATGTATTAGATAAGGTAATGTAAATAAATTATAGTAATTTCACTTATTACATTTTCTGAAAGACTTGGGAAATACACATTTAAAGCATTTGCAGGCAAAAAATAATAATAATAAAGCAATCTAATAGGAAACTCGTGCTCTTGGCTCTGTTTTCAGGCTTTAAAAAAAATAAAAAATTAACTGTGACAGGAAACTGACCTGAAGGCAGTAAAAAGGGGTGATTGACAGCTCTAATAACCAATCACTGTCAAGATCTGGCAGATATGTCTCTACTGCTCAACGCTGCTTTAAAATGCATCACAGAAGCAACATGGCACATCTCCTAACCATGATATTTTGGTTTCATTTTTCTATAGAAGCCTATTTCTGATTACTGTAGCTTTAAACCAGGCAGCATTAACCTCACAACAAGACTGAATATGATTATTATCCAGCTTTTATCAAAAGTAAAGCAATATTTTCTGATTTCAGTAGGAAAATATGGTTGAATTATCACTGAAAAGCATCATGACCCCTGCTTTAGTGTGGTTCAGTCTGATGACATATGATGTTCAGAAATGTGCAAAACCAAATAATGTTATGTATTGATGTATATGTACTTTTTACACAGAACAGTATATATCATGATGTAATATCTTCATCATTAACAGCTGTTTAATTATTAACTGTAATTTATTTGGATATTTTTGTCAGTAACAACAATGAATAACATGAGATGTGACAAATTAATCCTCAGTGATATTACTTTATTTAATTATCATATTCTATAGTTTGATCTATAAGAAAACAACAGATTTTATAATATCATCACAGTTTATTTGAGTAAACCCAGTCTGACAAAAATGATTGCAACCAACAAATATTTGTATTATTATTCATCTGATGAGTGTTTCTATGACTGGTGACTTATTTTAATTATAGAATAAAAAATTCTTTTTGAACAGTGTCTTGATGTGTCAAACCAGCAGCTCAAACCCAAAATGTATCCACGTGTCTGTCACTTTTGTCTGGGAAAAGCTGCAAATCATCAGAGATCACAGCCTTTACAAAAATAAAGCTGTTAAATTAATGTAGTGAAGTGGAAGCATAAAGTGTCATAAAAATAAATTGTAAAGTATGAGTACCCCAGGTTCATGACGCAGCTATTCTGCAAAAACAGCCCTTCAAAAAGAAGTTATTTTTGATTTAGCAAAAAAAAAAAAGCCAAAACTGAATCAGATTGTGTTTATTACAAATAACAGAAACACCATCTCATTAGTGCCATTATAGGTTTTCCTCCTCTGTGATATCATGTGAATCACTGTTTTATCTTGTTATTCGACCCTTAAAGACCTATATAACTGCTGGCAACCAAAAGCATCCAAAATGTAACTTTAGAACCGCTAATCCTATCAATACATATTAACAATTTATGTAAAATGCCGTTTCTTAGCTTTTCACTATCATCAGATATGACCTCAGATCTGTTCAGAGGCTCCATAGTGAACATGGAAATATCATTCATTTTTCCATCATAATGATTCACCAGTAAAATTCATTTAATTTGATAAATGACAGTACTTGTAGATACTTGTTTTATGTTCAGTTAACAATATATTCTGCTAAAAAATAAAATTCACTTTTTCCCCAGTTTTCTCTGTTTTACTACAATAACCTTTGAGTTTACTCTGAGCTTTTGTGAACATGTACATGATCAGTAATTTAAATATAGGAAAAAGCCCAGTTGTCACAGAAACGTGCAGAATGGAGGATAATATCATAATCAGTGGTGAGAAATTGCTTCGGAGAGTTTAATTGTAGAGAAAAATCTATTTGGAAGTGGCCACAAAAATAGCCCCACATCTTCAATTTAGCTCAATATTAGCTGGATTATCGTATTAAAGGTAATATATTTTCTTCAAATGAGATTAGTTTTCTAATTGAAAAAACATGCTTGACAGTATTTTCCTTTCTTAGAGACTGTTTCAAATACTTTTTTTGTTTGTTTTTTTTTTTTTCAGACCATATATCTCAGATACTGTATTGGAGTAAATGTACTA
>JAPQRQ010000012.1:23836214-23851495 GCA_037367365.1 Apogon talboti | reverse complement strand
ATTGCAAATGAAGCAGCTATTAGCTGTGTTAGCGTAGGTGAGAGCCACATTTCTGCCAAAACGAGGCTGCTGGCTGCCTGGCTGGCTCAGTCCAGAGCCAAACCTCATTTACCCTTCACCAGTAAATAATTACCCTAATGGCTATTGTGTGATACATGATGCAATTAAAGCCTAATGCAATGCACCTCACTTAGCAAACGTGTCAGGTCCCACATAACAGGCACCGGTGGTCCTGGCTGGGTTTTACCTGACTGGCCAGTAATGGGGATATCCTCCAAAGCAGACAGAAGAGCTCCCTAATCAGCTGGATCTGTCAGCCAGCCGTGTTTGTTTGCAACCCGGGGAGAAATATTCAGAAAGAGGCTGAATTTGATGCGGGCGGCTACTGTTAGCAGAAGAGGGAATAATAGAAGAAGAGAGGGCAGAATCATCAGCCCCCATCCTTTCCCCCCTGTAACCCCAGCTTCTCCTGCAGCTCCCCCTCAGCCCCCCGCCTCCCCCTGCACCACCTCCACCACCACCGCACTCCCAACACCCCAGTCACTGTCAGGCCAAACACATGATGAATTGCCCTGTCAACAGAATTCATTCAGGGACCAATTAATTCAGCAGAAATGAACTAGAGCCATCAGTCGCTGAAAAACTCAGAGCAAAGAGAGCAAAGTAGCTCTCTTTGGAAGATAGAGAGACAGTGTGTGTGTGCGAGGGAGAGAATGAGAGGGAGGGTGCCAAGGGAGTGCAGTGGAAGTTAGCCTGACAGGAATTGGTCATTTAATGCTTTAGCGCACTGGAGACAGCCCCTGTCATAGAGGAAGCCATGACAGGACTCCCCTGGTACTTTATTTATTAATTATCCAGAGCAGCAAGGGGCATTTAACTGTCTCACTCCAGGCCTGTCAACTCGACTTCTTGTCATTTCCTCTCCACAAACAGGTCCTTTAGAGGCAAAACTGCAATCAAAGCGGCAGGAAATGTAATTAAATAATGATAAATATTTTTGTTGTGACGATGTCAAGGAAATCAATTTCAATCCTATGAGTTTTTCTTCGGAGATTTAAGCACCGGCCAATAATATCTCCACCTCCATGTACATTCCGTGGTGGTTCTGGAGCTTATGGTCACGTCAGTTACACAGATTTACTTCAGTACATTTTGAAGTACTTGTACTTACACAGGAGTACTTCCTCTTTCTGCTACTTCGCTACATCTCAGAGGTAAATATTGTGTTTTTGCTTCATTATATTTATCTCACAGGTTTAACTACTTGTGAGTTTTTCTAAATTTACATGACATATAACAAAAAACATCAAATTTCAATGAGATTTGAGAAATTAGGACGTCAGATTTTCACTTCCATGTTGTCTGCTCACCTTAATATGACTGTGTATCAAAGTATTTCCTTCTAAAAACCGAATAATAAACAGTCTCAGGGAATGAAATATGTGCAGTGTTACATGACCGCAGCTATTTACTTCCTGGTTGCACCATGAGAACAAGATTTACAGCATAAAACACAAAGTTAGTAACATAAGACAAAGTGTCCAGTAGTGGTCCATGTATGTGCAGTTGGTCAGCTTTGTCCAGTGTTGTCACAGGGTGAGGAAACATGGTAGTGACTCACAGTATTAAACACACGATGAGTAAGAGAAATGTGATAAATCAGATTACAACAAATGAATCCACTGGACACCTACTCTCCATGAGAATTTCAGAATATTAGTGATTATTTCAAAGGGTAAACTAATGTGATTTGGATATTTTCCATGTCTCAGAAAAATCATCAATAAAAACTTGACTGAACTTGAATGTGGTATGTGTTTTCTTGACTTTCTAAGATCAACAATCAGATCGATCTAAAATGTGCAGCCACGTTGTAAATGATCAAACCATGTCAATCACATAAATTCATCTAATATAAACATTCACATTAAAAATGACATTTGCACCCAATGTCCAAGCAAAACTACAAAACTTCTGAGTAAATACACACAAAACCTTTGCCAGGTGACAGAATTTTCCAACAGTCTGACACTTACTGAAGCTTTTATTTTCAAAATTTAGCATAAAAGTGTGATATTTCTACAGTACAGGATAGTTTTATTTCATTAAAAGCCCAGTATGAGACTGTCAAATCATCATAGGCTATGAATACTTACTTCTCTTCTTAAAAATCTATGCTACACACTTGTTTCCACACAAATAAACACTAAATAAATAAATAGATATGATTTAAAAAATAGAGCTGCAAAGATTAGCTGTTTAATGCAAAGTTTACCAATGTACTGTTTTGATCATCAAAAACTGGTTAAAGTATTCAAGGTGAATATTTTCTGGTCTCCTTCCTCCTCTATGATGAGTAAACTGAAAATCTTTGTCGTTATGGAACAAACAGGACATTTGAGGTCAACGTCACGGGCTCTTTTTGAAACACAGGTCAGCATTTTCTGACATTTTATAGAACAAACAATTAAACAGCTTCATCAACAGTGAAAATAATGATTATCTACAGCCCTAATGAAAAGGTGGAGCTCCACTTTTTACATGAATTCTTGAATGCATCCCATTTTAATATAAAATATGCCTAAATAAATGCCCTCCTCGTGGAGGTCTAAACACTGGATGATTTTTAGACGTGTGATGACACTGAAATAAAAAATTAATAAATAATAAAACAAATAAAGCTGTCTTTGATGATTAGAACACGATGTACAGTAACAGGGTTGCGTTTGTCTCCACGGGGCTGACCCGCTGTGTGTGTTTCGTCGGCTGAAACTCAATGAGTGTGTTTTTGACCTCTCCAGTCAAAGGTTTGATCTCTCCCCATTGTGTTGTGTCGATCAGGTGGTAAATATTTGATGGTACCTTTCATTAACACATTATGCATCTCAGTGTAACAGGAGGATGATGTAGCAGCTGGGGAGCTGCTTATGCCGTCAGGTATTCCTTACCGAGATCGGAAAACACAGTCAAACGACAAAAGACCACAACAAGAAAGGAATCTACAGTCAATGAAAAGGCTTTTAATACGTAGAACATACATAGGACGTGTTGAATCTATCTATGTGTTGATGCCTTAAGGCCTCACATCATCATGGTAGTCCCATTAATAGAAACAAACACTTAGCAGAGAGCTAGTCATCCGAAACATATGTTCACTAACGAAACACCTAAGAGCTGATCTTCTCTTCTGCAACTTTGAAACAAAGGCGATGATGAAATCTAGAAGAAGACAGAAATAAGGAGATGTGCTGCAGTATATAATTAATTAAATGAGACTAATTAGGAACATGAGAGCAGGTGCCAGGCTATGGGCTGACAGCACAGACAGCCAGACAACAGGAAGGGAAAAAAAAAAACAAAAAAAAACCTATGGGTAAGGGGTGTAACGTGACAAGAGGAGGGACAAAGCAACTTTCTGTGTTTTGTCACATGAAACCTCCAAGGAATATATGTGACAGAAACTGTAGACCCAGACGCCATGGGGGTCTTTCCCTTTGTTTAAGGCAGATTTTCATTTTGCCAATTTGAGGGTGATGCAAGCAAGAGATTTTCCTCCTCATTATTTCTGCGCCTGGATTTTTTTTTTATTTTTTTTCCTCTGTTTTTAAGGAACTGTAAGACTGAGTGTATGAACATGTGCAGCAGTAGCTCACCGGAGACAGCATTGAGATGTCATGCATTTAGAAAAACTATACATAGAAATGGCGTATAAGGCGCCTTATACGCCTTATACGTGTATAAGCCGTATACTGTCTCTGGTGGAATATGCACGGTGAAAAGTGATATATTTTTGAGTAGAACCACTTAAATCTAGATTTAAACTGTTTTCCGACTTGTTTTTACTTAATTGGATTATCTGGTGTTGATTTAGAAAGATTAGCTGACATGTTACCGCTGATAATTGGGCAAAAATTCCATAGTAGCCTTCCATGCAAACTGTACGTCAAGAGGTCTGAGAGGAAACTGGGTTTCTGCACATCCTCTCGGCTCTGTTTTTAGGTTGTATGGGAAATTTCTGCATATTCCTGTTCCTGTGGGGTGTCAAACATGTGGCCCGCGGCCCAAAACCAGCCCACCTAAGGTTCCAGTCTGGCTAGGATGCATTTTCAAAGTACAAAATTTTGATCTCAAATGGGTCAGAGCAGTAAAATAATAGCATAAAAACCTGTAAATAATGAGCGCTCCAAAATGTTAACTGTTACTAAATGTTATGTGCCTTTGTAGTCTCTGTGATTTGTAATACAAATGTATAAATGATAAGTTGAGGCATAATATTGTTAAAATTGCACTTATTTTTCTCAAGAAAATCCCAGGTTGTTCATATTTGTTCAGGTTATTCACATATTTCTAACAGGACAGTTTGTAAATATAAATCTTTTCATAATTTAATATTATTTTTTTGCACTAAAACAATTTATAGGCTATTATGCTATTATTTTACTGGTCCCACCCACTTGAGGGGCTGTATGTGGCCCCTGACCTAAAATGAGTTTGACATCCCATGTTATAGACTATTTCACACCATTTTGACTCATAGCAAAATATGCACAGGTGTAGTAACTTTAATTTCCACGTCGGTGCATCTGATCCAGAGTTTTGGTTTGCTCATGCTGCATCACCGGCACGGCTTCCTGGGACACTTAAATGGAACCGATCCATCATTACTGTTATTAGGATCACCTGGGTATTTCCTGCTGAGATAAGCCGAAACGTCTGCTGTGAAAAAGATCTACGGTTGGAAAGTCTGATTCAATGCTGAAAGATCCTGCAGGAAAAGTTATTGTTCCAGCATTGACAACAACGGCCCGCACTGCAACGCAGAAAAGGATGATGGCTTGTCAGACGCAAAAGAGTTTGATGATAGATATAGTAAAAATACAAGTCAATACAGCCCTGTTTACACCTGGTATTAAAAATTCAAGCTTTATCTGATCTTACTTTTGCATTTACACCTGGTATCTTCAATGTATTCCTCTGTCAGTGGTTGCAATTCATAATAGAGCTCCTTCCACTGCACCCCATGGGATTTAACCCAGGAAAAGACATGACATTATTTTTTAATCCTATTGGAACAGGACCACCATTTACACATATGATATTGTCGATTCAAATGATTAATTTTACCAGCTGAGAAAGTCATGTTGTTGTCATCTGACAGTTGGCACAAACGGAAAAACAGTGAATGAAAGAATGTAACTGTGTGTATATGATGCATATGGGGCTGCATTTCCAGCATGACAAAGCTCATATCTGAATAAAGTTTGACATTGTAGGGCATTTTTTCAATGTAGAATCCCTGCATTTCTTGCCAAATTCATGAATGCACATATGCGTTACCAACTCATCCTCTTCTTTAGGAGGGTTGCATTGCATTGTGGGAGACCTGTGTGTTCTTATGGCATGGGGATCAGAGGTTATGTCAGTGTTGGGAGCAGATGCACATGTTGGCTGTCGTTATTGCAGCACTGATGTATGTATGTATGTTTTTAAAGGAGGAAATAAAAGGCCAGAGTTGTTCGATATATGGCATCTACCCTCGCTTTTTTGGTGCAAAATAGACCCAGACAGCAAATCTCTTACAAGCAGGATTCCTCTGAGTTTTCGGTTTTCCCCCAGCATCAAAAACAGGGCTATGAGGGTTACTACTCCTGTCCTGTGCTATGTGCTAATGCTAATTGCTGATGCTTGGAGCTGTATCTGCTTGGATGGGTAACATGCGGAGGCTGAATTTCCATTTGCTAATACAGTAATAGTGAGTTCTAGCCTTAATTATGACATCAGGATTTCATAGTTCAGACTAAAGGTATCATCACACAACAGGGAACCTGTAAAAAACTGTTTAGTTGTTCAATAAAGATCTTATTGTTAGTAAATATTGTGCTTTTGCTTCAGTGATTCCAGTGCACTTGTTATACCTTTATCTACTTTTGTCGTTTTCAGGGTGGCATCAGGACCTCACATGTCACATCCACTACTGTAAAGTATCTTCTTTGCCTAAATAATATATTTTTCCGTGAAACCAAAAACTACAAGTATTAAAGACTATCTGTATTTTAGCCATAAAAACCATTCCATTCATGCTTGTTGCCTTCTTCCTTCACACTCACGTGGCTCCCAGCGATATGGAAAGTCCAGCTTGTGCAGCCAGAGATGCTCAGAAGGGACATCAGCCTATTTTATCACAATTTGCTCACTAACCAGTTACAAATGTGGCATGTGATGACAATAATGAGGCTTGATGTCACTTAGCCTTTGAGCCGTGTGTGTGGAATAGCAAAGCAGGATGTCAGGGTGCTGCAGGTCCTCCACTCTGCACTCGGCGGCCTCCTGCATGCAAGGTGACAGACACCTCGGTTAGAGAGAGAGCCGCCTCTCTAACAGCATTATAAATTACTGTAGATCCTATTTGTGTCAGTGGAGGCAAGTGAGGGGAAAATTCAACATCAGCCTATTTATTCATTTACTTATTCCCTGGCTCGGTGCTGCAGGAGAGGAGCTCTGCTGTGCTCTGCAGTGGCACTCTGCCTCAGAACAAATGCTGTGTGTTTACAGGGACACATGGGCATTTTATGTAAGAGGCTCTGGTGATATCAGAGTCAATCAGGCCAGGGAAGGAAAGAGCATTACAGTGAGACTTATTTCCACACCAATCTGGAAGCAGCAGATTTTTTAAACAACTGTAAAGAAGTCAATGAAATGGACAGGTTTAGCGTGGGAAGAAACACCCAAAAAAAAAAAATCAAACAAACATCTTACAATGGAATTGTGGAGAAAAGCTTCTGGACACCCCATGCATTTGTGATTTAATGCATTAATAATCACTCTTAAGTCATTGAACTCTGCCAAGTATTGTTCCATTCTCCAAACCCAGATGTTCGATTCTGCACATGCTCAGTTCCATCAAGGAACTCAATTTAGTTGTTTTTTTTTTTTGTTAACAATAAACAACAACCAAAAAAATCATTTGCATGTGGTTGTGTCTGATGCAGCCTTAAAAAAGATTTTTAATAGAGATTATATTAAATTTTAAGGGTGTACTAGCGTCCTTACACAATTCAAGAAGGTATTATCTTTACAGTGCAAATACTGTAAGTAGATTTGAATGTGTTTGCACTTTACATGAGTATTTCCCTTTTCTAATGACTATTTACTTTTCTTACAAATATCTATACTTTCTTCTTTCCAACATCATGATCGATTTCAGCCCACATAGAAGGAGTGATGACGCTAAATAGACAATGTGTTGGTGTATACAGCAATGTGTATCACACATGACAGATATAGTGACGTAAAAGACATAACCACACAGACTTTGCTAATAATTCTAATATACACAACATATAAGAGGGAAGTGGAGTATTTTTACAGTACTTAGTACTACTATTAGTACTTTCACACACAATTTCTATACTGATTTTAACCCTTTCTTGTAAACAGAAATAACATCAGCCTTCCCAAAACCGTGAAACAGTAAATTAATAAAACTGATGGAACAGATCCCATTTCTATAATTCCCAGAAACATATAGAAAATGGGAAGTGAAAGATTTGACGAGTGGAAGCTTTTTTTTTTTTTGCGGCCGATAAACAGGCTCACCTGACGGAACGCTCAAAACAAGAACGTTAACAGTTCCTATTTTGCGTAATCAATGACAAGTGACAGAGAATGGATTCAGAAAAAAAGTCATTTCCCAGCTAACAACGCCACAAGTGATTTAAAGGAACAACGTGACCGCAGTTCAATATGTTTCAGTGTGCACCTGTTAATTCATTCACACCCAAAAAAGAAAAAAAAAAACAAAAACAAAGCAGAAAAAGAGATGGAGCTTTCGTTTAATTATCAAGGGATGGCTTGGACTGTGCATCATCATTAGTTTGACTAAATAGCGTCGGTCAGTGACTCAAGTAGTGGTAAATGGCACAATTAGCAGGCTGAGCAGGGAGAGGTATATTCAATTTGAAAGCCTTCTTTCTTAATCCATCTCCTGTGATCATGAGAAATGCTGAGCTATGGGCTTTCACGCTCAACGACATTAATCAGGTTAATTCAAAGTAAAATGTCAACATTGTAATCAAGAACTAGCACACTCTAGCAAAATGCCTATGAATGCTAAACCTAAACGGCCAACAGCTTTTATCTTGCCCATCTCTTCATTCCGTCGTCTTCTTTGCACAGTGCATGATGTCCTTCCTCTTCATCTGGGTTTATTTGATTAACAGCTAAAGAAAGAATGAGTCTGAGACCTACATAACAACCAGCAACAATGAATAACTTAAGCACCAGTGTGTAATTTTCTCCTGTTTGGCACTGATCTAAAATGTTTAATAACTTTTGAACCTCTACTCCTATCCATGCATGTAAATGACTCAGGTAAAGCGCAGCATCACGTGTCTTATTTGGTTGTGCATTGGTTCCATAGTGAACATGGGAACACTCATCTTCTGGGACATTTAGTCACGAGTAAAACCTGTGTAATTTTTTGATAAATGACAAGACATTTGCTTAATGTTCACTTAGCGATACAAAACATTAGTTTTTTCTGTATTTTCTGTAACAGAGGCAGTTCTGTTTGTGTTACCATGGTAATGCTATGCTATGCTTGAACCCCATAAAGTTGGAATAGTTGTTCTCAGACACATTTGTCTTTTTATTCTTATTAATCACGGTTGGCCATGGTTCAATGATTACATACTGAGTCCCAGTCACACCGTGTCTATCAACAATAAATCATAACGTCACAATCATTTAAAGAGAAGATATGAAAATATTTTATTCCTTCTTTAAGGGTAACAGTGTAGACATTCTACACATCCACTTAACCAGAAAAATATCAGTTAAAGCTCAACAAAACCAATTGCCTGTCAACAGAACCAAACTCAAACAACAAGCACTTAAACGGGCACATATCCAAAACAAGCTAACAGACCAGCATATGTCATGAATAAATAAATAAAACAAAAGACCAATGGGACCAACTCTGCACCGCTAAACAGGTCCAACAGTACAAGTATTATTTCTCTACCACTAAAACTCAGTGAATGAACCAAAAAAGAGCAAAAATAAAAGACACATTATGAAGCAATTATTACGAATATCGTCTTACATTTGCTATTTTTTGATCTAAACATGGTTTTCTATGAATAAAGTTTCTGCTGTCAGTTAATCCATTGTTTTGTGTTACACTGAAATGATTCCAACCACAAATGGCCCAGGGCTTAAAGAATGTGTGCACTCTTTGCCCACTTCTGACACTGTCAATTAATTCATCGTAGCTAACGTAGTCACTAGTGTTTGAGTGTAACTTAGGTACTTTCACTCATTTTTTTCAGCTAAATGATGCCAAAAAAAGGCCCATTTGAAACTGTAAATCATCAAATGCATCATCAAATTCCATATAAATGTGAGGTTTATTACATACTTTTTCAAGTTATGTTACTCAAGGGTAGATTTCAGTTACTATTACATATAATATTTCCATTTTTCTTCTACTCCCCACATTCAGTTCCTTTCTGATTACAGTTCTTCAGCCCCACCCTGTCCACTGAAAACCAAATGTATTGATATGGGTGGTTTGTGATTCAAGTGCACCTTAGTAGGTTGACTTTTTCAGGTAAATAAAACTTGACGGAACGTGACGTCCTTCCTCTGGGTTTATTTGATTAACAGCTAAAGAAAGAATGAGTTTGAAAACATACGTAGCGACCAGTACCAATGAGTAGCGTACGTACAGACACCAGGGAGGTGTTGACATGCTTCCTTAACATAAATCTGTTGTTCCTTGTTCTACTTCTCCCAGTTCCCCGGCGCTTAATCCCCCAGTGCACTTGCTCTGTAACCCCAGCAGGTGCAGTGGGAATCCATAAACACAGCTGGTGTGTCTCGGCATCGAAACTCTCAGATCTACCCTCACCTCGCGTCTCACCCCGCCGCCATAAAAAAAAAAAAAAAAAACAGTTTACCCACAATACCGTGCATAACCCAGATTCGTGATGCTGGGTGGTTTTGTTCATCAGAGCCGCGGGCCAGGCGAAGGTTAAGTCAGCGAAGTGTTCAGAGTTTCTGTCAGGAATTCAAGAGTTTGACTGAGTTGGAAGAAGTGCATTATGGGGGGAAAATACACTGATTTAAATTCAGAAGACGAGGTAGCTATTGTTTCTTAGATTTCTGTTTCTGTTTTTAGCGTCTGTTGATGCCACGGTCTAAATTACCTTTCACATATTTGTCTCTTATATGTTTTACTATTTTTTTACTCCCTTAGCATTTTTAATACAGAGATTTATCTTTTTTTTTACTGTTAATGTGGTTCTTGCTTTTTGCTTTTCACAGCTGTAACACAGTAAAAAATGTAGTTTCTACTTTTCATATATTAAAAAATGACCTACAATTGTCATTAGTGTTTAGAATAAAGAGCTGTGAAGTTCTGCCAAAGATGCCAATGTATTAGAATGTAGAGACATGAACTGAATTTATTTACAGTGACGGGCCCGTGAAAACTAACACCATGAGGCCTTTGACCAAAGCATCAGACAGTGACCGAATAGGATGAGAACCACGAAGAAACAACTTTTACAGTTAAATAAAGTGACTAAGTGATAAAAGCTACAAACACTGTTGTTTTCTCCACTGGACACAGCTGTAAATGAAAAGAATGGAGTTTGATGCTGAGGCTTATGAAAATATAGTTATTATGGGATGTTATTATCTTTACTAAGTTGCTGTTTGTTGATTCATGGTTCAGACTAAACTGTGACAGTTCTGACCTTTTTTTTTAAATTCCAAACAGATCTTTAGCTCAGCTAATGACAACACAAACCGTATATAAAACAGAGGTGATTTGCGGTTTTACTGTGGCTGTTTTCTGTCTAAAAACAGAGCTAAGCTAACAGAGCTATAATGTAAACTATCAGCTGATGCAGCCGATAAAGGTTATAAGGCAGTGTTATTTCATGTGAGCGTCAAAATGAGTATCTATGAGTTATAGTTTGAAGAAGAAAACTTGATGATACTGTAATACAAATGTGTGTAAACAATGAGCTATATGTTTTCTTCAGTGAGTGATACAATCTGTGGATACATCACATTGATTTGTTGGTGGATTCGTTAGTCGTAAACATGTTCTGGTACGTGACTTCCTCCTACTAGTGGGAGTTTGGAATATTAATACTGCACTGAATATTGACACATTTTTCTTCAGGATCAGTTTGCTGTGAAACATAATAAATGAAATGTAATGCATAAATTATTGTGTTGTGCAAAAATATAATGCAAGCACAAATTTGTTGTGCTAATATGACTTATGACCAATAAAATATGATAATAAACACATCAAACGTAATTCGAAATCACATTTTTTTAAAGCAAGATGTCAGTTTGAGTAACATGAGTTTGTGTTTGATATAATAAAACACTTTTTGGTCATTGTAACAGGACTGAGTACTACATTGATCTGCTTAGATAAGCACCAGAAAGCAGCAGAGGTCAGGAAATACCTGCCAGAAAGCACAAGACACTGGAGAAAATATCAGGGATTCAGCCTCATGAATGTATTTGCCCTTTTCTGTTACAGATCCACTCTCTCCATTCTCTTCTGCAGCCTGATGACTCTTGAGTTGCCTCATTCACAGCAATCTACCATTCTCCTTGGCTCTGCATTTTAACCGGTTAGGATGTCGTAGTCTATACCTGCCTGGAGACTGTTAGTCCTGATTGCTTAGGAAATTCAGCGCTCTCTGCCTTTAATGAGACTGGACAGAGGTTAGAACAGCTCAATAGAAGAGATAACCAGTCTTTGATCCAAACAGCCATGCAGAACATGCAGGCAATACCATCAGAAAATGTACTGTCAGGAATTTTGGATTTTAAATTACACCTGATTAACCTGAAGAGAGGAGGAGGAAGAGTTTGGTGGACTCAGACAGGCCCGAAGAGAAACATGTAGTCAGCCTGTCAACTTTCCTGAAGACCGCAACACATTAACCCTTGGCGCAGAAGACACAGTTCATAGTAAACACACACATCAGTTGCCACATTTAAAAGTAAACTGCTGGATCCGGGCGGTGAGGGATTTTATTTCATGCACCTGTCAGTCACTTCTGTCTGGAGCTCTGCAGAAGAACAGCCCTCGCTGATCAAGATCAGTGAACAGTCTCACGTCTGCAGATGTCTACCGCGTTATTATCTGGAAACATCGACACATCAGACTGCTGCAGCGAAACATGCATCGCAGACAGCTCTGCTCCGAAATGGAAATGTAAAACAAAAGAATATAAGTGATAATATGAGATGAAAATGTACCAAAGTGCAGAGTTGAACGGCGTCAAGTGGATCATGAATGCACTCACCGTGTCAGATTATGTTCAAGGAATTTGCAATGAATGTCTTTGTTGTTGTAAGGAAACGTGTGCAGTCGTTAGCTGTTTAGACGAAACACATTCTATAAAAGAGGTAAATGATTCTTATTTGTCTGTTTAATTATAAGAGATGAACAACATCAGAAGGCCATAAACAAGATTATATGTTTGCCCAGTTTCCTCTGTTTTTACATAATAACCTTTGGATTTACTCGGGGCTTTTATTGACATTTCACACACAGTTTTTCATGGGCATCAGATATGACCCATTTGGACGTTCAGAGGCTCCATACTGAACACAGATACTGTCATCTTCTGCAACATTGACTGGAGTTGGATCAATGACAGTGGCTGAAGATGGTTATTTATATGTTCAGTTAATGATATATTTTGCTAAAAAAAAAAAAAGTCCTTTTTTTCTGTTTTGATGAGATAACCTTTGAATTGACTCTGAGCTTTTATGAACATCTACATGTTCAGTACATTAAATATAGGAAAATACTTGATTTTCAGTGAAAAATGCAAAATATAGAGGATAATATTGTAATAAATGGTGATAAATGAGGGAAAAATTAAATGTAAAGAAAAATGTATTTGCAAGTGGCTGCGTAAATAGGTCTAGGTCCTTAAGGGTTAATTAAAATGTTATGAATAAACCAAATAGAGCAGGGAAGAACAGCAGGTTACACAAACATGATGAAAGGTTTGTCCGCTTGCATGAAGCCGTTTTTACTCTAACATGTTAATAAAGTTCACTGTTTGAATAGGAGATGATCTGGTGCATGACTAACACCGTCACTACTGTTAAAACTTGGATGCTGATACTGACCTCAGATTGTTTTGGAAACTACCATTTTAACATGCAGTTAAACCACATGAAAAGGGACAGCACTTTGCATTTCAGTATAAAAAAACCACTGAAAACTGTTTTCTTTTCTTTTAACCCATAAAGACCCAAACCTTCAGTGGTGACCAATATCGCTTACTGATATAAAAAGTTAAACTCCTGTTGATCCACTAATCCTGTCAATACATGTAAATAATTGGTGTAAAATACAGTTTGTTGCTGTTCATGGTCATCTGATATGACCCATTTGGACGTTCAGAGGCTCTGTAGTTACCGTGGAAACACCGTCACTGTCTACAACATTGATTCACCAGTAAAACCCATGGAGTTGGATCAGTGACAGTGGATGGACACACTGGGTTTATGTTCAGTTAATGAGAGATTTTTGCTGAAAAAGTCACTTTTCTTCAGTTTTCTCTGTTTCTGATAGAATAACCCTCAACTTTAATCAGAGCTTTTATGAACATCTACATGATCAGTGAATCAAATACAGGAAAATAACACATTTTTACTTAAAAATGCTAAATACAGGTCATAATATTAGAACAAATGGTGATAAATCACTTAAGAAAGGTTAAAAATAGAGGGAAAATTTATTTAGGAACTGCTACAAAATTAGCTATGGGTCTTTATGGGTTAATAGACTCAGATTAAAACTGAACATTTCCCTCATTTCTTTGAATATTCAAGACGGTCAGTTAAAAAAAAATGTAAAAAAAAAAACACAGACTCTACAACCACAGTCTGACTCCAAAACACCTAAGGGGCAAAATGATTTCCTCATCGCCAGGCTAATGGTGTTCATTTCTGTTAATCTATGGCCCGGTGTTTTCCAATTTGGAGGGTGGATCCTCACTCTCCACTGTCTATTATGCTCCAGGGCCGAGGAGAGGCTACTTTCTCCCCATCTTGTGGCACTTGAATTAAATGGAAGCAACTTGATTGCTGGGAAGCACGAGGCTGAGCGATAAAGCAATTAAGACCCCCCGATTCTTAGCCGAGGGACGGCACCGTTCAGGGGAGAATTAATTTGTATGTAATGATATCCTCTTGTCTTTTTTATTCACATTTTTTTGTTTCATGGCTCCTTTTGGGCTCCTTTGTGCGCAGAGTACACTCGTCTCTCTGCTTGTCAAAGGGATGAAAACAAATCTGTTGTTAATAGGTCCGCAGTGGACGGCAGAGGTCTATTAGAGAGTCATTTAGGACAGAGGAGGACTGGTTGAAGAGACCAGGAGAGGATACTTGGACAATCTGCTCTGCTCGAAGCCCCATTACACCCACTACAGCCAGATTTAGATTCATTTATTCAAATCACCTCTGACGTATATGTTAAGTGTGTGTGGTCAGTTTACTAATGTTTATTCCACTCAATAATAAAGCATTTTCCTCACTTTCACCTGCATGCAGATATTTAGATTTCCACAAATTAGGTGGTTTTTTTTGGTGTTCGTCATAAGCTGTGTCAAAAATGTATCACAAAAATACTAAAATATAGGCTCCGGAGATCACATGTTCCAAATAAAATATGTACTTAAGGATCAGAGCAACCAAAGTAAGAATTAAGTATAGAAAATAAAGGATCAAAGCAGCCCAAGTAAGAATTAAATATATATATTAAAAAAAATTCCAGTTTCCATATATTGTATTTCTATGGAATTGGATTGAATTTGGATTCAGCAATGATCTGTTCATTCTAAAGGTGTCACAAATACACAACCATGTGACAAGAATATGGAACATGTCAAAACTATTTCGTGTTCCCCTTATATCATACTAGATAGTGAAAGAAAATTAGTTCACCTTAACATACATACTACAACACATAATTCACCAACACATAACACAGTGTCTCCATGGTTAAATTAATCAATTAATTTCTATAATGTGATATACTTGACCTATAAAAGTAAACCAAGGTTCCCAGTTACTTTCCCATATTGCTGCTCAGCACTAAGGGCAAGTTTGACCGATTAAATGACTGATTGACCATTTATTTCCAGTATGTGCAGGAGTAAAAAAAAAAAAAAACAAACACAAAAGAACATAATGAATGTATAATATTTACAAGTGAGAGGATATAT
>JAPQRQ010000012.1:23808229-23832352 GCA_037367365.1 Apogon talboti | reverse complement strand
AATATAATGAACAATAAGAAATACAGCTTATTTATTCCCACCCCACTCCATGGTTATATCTTGCTTAATATTAATTTGTTTAACAGTATAATGTGTTGAGTAGTATTTTATATCTGCTTTCTTTTTGGATATTTTCTTGTATATATTAAAAAACACTTTCCCTTTTTTTTCCCCCATTCATGTTTGCTCAGTGTTTCACTCAATAATGGGCATAAGTAAATAAATGTTTTCAATCATAAACCTAAAATAAATGTCCATGTTGACATCCGTTATCATGTTCAGCTTAAGTATATTTAATTTAAGTGGCATAATGTAGCATGGAATATATGTTACTAAATGTGATGTGATAAAAGTCATGTCTGGTTGATTTTCATCAGCAGAGACGTTGAAAACAACAACTCCCATGATCCCACCTTACTTCACTAGTGTGCTTTTTATTATTGTCTTAAATGAGAGACCCATAGCGGTAGAAATTACACACCATCAGTTTAATATTATGGCGTATGATCCATGACAAATAAACAAAGTAATGCAAAAAAATATACCAGTTTTTGGTTTGGTTTTTTTTTTAGTTTTGGGGTGAATTGACCCTTTAAGCTAATTCATTTCTGCACAGATGTAACTGAACGCTTTGCACTGGAATAAAACCAACACGGAAGAGTTCAAAGAGCGATAATCATTTTCTAATCATGAGTGTGATGGCTTACAGACACTAAATGTTTGAGAGCAAACAATTTTCTCTCCAGCTGGCCTCTTTATAGATCATGAAAATATACTACTTAAATCAATGGGAGACATCCCACACACAATGGCAGCCCTGCTGTTCAATGATGGCTTTTGTATTGGGGATAATCTACTAAGGTCATCAATCATGTCACACACGCTCCGTTGTGGGAGACAAAAAAAAAAAATCACCGGTTGATGTAATGGATTGAAACATACCTACAACAAAAGAAACTCCCTCTGCGAATTCTTCTGAAAAAAGAAGATGTAAGTTTGAGTGAAGTGGCTGTAAAAAAAAATATATATATATATGTTTAGCACCATACTAGGAATACTTTACACTAAACACCAAGGGAGTCAATAAAGCAAATTGTTCCAAATTCACTGTCAGGCATGTGGCGAGACAAGCATTTTCACAGTAAAAGACTCCCTGGTTGAGCTGAAAATGTACAATTGACCCTGTCTGCCTTTTCAAAATGGTGCAACATTATAACCTGGGGGAATGTGTTGTCATCCAAATGAGATAAGTTTATTTTCTGCGATCTAGCATTTGTTCCATCAGGCAGGGAGGCTATAAAGCTAGAAGGATCAGTGGGGAGTCGAGCACGGCACATGTGGTGCGAACGAGGAGCCCGACGAAAAGGCTTGGCCACCGCCCAAATCTCTGCCTCTGCCTTCTGTGCGGGCCCAGCCTTGGAAAGCAGGAGGCCACAATATTGTGGAACAAATTTGCTCTAATCTGAGCGTGCTGGTCCGGGGCTCCGGTGGGAAGGCTGCTCTCCTGTGCCCTCCCCGCCTGTCCCACAGATCAGCCCAGTTTACCCTTCACAGTGCCAACACACTGCAAGACGGATGAGATGTCGGCGGGGGGGTTAGAGCTGTCGGGATCTCGGCCCGTCCGTGGACCGCTCATGTGTGCTCTCAGCAGGCCGGTGCTTTGCCCTGGAGAAAGGAGCTGAGTGGAGAAGAGCTGGCACGGGATTGGACGACTCCCACCTGCATCCTCGCAGCCAACAAGGATACAACTTTTAGAAGTTTAAAGCCCGTCAGTAGGAGATCACATTCAGATAATTAATCTCTGTCTTCCACTATGGGGTATTTCAATCAAAACAAGAACAAAAGACGACGCTGGAGTCGTGTGGGATCATGGGAGTCGTCGTTTTGCCACCATTGCAGATGAAAAGCTATCTGATCTGACTCAAAATGAAAATATGTTTACATTATTACATCTAGTGATGAATATTCATACAAAAGAAACAGCCTACACTGAGTAAAATTAGATTTCTCTGAATCTGAACATAATGTGAAACATTCACTGTAATGTTAAAGACACAAGTCAATAAAATATATATATATAGACTTAGTTTTGAAATGTTACATATATACACTTTATATGTACAGTTTTGGTTTATTTATCCATTATTATCCAGAGCATGATTATGTTATTTCTCCCAATCTAGTTCCGATACTAAATCCACAAACATTTTAAGAATTTTTTTAGTGTTTTTCTTAGCCGTCCATCATAATTCTAAAATAAGGTTCCTCATATCACATATTCCAGATAAAATATACACTTAATGATCAGCGCAACTCCAATAAGAATTAAATATAGAAAACAAAAAGATTTTCCAATCTATGTCAGGGAAAAATTCTGTTAAAGCCATAACCACAAGTTTCCATATGTTGTATTTCTATGGAGTTTATGACTGAATTCTGATTCACTACTGATCTGTTCATTTTAAAGGTGTCACAAATACACAACTGTCTTTTTTCCCGTCAGTTAAGGCTTGATAAATATGTGGTATCAAAATGTTTGACTTTATTTTGTGTAGCCACATATCTTGATAATTTCCACAACAGACTTTACATTATTTGGGGTTTTTCCTTGGTGTGTTAAATGAGAGTTATTCTGAATTTATGACTTTAACCCTTAAAGAACCACAGCTATTTTTTGTGGTGACTTCCATATGAATTTTCCTCTACACTTAACTGTTCCTAATTGATTTATTAATATTTATTATTGTATCTTCTGCATTTTTCAGTGAAAACCAAATATTTTTCCACATTTAATTCACTGATCATGTAAATGTTCATCAAAGCTCAGAGTAAATTCAATTGTTATTATGTCACATCTGAGAAAACTCAAGCAAGAGTGACTTTTTTGAACAAAAACCTCAATAAGTGAATGTAAAAAATGTAATGTTGCAGAAGATGATGGTGTTTCCATGGTGACTACGGAGCCTCTGAACGTCCAAATGGGTCATATCTGATGCTGCTGAAAAGCTGAGAAACTGCATTTTACCTGAATTATTTATATGCTTTGATAGGATTAGTGGAACAGAAGTTATTAAACATTTTAGATCAGTAGATGCTTTTGCCGCTCAGCAGCTGGGTCTTAATCAGTTTATAAAGTATTCAATGAAACAAGAGCAGCAAGCAATCAGGTGAGTTTCTATACTTTAGAAGTCAAACTCAGCCTTACAGAAAAAAGAAAAAAAGAAAAAAATCGATCATGCCTTTTAATTCATTACTGTAGAATAATGTACTGTACATCAATAGACTTCTACTAATATCATAGAAGTAACAATAGAGCTGCTGATGAAAGCTAAAACATGAAACTAAAGTTGTAACAAATGCTGTTAAATTAGAGACTGAAACTCTGAAAAACAAGCCCCGTCCTGACTGACTCCTTAAATTAAAACACCATCAGTATGCATGTAAAAGACTGCGATAGTGCAACCTGCTTACTCTGTCCATAAAACAACAGATCAGATGTGGACGACGACACTTCCTGCTGCAGCCTTCCCACACAGCGGCGTAAGGATGCTCCTGTTGTCAAGGACTACATTTAGATTAAATGCGGTGCCATAAGCACCAATGGAGACAAGTCACGTGTTTGACTGGAGACTGTATCCATCAGCTTCCAGTCATTTTACAGCAGCGTGCAAGGCTCCTCGGCTCAGGATTGATCGAGACAGAAAAGGAGTGGGAGTGATGAAATGTATAGCAGATAATTATTTATGGTGGCGATGCTATGGAGCTCCTAGCAGCACTTTTTTTGCAAGTGGCTTTTCAGGGAGTAAACATTGTTTATGCCACAAGTTTGAGTGTGAAAACTTTAAATTGACAGCTGTAAGATGGATTCCTAAAAATACTTCTTCTGACTTGTGGTTCAAGTTTGAAGTCGAGGCCATCATACGGCTGAAGCCTCTGAAAGATCTGCCGTGGAGGGGATTTTTCCAACCTCATCCATCTCATAGGCCCTGAAAAAAAGGCTTCTTGTATTATTACCTCAGGCTGACATAGACTTCCTGCTTTCCTTGTTGAGTCCCTATTACTGTTTCTGGATTTACAGGTTTTTCTGTCTGATAGTGTGTATCCCTTAATGCATAATTCAGAGCATTTGATGGTGTATTTTTAACTTTGTTAGTCCCTCTCTCTGAGACTGGCGATCAGAAAGCATCAGGTTTAACTCATGTTAGAGAATCAAGCATAAAGATGTCATTTATTCATTCATTTATTGTTTATTCATAATAATAAAATGTATATATTAATGCTGTAAGTGTTTGCGTAGAAAACACTGATTGCAGAATCATTGTTAATAGATGAATATTTCAGTCCTGTAGTATTTCTACTTATGAATATTTTTTTTTAAATTAACTGGACTAGAGTGACCACTAGAGGGAGTAGTGAGTCCCTCTGCTGGTCTCATACAGTCTGTGGATACATTTGCTGTTTCTCCATACGAGTTCTTGTGTTCTTGCGACATGAAATGTCATCAGTCACAGTTCAAGTACTGTTCCATTTCAAAGTTCACATAAAATTCCCAGATGTTGTTGTTGTCTGCTAGCTTAAACCAAGGATGCACTGGTTGGTGACTCGTGTGGACTTGGTTGGCAAATATCCCATGATGCATTTCATGCTACTCTCATGTGCAAGAGGCAGATTTGCAAGTAAATTCATCTTTATTAACATGATATGGGATTCAACAAAATGTGTTCATCCAGTTTTGAGGAAAATATAAAATGTATAAAAAGTATAAATGACATGTGAGTAGTAGTACAAATGGATTGAAATCAAATTGAGTGACACACTGTGGTGGATTGTGGGAATGCATTAGGGATTAGGGACATTAGGGCTACATTCCAATTACAGATAGACTCACATTCTTAGGAAGTTCGTTCTCTGGATCCGTTAATACAAAGACCGTACTTGCCAAATTCTCAAGTCCAAACTCATTTAGTGCAGATGAAACTTTAAAAACAAAGCACAGTTAAGGTTAATATCAACATTTACAGAATCAACTGGCATAAAAGTCTGTCCTCTTTTTTAATAATGCTAAAGTCAAAGCTGATATCTAATGCTGAAAAGGAGCCAGTTCCAGTTATGTGCAGTGAAATGACTAAAAGCCACTTCAGCATGTTTGGTTTGGACCACTGGTGCACTTGGCCAAAAATATATCTGACATGTATTCGCTGAGACTATTGAAAGACTTATAGACAGTAAGTAGGGCCTTAGATTTAATTCTATATTTAACTGTGAGGCCAGAACTGGGTTAATGTGTTTTTTCGTTCTGGTTTTGACAGTATTTGAATGAGTAAAGTCAAAGCAGTCTTTTTTTAATAGTCTTTTTGGGAAGGTCATGAAGACATGCATTACACTTGTCCATCCCATAAGAAATAAAAGTATGAATGAGTATTCTTTACATCACATCCAGAGGAGGAATAAAAAGTAATTAATGTATTTCTTGGTGTGCGGATGCCTACAGCGACTCTCCTAATAATCTTTAATAAACAGTAACACTGCAGGATAGTACATTCACAGCTTAATTCTCTTCTCTAGCAGTAAATGTATGTAATAAATTTAATTCTGCAGTCCTGAAATAATACTGTACACTCATCAAGCCACATGAATCAGTATGGTAGAATTATAATTAAAATAACCCCCAAAAAATGTGATATAGAATAACTGGGGAGTGTTTAATAGTCATACAGCAGCTATTTCCCCTATTTACACCCAAGTTAATGCACAAAATAAAGTATGACGTGTCTCTATAAACTCAAACTGAAAACTAAAGAAAAGAAAAACACTCACAGACTTATATTAAGAAAAAAGTCCTGGATTAGGTTTAGATCTGGGGCTCAAACGTCAGAGTTTCACAGTTTCTACTGTGTGTTAGAAAGCCTTTCCAGCATCAAATGATAGAATAGTCGCCTATACAACACCCAAGGTGAAGTAACATGGATGGCTATGGAAACATAAGTGCAATTAGATTCTTTTTGTTTTGATATACACAGTAACACTTCCCTAATGGCACCTAAAATTCTAAATTACAAACTGAAATAAATAAATACAACTGAATAAGACCAATAAACTATCCAAAACGTTGATTAATATGAGATGAGGATGGTAAAGTGACTACAGAATTGCATCATTTTCTCACATATAGAAAATACTTGCATTACATTTGTATTGGGTTTCTTTAAAAAAAAAAAAAAAAACAGTTTCTGTCTTCTACACAGGCACCCATTCCAGGAAATTTTCCAGCTGCAAAGCCGAGCTGAGCACGGCTAAGCACCCGAGTGCACCCCGAGCCATTTTCCATTTGCAATAAACCCTGCTAGAAATCAGGGCAGAACAACAGAAAAGTTGACTTGTTAACACAGAGAGGAGGAGGAGGACTTGTATGGTCTCAAATGAGCAGTCTGGGGCATTTTCGTGCACTTGTGGGGGTGGACGGGGGGTGGGGAGGTGATTTCCATAGCAACAGTCAAGTCCCCAGCTGTCATGTTTGGGCTGAGATAGGTGCCGTGAGCATAGGGACCACTTAACCCCAGCCACACTTCAACTTAGGAAGTTAAGATGCTGCTGAGTGTCTGTGCTGTGCCTCACTTAAAATGCAAACTCAATACCCTGGGGAAGACAGGGGAATGCTTTTGAATTAACCCGGGGATACAGGAGCTATGCAAAAAGCCTCCTCAGAAATAATTAACCATCAATGTTTTTGAATGTCACTGAATGAAGTGTAAAAAAAATAAATAAAAAATAGAGAGCATCGAGCCAGGACCACAAATACAATAAATTCCCAATTTATTGTCATGTTTCACTTGAGACAAAGAGTAGTAATATGAGTAGGGACACAGAGGAAACATTTACTATTCTGGTGTAAATGTACATTTCCAATTTCTTTTTTTTTTGATAAAGCTAAATTTTCAACACATTTAGGATTTAATCCAAACCATTTTGACAGTCATACTCTATATACATATAAAAACAACTTGTGGTAAAGCTATACTTTGCTCTTTCTAGCAAAGTCCTTACAACCAAACTTATTTCTAACAAGCAGCAACCTCTATAAGTGTGTTACTTGTGCTAATATGTAGATTGCAGGTCTGTCTGTCTAAACACAAGCAGGTGAAAGCCCTTAATGTTCTGACAAAATGCACAGTTCTTCATCATGTGTGGCTTAAAACACACGACTCAATTAATAGTAATCATTTAAGAAAAGTAATAGAGCACAAATACTACTATTTTATTGATAAATACTAAATACTATTACTAATTAAAGGGTATATATAGTATTTCTAATTTCAAACATTAAATAATGACTTAAAATGATCATTACTGTTTGGAATAATGGACTACACCAAAGTTATGACTCCTCCCAAAGATATCAATGTATTGGATTGTAGAAATATGGACTGTATTGACACTAACAGGCCAGTGGATTTATGTGACCACTAGAGGGAGTAGTGAGTCACACTCAACAGGGCCTTTGACCAAAGCACCAGAAAATGACCAAATGGGATGAGAAGTGATAAGAAACAACTTTTAGAGTCAAAGAAAGTACCAAAGAACAGCTCTAAATGAAAAGACTGGAGTTTGATGCTGAAATGGCAGCGTTTCTTCCACACAGGTGAGTTTGATTATGAGGCTTATGAAGGTATAGTTATTATGTGATTTAATAATATTATTTTTGCTAAGTTGCCATTTGTTGCTCCACGGTTCTGACTAAACTGTGACCGTGTTTGTTCAATTCCAACCAGATCTTTAGTTCAGCTATTGTCGACACAAAACCATACAGATAAACGGAGGTGATTTGTGGTTTTACTCCGTTAGCTTAGCTCTGTTTTTAGACAGAAAACAGCCAGAGCTATAATGTAAACTGACAGGAGCTGATTGATAGTAATATCAATCGGGAATAAATAATAAATCAATGACAAAAATCAAAAAAATGTCATTGTTTGATTTTTATAACCCTGCCTTAACACTTATACAGTAAATTCAGAGTAAGGTTTCATGACGGCTCTCTGAACTGTGATTTGACAGAATGGACCAGCTTTCTGAAAAACATGACTTATTTCATACATATAGGTGTTTCTTGTGCCGCTGCTCAGGCCTCAGGTTTTATCTCTCCAGTTACAAGCGGCTGAGGGGCCTTAATGTGCCAGTGTGCCAAAATGAGCTCATATTAATGTGTCTGCAGCTACAAGCGCCTCTGTAGTTCAGACAGGGAACAGTGTACTGTTCCAACGTGGGCTCATTGAAAATCACTATAGAGCAGTGTAACGAGAAGCAGAAAGGTAGACAGTGATGCACGTTATTTACAAGTCTGCTAGTGCAATAATGACTTGCCAACCCTGTTGACAGTGTAAACGGTTTTCATGGATAAATATAATCACAACATAATTTGTCAGTGAAGGTTTTTGCTTTTCTTCAATGGTCAGGAAGTGTTTGGGGTGAATTGTGGATTGACAAAATGTATAAGTTTGTCGCCAGAAAGAGATGTTTGCAACTCAATACTTTGTTTTTAGTTTTTAGACTTTAATAATGAAAGCTATTTGGTTAATTTCAGGGGGTGGCTAATAAATGGAATGAAAAGTGATTGTCTGGTTACAGATGCATTTAAAGTAATTCCTTCTTACACATTTGGAGATGTTTTTGTGTATATAACCAACCTGTACTTACATGTACCATATAATGGTAATGCTGTCAATACTACTACTTCATTGTCTGTAGCCTTCTCCACATATTATCCTACGCCAGTAAAGATGTGGAACATAGAATTAGGTCTTCAATACTTCTATCAAACTATGATACCAGGTTGGAACTCTGCATCTGAGATTTGTCTGTTATCAGTTATTAAATATGTGTTTTGTAGGATCAGAGCCTGTATCAGGAGATAAGATGAAGGGGTTAATCAGGTAACATCTTATTCAATCTTGAGTTTTCAGTATCATGAAGGTGGTTTACTTCTGCATCCTAAACTACTCTGCATCAGTTTAGATTTTACATAGTGGATTAAAACATGTACTACTGAACAATCAATTCACTTTGGTTTCTCTTGGAAGCTCCCATGAACCTCAACACATGGATTTTTGTGTTACAGCAGGGGTAGGCAGTCATTTTAAAAAGGTAAAAAGTGATTTGAAGGGAAACTAGACTTCTGCATCTCCTCTTGGCTCTTTATAAAAAAAATATAGCCAACTTTGCCCATTCATCAAACTCACACCTGTTCTTTTCCAGTGGGAGGAGCCAAACTGCAGAAGGAGGTGGGCATTTTCTGCCTACTGGAGCTTTAAACCAAGCCCTTGTATCTTTTCCATAGCCTAAGAAAGTACTGTCAGTCCCTAATCCTAACCATAAATTGTTTGATAATGCTCTTGTCACAACCAAAAGATTTTATGAAGCAAGGGAAATATGTGTGTGAGCGATTAAAACACTAACATGATAGAGATGCTCCTATTTTCGTCCTGAAAAGTTCCGTTTATTCGCAGAAAGCGTGCGGTGTGCGTTAATATTGGAGCGTTATTTACTGTGCGGGGATTACACGGCCTCTTGCCAACACACGAACTCTTCTTTGAACATGTGATCTGAAGGGAAGCGACAGTCTTTCATCTCTACATGCAGGATCACCCGTCCTCCCTCCAGAGACGGAGCTTTTCAAACGGCCTTTTCCACAACATAACAGATATTGCCCGCGACAGGCCAGACAAAATGTCCCTGTTGTTTTGCGAGGGAAAATGTGGCATTGTCCCTCCATGGCAGTCGGTCCCCTTCTGGGTGTGAATGGCCATCTAATCAAGCTCTCCCTTTCACTGCAGCTGGTTTACAGCGAGCAGCGGGGCTGACCTCTGAGGGGCCCGCCTCCACCCCCCCACCCCCCCGTCCTCTGGGACCCTTCAACAAGCTTTAGAGGCCAAATGAGGTGTAAGTCTATTAAAAGGGAGTTTGTGTGTAGATCACAGTCCCTCTGGGGGTGGGAGCCTTTGCCTTGTCATTCAGGTGCGGCTAATTTCCTTCTGCTCCACACGCAGACATGAGGCCTGCCCATGGTCCTCATCACACTCAGACGAGACTCGCTGCTAGAATTTCAAATGACGCCGTCTTACCGAGGCAGCAGGTGATTTATTAAAACAGAACAGCGAAACAAAGAGCCGTATTCACAAACATACATTATGTGGATGTAAAGTTTGCAAACCCATGATGCAGTTCACTTACTATGAAGAAAACACAACAGTTCCTCCAATATTTACCTTAAATGCAGAAGGTACCAGACCTTTAGATCTACTTCCCTCTATTTGAGAAGAATTGGTTATATAAGCCAGGGGTTCCCAAACTTTTCCATGCCAAGGCCCCTCCAGACAGGATCAGCCTCTGGTCGGGGCCCCCCTTTGCAAACCCATCGACAATATTACAAAATATGTCAAGAATGTCTTTTCTTACTTTTATTCATTATACAATAATTATTAAGTTGTTTACCATAAGAATAGCATTAAGTAACATGTTTCCACAACACTAAAATCTTTTGTTTTGCATTTTTTTCTCATCTTTCCTCCAATTTTCTGAGCCCCCCCCCCCAGTGCCCCCTGGGGGCCCCCACTTTGAAAACCACTGACATAAGCGACGATCGTGTCTTTAGCTTAGCTCATGAAAGAGGATAAACTGAAAAAATCTTTTGCAGTATTCGATGGAAATAAGTGTAATTAACAGTAACGTCATATTAAAGGACTTATTGGATTATTTATCCATAACACCAGCCCTGAAGCTCCTTCCAGAGTGGACAGACCTGAGATCTGACTTCGGATGAGCATTTCCAAATCAAGCATTGACAGTGTTTGTCAGAGGGGACCGGGGTCAGCCGAGCGGCATTAACCTCTGGAAGGCCATCTCTGTGCACTGCATTAGTCACATAGAGGAGGAGGAGGGATGTCCTGTAATAGATTATTGACCAGCGGGCAGCGTCCTGCTCCACACCATGTGGTCCTATAGCTGCTGACCTCTTCATCACAGATGGAGGAGCCCACCTGCAGTCCAGAGCGACGAGGCTAGAGGACACACACACACACACACACACACACACACACAAGACGCACACAAACTCCCACAGCAGCAGCATAATGACAAACACGCAAGTAATATTCCTCGTTTGGCTGCAAGACAGTTAGCAGGACAAGGAACCTGAGGGGTATGAAGCCATATTCATTCATAGCTATAAAATGGGAGTCCTTGGCTCATCAAATTGAAAGTGCTGGGGAAACAACAATTGCTTCCATGAACTTAGACTACCTAATTAAAGGAAGGCAATTTCTCTCAGAGAGTCACACTCAGGATCTTTAATTGAAATCAAAATGAATATCGCTGGAACACAGAGAGCAAGGTGGAACGCGGGTGGGGGTGGGGACGGACACAGCCTTTGCCGTTACGCCGGTCTCACCGTCAGCGTCGTATTTGATTATTGATTCACATGGAGCAGAAGTGTTTCATTCGTCTTTACCGTTTTGGGCTTTAAACAACTCATAACAGGCAGTTGAAAACGTGGAAACAACAGAGTAAAAGCAGATCAGAAGGCAAACTGACTGAAGACGGAAACCATTGCCAATATCATCTGTGCTCTGTTTCCCTTTGGCTCAGCCTCGTTTTTTTTAATTGTTTGATAATTCATCTCCGAGCTCTAATTTACCCCCCATCGTCAGCCCTGTATGTTCGACCATTCCGCTGAATTTCAAATGAGCTTGTAGCATATAAAGTCTTTCTTCCAGGGAAAGCACCTATTTATGGACGTGTTTGTTTGTTTTTCATCAACATTAACCCTTTGGGCAAGGAACGTCCGTATGCCGTCTTTTCAAGAACACTCCCAGGAACGTCCTTGGGCAGGAAGTCACACTGTTTCATTTAGTGGCTTTTCTCAGTGACTTTTAGGGTGAAAATACAAGATGATTAATTTTGTTTTGTACTGTCAGAGCCCGTGACCTAAACTGTTGTCTCTTTAAGCAGTTGTCCTATAGCTGTGTGTCAAAATCACCTTAAAATGGCATTTAGAGACAACCGCTGAGATGGGATGCAGAGGGGACGGAAAAATGCAAGGAGCCTAATATTCCAGCCGAGTAAGAATTTAACCTTTTCAGACTTGTATTAGACATTATTAATGTGGTCAGGTCCTGCTGAATCTGCAAATATTGAAAGTGTCATAGAAGAGAACAATACATCAGTTACTCTGGACTTATTTGAGGCTATAATGTATAACATTTGTCAAAATGTCCAAAAAATGACTTGCTCTGTGTCATATATTCTGTTGACTTGTGGACCCACATTATATCAAATGTTCAAATGCTAAACATCACATTTTAATATTATGTCATTTCATTCATCAGAACAAATGTGATCACTAAACAGTATGAATAACTGCAACACATTGTCTCATCTATAAACACGATTCCTACTTAGATTTCCATCTGCAACAATGACAAAAAAACTACATCTCCCATGATTCCACACTGCTTCTCAATGTCATCCACTACATCTTTTGTTACTGTTTTGACTAACATCTATTGCGCTTTTACAATTAGTTAGCATTTTATACCAGCTTAATACATGTGGTGTTTGAGTCAGGTCTGTATTATTTACTTCCAATAGTCAAACTGCACGGTGGATATGAAATTCCACCACCTCAAACAGCTGACCACAAGTGAGTGCTGACCCACAGTGGCAGTGCAGCTCTGTCTCGTCTTTGTTTGGCCCAGACCGTCAGACTTTTTGGTTTAATCCAGACCAGCAAATTTATTTCTGTTCATTTACTGGGTGAAAACACTTCTTGGCTTGGGCACTAGGACCAATTACAATAAGTTACACAAGGCTAGAGCTGCCAAAAGAAACACAATGGAGAGGGTAAAAATGACCCAAGCAACATGCCAACCTCAGATACAGGCTTCTCTTTCAAGGCAAGGAAAGTATATATATGGAAAGGAAGTTCATACATAAATACATCATTTAGGAGAACTCTATTGTTTACATTTATGTTTATATGGGTTATTTACACAGTTTTTGAGGTTAGAAGTGTTTGCAGAATCCAAGGGGCAAGGACCTTGGATCCAAAATGAAGCCAGTTGGAGGTACTTATGTCACATCAGATTCCACCATAAGTACCATATGCACAACCTATCATACTAGAATAGTAAATGAGAGTTCAGACGAAGTCCAGTGACACGTACAGAGTAATATACACACAGTACAGTGACAGTGTCTTATTCCATAAATGTCTTATTAGCTTTGTTGTTTTTTTATTCCAGGGTTCATATGGGCACAAAAGACTTACAAAAAACTGAACTAAATAGGTTGTAAAGATTAAAGTCACAATTTAGTGTGACCCCTGACCCCATGACATGAAACAGCACAAACAATTAGAAACATCTGGCATGTGTTGAATGAAACCTGGAATAAAACATCAGAAAAATTAATGCAATAAATCTCATATTGTACAGGTTAAATATATATTAAGTGCAAAGGGGAGTCACATTAAATATTATCACTTTGGTTTATAGAAGCTGTTTTTTTCACTAAAATTGCTGTACATACTTCACATATATCTAGATTCGATCTTAATGATGTGGTCATTACAATTTTACTAAACCAACAAACCTAATGTTGGCCTAAGATTTTTACACAGTACAGTGGTTGATGAAAACAGGTGGACCTAAAATTGGAGTGTGAACGCAAAATTAACTGGACTATGTGATGTAAATATTAGATTAATATGTAAGTATAGTACTCACATTTTCCATTTGAACTAAAACAAGACTGCAGGTGCCACTTTGCTCTACGGGAGGATTCTCATAGTGTGAACTCTATAGGGTATTCATTATCTGTAAATAGTTATTCAGTTCTTGGCATCAGTTGTTGTTGAAAATTGTCTGCAGCTTTGCCTGTAGCAGCTACAATGTAAACACTGTTCATAATGGTTAGATTTCTAAAATGGCATTTTGTTAATTGGTCTATAACATGCCCTAGAGGTTTACTGTTTGTCTTATCTCACAGGTGCTTTATTCTATCATTCCAATTATTCATGACTTGTTTGTTCCTAATGACTTCATGTCTTTGTTTTCTGTTTCTATTTTAATTAGTACATTTTTTATCAGTATTGGGGTCAAAAGCAGACAGTTCCACCTGTAATAGATGAAGTTATTTATTGAGTTCATGTTGCTCCACCTGTCACATGGTACCAAGAGCTAAATTATTTGCTGTAACTGCTTTAAAAGTGGAATTAGTGCACTTAAGTTGTATATTAAAACACATTTTTAGTCATACTGAGAAGTCGGAATGACTGTGGACTTATTTAGATTAGTATAGTTCATTTCACCATATAAACATAACACAAATAATGTTAAATTACAGACAAAATTATATGTAACACCATTACAAATTATATAATAAACTTAGATTTGGATTAGAATTGGGTTAAAAGTTTTGTTTTGTTTTATACAACATGCAAAATAGTTGTAATGATCTTAAAATAATAAGGATTATTAAGTTTTACTTCAGAATTGGGATAAAAGTTTCAATTTATGCTAAAATATAGTATTTTTTTGTCTTGTTTTATAAAATATGCAAAATAGATGTAATGATCTTAAAATAATAAGGATTATTAAGTTTTATTTCAGAGTGAAATTAACTAACATTGTTTTGAGAAGGAAAAACATAACTGATTGCTGTGATTGATGTTCCTTACAGTGGTTTATCACGTTTCCACTTGGTTGTATGTTAAATTGGTAGGATTTGAGTGAACTTATACTTTCATCAAGCACATTAATAGAGCAGGGACACAAAAACGTCTATAATCATGTCAATAAATCTGATTCTAGACCTTATAGATATTCCTCGGTGAGAAATAATGGATGCAAATATATATATAAAAAAAACATGCCACAGATTACTTAAAACAGGCAAATCCCACTAAAAATATACATAAACCTTTTGTGATGTTTGATATCTGTAAGCAGTTAGGAGTGAAATATTCAGAATCTTAAAACATCTCAAGCATAACAAAAGCTCCTCCAAACGCCACAAACCTCGGCGTGCGCCCCGTAACAAACACACACCCACTCAGAAAGGATTGAGAATATGGGGCTATCAGAGCAGTGCACATTACATTGACTGGTGGAGGTCTTCACTGTTTAAGTGGAGCTGCCTGCTGAGGTTTTCCTCCCTGGCAGCAGGCCTATAAGAGTGGTAAGTGGCGGTGATGAGACACTGTCCCCTGTGCCTCCTTCAGCTGCCATTCCCCTTAAATTGAAACAGAGTCCTGCAAATAAATGCCACATTCAGAGCGGGGGAACACGCCTGAAAGTTGCATTTCATATAAGCACCCGTTGGGGAATTGGCCCCGGCACAGTCTGCTTTATTCGCTCTGCTTTTTGTTATTTATATGATGAAGGAACAGGGCTACGTCAGGGTCATTCAGTGTTCATTTATCTTTTTATGTGATGTGGAGCAGGAGCAGCGCCTGTAGTGGTGAGTTCTGCTACGTCCTCCCATGGTTTTGAATATTACCAGCCTTTTGATGCTTTCCCTCCGTGTATCAATATGCATTAGTTTTACCCCCTGTTCATTAGCCTTAAATGGCATCTCTCTTTAAGATTAATTGAAGCCGGGATAAAAGAAGATGGCTCCCAAGAGCGGCCCACTGTTTGTTATTCATGTTGGCCTGAAAACGGCAACAGTAAATCCTCTAAGTTGTTGTTAAGCTGGCTGTATTACCATATGTGTGCCATTTCCATGGAGTGACAGACCCCCCCTGGATCAAATGGGGACTATTGATCCTGCAGCACTCCATTTCAAGTTAATTGTGCTTGAAATGAGGTGCACACACTCAAGCATACCTGCATTGGGAAGGCTTTATTTATTTATATTCGTCAGGGAACTGATGTCAGATAAACAGAAAATATTCAATTCCCGTCGTATTCAATTTTGATCAAAAAAAAGGCCAGTTGTGCTGAAGTACGCTCTGAAAGCGGTTGAACCAGATTGAATCAGACTTTGATCGTCAGTGAGGCCCGTCCGATACGTGACTACGACCCACAAGGAAACATTTACCCATGTTTGGGGCGATACAAAGCACAAGATCGACTGAAATTTGTGGGAAATTCTCTGCAATGGAATAAATTCTCTGCTCCTGCATTTGAGACTCTTTCCCCAATGGGAGATGTATATCTAACTCCAATTAAAAAAAAAAAAAAGCTTTAAGTAAGCCATTCCAAGCATTAAATACAGTTATTGCAGAAGTAATTTCCCAGAGACAAGGCCTTTTTATCTTTCATAAGTCTTTTTTTAACATTTTGTTAGCATTTATGTGCAATCATACAATCAGTCTCTTCAGTTTCTAACGCCAAAGTCACAACACAGGTGTGTATTAGTTCAAGAGCTGTCAGTAGAGCTTTTTATCCCTGCAATGACCAGGTATGACTCTGTAAAATTTAATAATAAATTAACAAGAAAGGGGAGAAGAGATAAAACGAACAAAAACAATGAAAATATAGAAATAATAAACCTACGCCATTCACATCAGGCAAGTCATTTTTAAGAAAATTCTGCCCATGAGGAAAGATTCACCTAAAATAATGTGGTACAAAGCAGGAGGTTGACTGAAATCAGTGGGAAAATCCCTCCCAATTCCCAGACTTTTCTTTTTCTGCTTTAGAGGCTCATTCCCCAGCTGGAGTCCAGAGTAAACCTGTAATATTTCAGGAGGGGTCAGGTGAAGTCTGGCCTCTCCCTGACCCCTATTCCCTCCGACACTAACAAAGCAGGCTCTAAGGTAACCAGGCATGAAGAGTCTGGCAGAACCAAAGAGGCTGGAAGCGACTCAGCAGACGTCCCGCTCAGCCTTCAGCGTGATCATGTGCCAGATTATGACTTCGAGTACACTCTCCGCAGCCGCAAATCATTTATCCGGCCGCAGCGTGGATGGACGGAAGCGCCGAAACTGAGGCGGGAAACAGTACAAATCTGTTAACATACGCAATTTATGTGTAATGTAACTGAACAACATATGGATGTGGTCATTTATGCGCCGGCTACGTCATCTACAAAGGCGACGGAGAAAAGTCAGAGTCAGACATGTTTCAGGTGTTTCAGCCCAGTTCTGGATGCACTCAAGCATCATTATCTCTGATCAGAACCTCACATTCCTCTGAAAACAATGGCTTTACTCAAACTAGTTCTCAAATGTATCAGCGGTTTATCTCAAACGCTGCTTTCCAGACAGAGGTACAGACAGTAATGGAGAGCTGAAGTCCCGCCCCTTCCTGTTGCATCCAATGGAACCTCATGTCAGAAAAAAATGGTCAGTCAATTGCAAGAGACACATTGAAAATACACTAATAGAAATAGAACTGAGTTGTTGATGATGCCTCTGCAGCTTCGACATGACCAGAGTTATATAGATTTTCATCTATTTTAATACCTTTTTCCTGTCACTTTCAAAGATCAAGGTAAAATGTGTCGAGGCAGCAGCCATTTTGGAATTGGAGACGCAGTTCATTCAGCCCTTTGGCAGACGTTAGTCAAGAAAGTCATGTTTTTTGAAAGATAGTAAAAAAAATATCTAACATCACATGTGTAAATGGTAATACTATTGAAATGGGATCAAATACAGTTGGTTCAGCTCTCTATGCTCCTTTTCAACTAAACAAAACCCACTAACGTTTGACTGTTGGAAAAGTGCAATTGGTATAAACTCAGGCAAATTATTCTGCAGTAGTCACAACAGCTGGAAGTAGATGCCTGCTGTTTTTCACCTCTTTTCTTGTTAAAATGCACATCATGAGTCACGACATGTATCCCCTGAATGCAGGCAGAGGTCAAAAATCTCTGTTGGCTTACATTAATTTACATCATTGGCAAAGTTTGAAGCAGCAAAAGTTTGAGGTGTTTTTTGTACATGAGTTAATGATATAATGGGATCTGGAGACATTTTTTCAGTGAGTTCAGACGTACCAAATATTTAACTTGTGTGACTAATCAACTGACTTAGATTTTCCCATATAAAGCTGAAGTTCACTCCAATTTCACTTGAAATTTGTGGAAACCCTGCAACAGAAAACAAAAACAAAAACACAAGGTCAATTTTCAACTGCCTGTTTTTACTTGAACTTAAAACACCCAGATATGCATGCTTTTTAGGTGTGTGAACTCAGTAAAAGAGCAGCTAATAAATAGATAGATGTACTTTATTGATCCAAAACTGGGGAACTTAGAACTGTAGCTAAGCGCCTAATACTACTTTGTGTCAACTCTGGAGCACATTACCACCTGAAATAAAACTAGCTAAAAGATTCTTCACAATTAAGGTTCAGGTCTAAAAGCAAATCAGTGCTGCAGCTTTTTCAGCTGTGTTGTATCTCATTGCATTGTGGTTTTATAGGTTACAGCTATATTTTCATTATGCATAACCATATATGTAAAACTGGTATAGGGGAATTAGCAATAGCAACAAACTGTTTGGCATACATCAGCGTTCATAGTCTAATGTACTGTCCCTATTCAATAAATCTTTCTTTGTAAGAGGACATGTTGTACAGGAACACTCTAAGGAGGACTTAAATACCATGATACTAAAGCAGAAATGCATGAGGTGTCTGTGAATGCGCCTCCATATTTCTTCCACCCTCTGTGTCAGGCTGCCTTTGCATAGCCCTGCTCCCTCCACCGGCCTCAGGGCCTCTGCGCACCACCTTTTATAGACCAATCCCCTCCCTCCGTTTGTTTATAAGCCCATTCTCTTATAATAGTATATATAAATATGTGAAACTGTGTAATGGATCGCATTAAACAGGCAGGCATATTGAGGCAGGATTTAATTTGCATGCCAGATTAGCTCACTATTGGTCGGGGCAGTGCCGTAGGGCAGCCTATTCATTAATAGGATCTAGTCTCTTCAAATCCATTAAGTCAATTGAACCCATACATAATCTGATTTCAGAGGCACCATGTAAATGTTGTGCTGGTACGCCTGTTCGAGGACAGGCCTTTGCTCTCCCTTAAGTGCAGCGGTGGAATGTGAAAAAGTGGCTTAATGCGCCCTTTTAAAATCAATGAAAAAGCTAAATTAAGTCAGCACCAAGTCATTCTTGTTAAGACTACCATCATATTATAGCTAATAATTTTTTAAAAAAATTTTTTTACTAAAGCTAAAGCATGTAAGTAATCAAGGTATCCCCAACTCACAGCAAACTCCTACATCTGAAGAAGAGAGTAACATGGCATTAAGAATCCCCCTAAAAATCCAGTCAGAGCTTTTTCACTTTATATTTTGTTCCTGTAAAAAAAAAAAAAAAAATCTATTGTGTTTCCAAAGTAAACTAGTAACAGTGACATTCATTCCAATAAATAATCTTTGTGTATTTGAAGCATTTAAACATCTTTTTCAAGACTCATTACTAAAAAGCTTGACTAAAGCTATTATTTTTTACAGTACAGATTGTATCTAAAACTTTGCAAGACCTAAATGTGAAAAAAATCCACACCCAGAAAGATGTATGATGACATTCAAGATGGTGGGGGTTTTTTATTTTAGTCTGTGCATATAAGCTAGGAGTCTGTCAATCTAAAGATAAAAGGCAGCAGACATGCTATAATAGTAGCATGTGGGGTGAGATACATTCACCATATATCATCTTATTTGAACAGTAAACATAAAACCAGTTGACCAGACTGAATGGAATTACAGATTTCTATAAGTTTTAACATAGTTTGAAATCTTTAATATAATAGACGTTCACAGTTCAGCACATACTAAAATATTCAGTCATTTTTACATATTGTGATGTAAAAACTGATTATACCTTTAAAATCTATAAGGTTTGGTTCAAAAACATGTGATCTCATGTGAAACTTCACCCTCAGTTTTGCAGCTTTAACTCCACATCATCAAGCCTACAATGGTAATGTATTCACTTCTGTCCCTAAACGATAAAATATACAGCAGTGATGACATTTAAAAAAAAACATTTACTGCACATATTATAAGAACAAACTGAAAGACTTTTCAGTGATACTAACTTTAAATGTGTTGATGTGCTGAAAAAACACAAACATTTATATTAACACCTAAAATCGCAACAGTTTCTTTGAGTATGTATTAAAACCTGTTGGGGATGAGGCTGTTCTGGGCATCAGTGTATTTGTGTGAAAACTCAGCCTCTGACTGCTTTCTTAAACACAAAACACCCCGACAATTAAACATCTGAAACTCTGCTTCCACAGACTGGAGGCAGCGAATCCCATCAAACTTACTGCAAAAATAGTGTCTTTACTATGATTACTTTAAAAGTGACAGGTAAAAATGTATACTTATATATATGATGTGAAATAGTGAGCTTAAAAATGTAACAGGAGCTATTTTAATGCAGAAATATATCGAGTATAGTTCAAGTTTCCCTTCAGCCTCTGTTAAAAAGTGCAAAAACAGATATAAAAAAACCATGCTGTGTTTATTTAAAAGAATTCCAATGAGTTATTGCTCTCTGTTACTGTATACAAGTGTACAGTTAGTATAAGAAACATAAAATACTACAAAAGTACATTAAAAATGAAACCACAGGGCCAAAACAAGCGCTGTGTGCAAACGCCTCTTGTAAACATATTAAAGTCTGGCGTCCACAGATCATCAGAGGCAGTGAATCCCATCCACGGTAACAAACTCACGGCTGATGCAGGGGGGCTGAGATGACCTAAATCCTTGTTTGTGAGGCTGGCTGGTCAGAGCTGAGGAGGGGAACACTGCTGGAGGCGCTCAGAAGACAAGACCCGACATAGTCCAGGTCATGCCTGAGCGACCCGACTAGCCCCAGATTTACACACTGTACAAACCCAGGCATCTGAGCCAACAGGGAGCCGCACGTGCACGCACACACACAGTGGTGTCGCGGATGTATACGTGCACGCTGTAGATCTGAACAGAGGACAGGGACTCACCATGGGGAAATCTATACAGTTTATAATTGGGGGGAGACTACAGAAGGAAGAAGAGCACCATAACAAAGCTTCACAAGGGTGTATGAGCCTAAATAGAGCTGAATGTCTGAAAGGAGGTTAAAATGGGACAGTTTCAGGAAAAGAAATGTGATGACTGTTGGTACATCTAGTAGATATAAAATGATGATTTCTAGTCAGTTACAGTCAAGACACTTTGATCATTTGCTCCAGTATGTGTTTGTTACACATGACTCACTAGTATATGTTCTTGTGTAGACTTAGATTATATCAAAATGTTTACAATGGTTAAATTGAGAGAAATGCATTTTTTGCATATCGTATATAGCCTCATAGCATAATTGCCATGAGGCTAACGATATTGTTTTAACCTTTCTGCACTTTCTATTATTATATCACCTTCAAAGTTTCGCTTTTTTCTTTGTCAATTCAATTTATTAATTGTTGTTTTGAAAGATGCTGTACAAAAAGTTGCTTTATTTTATTCATCATTTCATTTGGTCACCTTTAAATGTGTCATACTGTTAGCAAAACTATTTATAATGCACATTTCAATGCAGGTGGAAGCATAATGTGCTGTACAAAGTGAGAAATACAGATATTGTTTAGAAGTAAAATTTCCGATACAAAACTGAATAGAGTAATGGTTCTTAATAACTTTTCCAGAAGGCAAAGTCAGCAACTGAACATTAGAGTGAATTGAGAATAAACCATAAAATAATCAACCCAGAAAGATAGAGATAAGACAATGAATATTATAAGTATAAATATAAAGCAGTGCTATATTAAAATTGCACTAAACTTAATATGAATAAAATGTACTTTATCAATAAATGTGATGAGTCATATCAGATAACTTAACATTAAAATTAAAATTAAAATTGTTATTTTGACTGAGAGACCCCTAGTGGCAGAAAATATATTGCAGAAAAACAGCCTGCTTGAATTTTGGGGCAGAATTTTTGGAAACAAAAGCATTTTCGGTACCCTAAAACATGCACAGAAATTCACATACAGTAAGTACTAACTGTGGGAGAAAATTAAATAAATCTCCCTTTCCTCCAGTCGTCAAACTGTACCTCTGACTTCTGTGTCAGAGGATTTGTCACCTCCACTGTGAGGTCTTCCTGCATTTTAAAACACACAATGGGGGAAAAATTAAATCCTTGGAGGAGGATTTGGACACTTATATAACTCCCCAATTATAAAGTTTTTTTTCCCTTCAAGAAGCCTCGGTGCCCTCCCTTCTGTTTATATGACTCACAAATATCTAATACTGAACTGTGTATAATGCCAGTATGCCCACATGACTGCAGAAAAGGCTCTTTCGCTTTCTGCCCGACTGAGTCAGGCATAATGGGAGGCTTGAAAAGCTGCAAGCTTAAACCAGCGCGGTCTTGACAAAGCCTTGGTGGCTTGCTGGGAGACTGTGCATCCCAGGAAGTTGCCAAAAAACTAATTTTCAAGAGCACTCAGCATAGTCTTAAACCTATCTAGTGGAACCACACCCAGGCTGGACGTTAAATACCTCACTTCTGCATGGACAATTTGCTGACAATGGTGAAGAAAATGACTGCGTGAGCAAGTATAGCTACCATTTATATTAAAGAGCAAGAATTTAAAGACATATGGTGTATATTTTAATATATTTATCCCCCGTCTGCAGTCAGTGTTTAAACCATAGAGGTATTCCATTTGGGGTGATCTGAAGACACACATTTGACATAAACAATCCTTAAAATACATATATCCTGTCTTATAAAACCATGTTAATGACGGTCAGTAACGTACAGCTGAGGTATTTGTGCTTCTTAATGCCATTTCTCCTTGAAATTCACCATATATAATAACATTTTTTGATGCAAATCCATTAATATTTTAAAGAGCAAGCAATGATACAATCTGAACTAACCTACAATGATAAAATAGATCAATATGCTCCATTGCAACATTATGGTATTTGGGTGATTGTACATTTTATCACTTAAATGCTTGTGATAGAACACTTTATATTTAGGAGTCTACATGCTCCTGTTCCCACTGAAACTAATGCAAAATACAGGTAAAATTAATAACTTATGAATCCAACTGCTGTCCGTGTGTGATGGATTCATCTTCCGGCCATGTAACTGTCAATCCTACTTTCCCCATCAAACAGCTTATTAAAGGCATATTTATTGCATAAATTGCAGCTTTGACACAACACACAGTGACAGGACATACTAAATTATTGACATTTAACACAAACACAGAACATTATCCTTAATGTGTAGATTGCACAAATTGTTTAGCAACGTCATGTTATAATAGTTTGATTGTTCTAGAGAGTTCCTTGCCCTTTTATACAAAAATGATGCACTGTTTCTTTAATATGATATGATTCACTTCCTGTCTGCTAAATGGATGTGCTCAGAAGGTTGAGAATGTTGTGCAGAAGAATCAGAGCAGATGAGTGAGGTCTAGATACAATGTTACTCATATTTTTACTAGTAACTTACATTATTTTCCCAGAATTATTGAGATAAGATAAGCGTTACAAATCTTATAGAAAAAGGACTCATAAAGCACATTTACTCCTGATCTGTGCGTCTCAAAATGTTATTTCAGGCCAGAACGTGCAGAAGATCTACGGCCTGTGGAAAACGGGTCCAATATTTACACAAGAATTGAAGAACTCTACTTATCAGTCAGAGACTTTTGCTGTGGTAATAAAACCACTTCCAAATCAAATAGTTTTTACATCAATATATTTGGTCAAATTATGGATTTATCTCATAAATAGCTGTATAGAAAGTGGGTTAAGCTGGCAAAATCAACCTGTTAGTTTCATATTATCTGTCCTTTCATGTGTAGATTGTGTCGGTTTTTAGTGACTTGATCTTATTGTTTGATTTCTCCATCTAATATAATAACACGCTGCAACATAATTATTGTTATTTGACATACAAAAACATAACCGGGAGCCAAATCTCAATTCTAAAAGCTGACAACTGCATCAGTCCTTTTCTGGGTGGGTTAGAAAACAAATCTGTGTAAAGAATGCCTGGTATTTGCTGTGTTTGTTACCGCGCATATTTTACTATGAACCACAAGTCATCCTGAAAGTCCATTCTCCTTGCACGTTGACTCCAG
>JAPQRQ010000012.1:23777605-23802341 GCA_037367365.1 Apogon talboti | reverse complement strand
GGACCTTACAGACCCTGGAGACCACATTGGACCTGAGATTGTTGACTCACTGTCCTCACTGGAACTGTTACTGTCACCATCTTATAATGTGTGCAGAAATGACCAAAAATAGTCCTTTGCCTGATAGAGGGTTAAGGTTATTGCTCTATCAGATTATATGTTTGTGTTGCTGTCCTGTAAGAATCATCCCTCTGAAAAGTTTTATTTGTGTAGAAAGACAGGCCAGTCAAGAGGGGCTTTCAGTAAACTTAGGAACAAGGAGGATTTGAAACTCAACCCATGAAGGAACACCTCATCCTTCAGTTTCACAAACAGTCAAAATCAACACAATTGGAGATATGGTTTTTTCTGGGCAGGAAAACTGGAGTAAAAAGGACAGGCTTCACCTCCAAGATATAGAATAGAAATATAAAGTCGGATGATAAAATCTTCTCTTTACTGAGATCATTCATCACTGGGTGAAATGGATCACTACATTTCATACTTTCCTGTATGAAAAGACCCAAAATAGACACTGCAAGTGGATCCAGGTTGAAACAGTATATGGTACCAATGTACAGTCCCAAGAATTTTGAGCCACACAAGTGTTTTTGGTTTTTTTCCTGGGAGAAACAGTGACAATACTGGGTGGATAAAGGATAAATACATACAATAAGAATAAAGCTGAATAAGGACAGTGGTCATATTGTATAAACTCCAAAGCCATGGAAAGTCACCTACAAGATTGGACTATACAGAATCAGTTATTTGACATGCTGTTGACTGTATGCTAATTTTTATAGCATGCAGCTACATCAATATTCATATACTTTTGCTTCGTGACCTGAAATTTAAAAAAAAAATAAAAATAAATCTGCATCTGATCAACATCAAATTCACTTCATATGGGGGGGACCAGGCTAAAAAAAATAAATAAATAAAAAGGTTCTGTTTAGAGAAGATGACAGGTCAAGGCTGCTGCTAATACTTGTGTAATTACATACAAAGCCATTCATTTGTCTGCTTAAATGTATTTTAATTCTGTCATATTTCTAGTGTAAACACACTAACAGTATATAGCTTAGTACATAAAGGACTACCACTTCAATTTTTCTTAATTAATATGAGATATCATCATTTATTAGTCTGTATAACCCTTCCTTGTTTGTGGTCAGTGCATAATACATCTACATTTAATGCAAGGACTTCCTGATGATGAGGCTTCATAAAACCATATATTGTGCTTCCAGTCTGAGGAAAGCATGTCCTCCACTGGCCACAAGTAGTAGTGCACCTTTCTGGGGTTTTTTCCCCCTCTTTAAATGGTCTGCCAATCAAACTAACCTTACTTCATCTCCACATGGATCCACTTCCAAATAAAATACAAGCACTTTTAAACATACAAAAGCGCAGGTTGATATCGAATTGTCCTAAAATGATGATACCCTTTACTTTCACAGCTCATTTGACCAGCAAAAGGATGCAAAATAAAAAAATACACACTGAAATTACACACACAGCAGCCTAAATATGAGACAATACTCCTTGAAATGTTGTTCTCTGGTAAATAAGATAGTAACCATTTATTTTGATTAAATTAGTACAAGCTCCATAAATTCTGATGAACAATACCAAGCGAAAAGAGCTTCTCTGCATCTACACACCACAATGGTATGTGGGTTAAAGGCAGCGTTGGCTGGGAAGTTGACGACCTCTAGCTGTCTGTTGAAAGTACGCTCAGGACTACAACTCCCATCAGGATGAAGCAAGCTGCATTTATTTGGGGCCTTTGCATAAGGTGTGTAAACAGGATAAGGAGTGAATATTCTTAAGAATCTTGTAAAACAAACCGTTTTAGGTGGCCTTGATAATAGTGCATTACTCTTTAAAAAAAAAAAACACACCTAATCTGGAATTTTTACAGCGTATCCCAAATTAAACTGATTTTGGACAGTAAGTGCGTCTTCAGGGACTGTGTGATTGTGCATGGTGGCGAGTATGCACTTTTTCTGAGCTTTAAGAACATTTTCAATTTTTTTTTTTTTTTTTTTAAAAACAGAACAAAAATATAATCACAATCCCCTGCTTTCACATGTTAAACAATTCCATTTTAAGTTCAGTGTGTTCAGGTTAATTTAACCTTTATTTATCATGAGGAGGGGTCAAGCACAGTGTGTTTTTATATCCATTAAAATGAGCCAAAAGTACAAAATATTTTCCTAAAAAGGACTTTGCCGAAGCTCGTACTGCACTAACTTTGCTTCAAGTGTTACACATCTTAAAGCCTCTGCATTGTTATGTTTCCCATATACGAAGTGAAGGTTTGGGGCTGAATTAAGGGAAACTAACTGAAATACACAATACAAATATGGGCCAGAAACGGGTTCTAAAAGACCATTTGGGTAAAAACCACAACCCACTAAGTCTATCAAAAGGACAGATTTAAAAAAAGGCATTGGACCCAAATCTAAAGAGGGAACCAAGTGAATGGGGGAAAACCAAAATCAAAAGTGGCTTCTCGTTAAAAGGCATAACACAGAGAGCTCAAAACAGAGGTGTTGTCTCCACAGAGGTCCCAACCAAGCTGAACCGTGCATTTCCTCCTCCTTATATCCACACCCATCCAGGCTGATCGTCTTCAGCTGTGGTGGAGCCTCAGCTGCACCCATTCACACCTCATGAACATGACCCGAAAACAGGATCTACCCAGAACTATATAATATTTTCATAAAGTGCTCAACATTAATCTGCAAAGTACCACTAATACAGCAGCATGAGAAGCAAAGAGTTATCAGATGCATAAGTACAAGCACTAATAAAACAATATGAAAATACTGCAGTTCACTGGTTCTGCATGAAAAACCCTACGAAAGAAAAAAAAAGGATTAACAGCAAAATATAGTACGTAAAAGAACTGTTTGGTCCTTCTGATACCTAATAATGAAGCATAGGAAGTATTTTATATCCATTTTTATTAACAGTGATGCCAAATAAATCTAAGGGCTCATCCCTTGATTAATAAGAAAGAAAATAGGATTTTTTTTTTTTGGCCTCTTAAAATAAAAAAATATGTGAGAACATTAAGGAAAAAAATAATAATTTTTTGAAGCTGTTAACTGATAGACTGGCTGAACCTTGACATCATGTTATTCATGTTAAGGGGCAAAAGGTTGGCGATCACACTGGTTTGAATCTTTAACAATGTGTTATACGAATCGTCCATTGTGTCAAATTTCATGTGAAACACAACAAAAGCTGTCAGACAAATAAAGTGTTTATTTGAGTGAGTGAGATTTACTGAAGTAGAAGTAAAAAGTTGCATAAAATGGGAGTATGCAGTAAAGTATAAGCACCTCAAACCTAACAAACACATCTGCCAGTCTCTCCAGAATATAGATCCTTTGACTTGTACTGTATTTATTTATCCTTAAAAACCATCAGTCGTACTTAAATTTGAGGGTTTGACTATACTACTCACTATAAGGCCAATGTTCTGATCTCCAGCCTTCTTCTACCAGAGGCCATGTTTTGCTTCTATGCTCAATTTGCCTGCGATATAAACACCGCCCTTTACGTAACGGAGAATGCATACATAGTAAACATGACGAGGATTCGTAGTGGCAGGAGCATTTTGCCCCCTGACTAATCTGGCTGGCTAAATTGTAAGTAACTGCGTTGAACTTGTGTCCTCCAGCTAGCAGAGATCAGAGTTCAGCATTGTGCCATAATCACAGATCAGATCCTGTTATGCTTAGCGGACACTGAAAGATACTAAGCTGTCTTATCATTTACTTTGCAGGGAACAAAGATCTGAGCCGGGACAATGAACGGCATCTCTTTGACAAGCTCCTGTTTAGCATTTCAGAGAGAAAAAAAAAAGACTAGTGAACAGTAAAAGTGCAATTACAACATCCAATAAAATGAAAGTACTAGCATCACACTGAAAATACTTCACTACAAGTCAGTGTTTTACTGTCAAAGCGTTACTTTTATTTAAGTATTGTCGGCAAAATGAACTAAAATATGACAAGTCAAAGCAAAAGCTGTAGTAAAATGGTCCCTGTCACTGTTGTACGTACTGTTTTTCATTAGTTTCACATTTGCATTAATGAGTATATTGAATTATGCTGCTGTTCATATTTAAGGGTGGTGTTTTGTAAGATCATCATATGTTTATAGTGTTGCTGTTTTGTAAGAATCACATCTTTGTGTTGAAAAACAGGAGGAGTTTTAATGAGTTTAATTAACTAAGAAACAAAGCGAATTCGGAACTCAACCGTCATCTTTCAGTTGATCACAAACAGTCACATTCAGTACATTTGGAGATGAATAATATGTAATGCAAAGTAACTAAAGCCGTCAGACATATGTAGTGGAATAAAAAGTACATGAATTGACTCTCAGATGTAGTGGAGTTGAAGTATAAAGTTGCATAAAATGGAAATTCTTTGATTACTGGGTAAAGTTGGTCACTAGATTCCATATTTAATCTGACACTAAATTGACTTTGGGCGAATTACTGAAAGAACAAAGATCTCAGCCAGGCCAATGAAAGGGAACTGTATGACAAGCTCTTTTTTACTATTACAGATAAGATAACAGAAGATAAACATGACTGGAGTGCAGTAAAAGTGCAATATAGACATCATTTGTGACTCTAAAATGTAATATCAAAGCCTCTGCAAAGTGTCTGACTGACAAATTTCCACATTTTCCACTAAATCAATGTTTATTTTGTCACATATATATATATAAAAACACATTACCTGCCGTGTTTGAGTTCTGCTTTGTCACTCCCAAAAACTCTTGCAGGGAAAGCATTCGGCCTTAGTTTACAAATGGAACGCAAACAACAAAATATGTGTTTAGTGCATGTCTCGGCCTGTAGATTAATGACATTAACGAAGCTTCCATTAGCACGGCGATCGGGGAAGACAGAGGCGTCCATGCGTAAATCCACATGACTGAATCACTGATAAGAGAAAATGAAACACATCTCTATGGGCCAAGAGGGGCCAGGAAACGCCACTCCAAATTAGCCTACAGCCCAATTTGTTGTTACTTCATTAACCGACCAGCATCTGTAGAGCAGAGGAGGGGACTTGTGACCCATCTTTTGCCTAAAAATGCCCCTTTCTGCCCTATCTGGGTCTCCTGAGGATGTTCCCTGAGCTGCAGAGTTTACTGTCCTGGTTTAAGAGTGAGGTGAACATGAAAAAAAGGATCATCAGGTTGTGAATCGTCGTCATAAAATAATCCAGAGCGTGTCAGTATGGTGGAGGGAAAACATGTGTTTGTTCTTTTAAGTCAGATTTGTCACTTTTTCCCATTACAGGATACAAGTAAGGATTTTACATATACAGTCATGGAAAAAATTATTAGACCACCCTGTTGGAGAGCATGCCAAGACGCACGGCTGCAGTCATCAAAATCAATGGTTATGCAATCAAGTACTAACTCCTGTGTGTGTCATGTGACTAAAACAGACAGAAAAGAAAACATGGAGTGCCTAAAAGCATTGTTTTTGGCAGTGCAATGCCATAGCTATTGGTGTAAGAACTTAAGTGATTTTGGTTATTATCAAGAAAACCATGGAAAATAGCTAAATATCAGTTCTTAAATTAAACTCTAAAAAGCTATTTTTGTTATCATTATATTTGTCCAAACAAATGTACCTTTAGTTGTACCAGGCGTTAAAATGAACAAGAAACTGAAGAAAAAAAGGGTGGTCTAATAATTGTTTTCCATGACTGTAGTACGAATCAGCCAAAAGTGATTTGTACATCAGTCAGATATTTACACTGAATGTGAAATCACTGTTTTCTGATTTTTGGGAGTGAAATCTGAATAAACCAGACACTATTCTTTATTCCAAGAAGTTGAAAAACACTTGCACATTTCAGAAATCTAGATATTCAGCATCCTTGAAAATTATGATATAGACGAGCACATAGTGGATCCTCTGATACAGTTCATTCCTTTACTTTCGTTACTTTCTTGTTAAATTCCACCAGCATTTTCAGCTGAATAACCTCTCAGCTGGCACATCTGTTTCTGCACATGAAATCTGACAACGTGGCGGCGTGGCCCGATTGTTTATCTGTTGCCAGGCAACCCACTTCAATGATGATTCTATGATTCTGGGCATTGCTATTGTATTCCAAAATTACTAATATCTCCCAAATTATTGGTCCTATCAACTTGCTGTTTTCACTAGTCTCTTCCTTGACCAAAAAATACATAACTATGCCAAACTGCAGCAGTCAGCTCTTTCCGGATTTTGTGTGAATCCCAGGACACACAGACAGAGTCCACTTCACTTTTATAATATAGAATAATAGACGATTTCCCAAAATAGTTTAAATCAAATAAACCAAATATATCAAACTGTCATATTAAGTAATATGACAGTTTGATACAAAACGGTAGCAGAACATATGAAAACTATAGACACATGCACAAGTTTGCTGTGAGACATTTTAGTAAAACCTGACACACAACAGTCTAGACAATTATATCAGGTTATAGATATTTTTCCAAAAACAGTAAGATATAAAGAAAACAAAATGATTCCAACAAACTGTCATATGACTAAATGAATCTGACAGCACCAGTGTACAAAACGGTATCAACACTTGTAAAAACCAGATACAAGTACAGATTTGTTGCCATAATTGGTGAAATTTACAGCAAATTTCCATTAAATGAGTGAAGAGTACATACAAGTATCACAACAAATGCCAAATCACTGTCTTTTGGGGTTTAATATCTTATTTTTGCTGAAAAAAGCTGAATAAACGAGCTTTAAATTGTGGCTGTAAACTAAAAACACTTGCCAAAGAGTGAAACATTTCCAAAATAAAGACATACAACATCCTAGAATTATATAATATTACATTAGTGATTATTTCACATAACAGTGAGGTGTACAGAAAATCAAATGAATACAACAAACTGTCATATTAACTAATAAATCTGACAAAAAGGTAGCAGTACGTCTAAAAAACAGATGCAAGACCAGGTTTTTTTTACATGATTGGTTTAATTTACACCAAATTTCTTGTAAATAAGTAAAGGATATAAATAGTTTTTCTGCCTCCCTTCAAGTTTTCTACTAAAAAATGGCTTCAGTGTTCACATAGACAGATAAAACATTATTAACAATAAAATATGCATGTGAAAGCATCAAAAAACATCAGACTATTGTTGAGTTTATCATATATTAGTGCAGAAAACCACCCAGCCTGTATTCCATGTGGTGTGGAGTCAGAACACGAGGCCTGTGGTGGATCAGTGGAGGTTCAGGTGGAGGCACAGGGGGCCTTTCTGCTCTTATCTGCTGATGGAACTGGCTGTCTGGGATGGCTAGTTTCTTATCTTCCATGGCCCACTAATATCCACAGGGGACCAACACCGTTTGGCACCCTCAAATCCTTTTTCCTCCACCGGATGGAAAATCAGCCTGGGTGGATCACTGGGGCTCCAGACATAGATGCCATATGGCCCCTTTTTTATCCTCAGCAGAGTTGAAGCCTTTGGGATGCACAACATTTTAATGTACACCAGAGGATTGACAATGTGGCTCGTGACAAAAGCAGTTTTGGCAGTTTATGTTGTTACTGGCACATCGGAGGTTTTTATTTTTCTCAAGACAGAAAATACCCCAATTTAAATGAAGAAAAGAAAAGAAAACTGTTTTAAAGGCATGATGTTGATTTGATTCTGAGTTTCATTTTGCTCACGAATGCCACCTAATCAGATCAGTTTAATTCATAATTAACACATTTTAAAATGTTCCTACTTTTTATATTGACAGCAAAAACACAAAATGTTGAAATGCTTGTTAAATGTGTCATTTCACTCATGTTGCAGAGATATTAACTCTTTAAAACCTGACGAGTCATTGGTGACACACCTTGCGTATATGCAGTTTGGATGGCTGTAACTCTTTCACTGTTTGTGCCACTGGGAAAATTCCAACGGTGTCTGAAACCCGAGACGTTGTGCTTTGTAGGCTTTATTGGGTCATTACGGTAAATTCACTCACGCCTTTATTAGAAACTGGAGAAGAAGCCACTTTAGCCGTATTATAACATGCAGTGAATTGAGCGCTAGATTTTGAAAGTGCTAACTGCTCTGGAAAAATGGACAAAAGGACTCACAACATATTTTCTAACCATTTATAGTCAAAATAAGAATAAAAGTCCAGACAGACCATTTTAGGCTCAGGGTTTAAGGGGTTAAATGACTTTTTTAGTATTCTACCTCTAGATTTCTGATACATATCAGTGTCTGTAATAGTCTAACCATGAAGGATAATTTTCAATTTTCACACATGACTGAAAATCTGAATTGAATCTTTTAATAAATCAATATTCAACATCAATATTGACTAATGTGAAGGTTTTCATCATGACAGAATTTTTTTGGTCACCCAGACCCACTTTATAATAGCACGAAAATATCATCATCACATTAAATTAAAGGAATGTGGCCATAACCTATAATTTACTCAATCAACGGATGGGACATCCATCAATAAACACACATTTTAATGTATTTTTTGCAGCATACAGTATGTTTGAGTCCTACCTGAGGTTCAGAGTGACAGTTTTACTGACACAATTCTTACATAATATGAAATTTGATCATTTTCCTCTTCCTAAACGCACACACCTTGTCAGACTTGGCGGTAATGACGACCATGTAACAGCCTAAATGAACTTAATGACCGCAGGAGTCTAATAATGAATCTCAAGAGCCTCTTAAACAACACGACTAAGCCGTTGTGCAGCCAAAGGTGACATTAATCACAGATAAATCACATAAGATCTGAAAATGAAATAGACCAGATCACGTGGCATTGATCGATAATTTAGACACATTACGCATTTTTTCCAACTGAAACATACAAACTTAAACTTGCACAAGGTTAAAATTGCAGTTTTTGTAATGACATATTTGCACAAACTAATGATTCTACAAATTGTGCAACTCTTTTGAAGACACTGATGGCATTACAACCCTTTTTCAGTGCATGTAATCCCTCTCCCCCCCCTTATTTTCTGTCTGATATCAAAAAAAGAAAAAGAAAAAAAGAAACCCAAAACACCACCAAAGAGACGCTGACCCTGAAAGCATCACACCCTCTCTCTCTATAGAAGAACTGGGCCAGCACATTCTTCACCAAAGCACTGAATAGTTGGCAGCGGTGCTCCGTTCATTAACAGCAAATGACAAAAAAATGCCCTAATGATGAGATAAACTTCCTGTTACGCAGGTGCTGGTTTGTGGAGTTAGCTGACCATGTGTTTCCTGCCCAGTCTGGGCTTAGGAGAGCAGTAATTATGCAGATGTTAATGGCTCTGACAGTTACGAGTCCTTGGAAAGCTTCGAATGTCACTTCAATTAAACGGCACCACCAAGACGTCCTGGGTGGCACCGTCAGTCACTCCACTCACAGGCTGAAAACACAACTGTACCCGGCCTGAAATTCCATATAATAGCCTTTTTTTCTTTTTTTTCTGTTTTTTCCATCACAGACACACTTCTAAAGGCTGAAAAGGTAGTTAGGACGCCACTGTCTTTACACAAGTACATTAACACCTTGAAAATCCCTCCCATTTTGAGCCCCTCGTCCTGAAATGTTTATTCATGCAGATTTTAAAATCCAACATTATTTCTTGCTTGATTGATCGACATTTTGATGGCCGCGCTCACAAAGCCACTTTAATGTGTCATTAGTTATGCTTCTCTGGTGGCCAAAAGATGGATCCTTAAGTCCCAGGATCCAATAAGGTTGTATATGAATGGTTGGGGGAGATAAACTACATCAAATAAATGAAAGAACGACTCATTCACTGATGGAAGACGGTAGGAAAAAGTCTGTTAATTAAAAATATGAAAATGAACTAAATCTCTGACAGTTTGGGCTCATCTCTGTACCTCTCTGAGCAGCTACAGTAATTCTCTCCTCACTTTAGATCGACTTTATTTAATTATTAAGATGATGAAAAGTAGCTCGAGCCAAATTTTCTGCTTTTTATTCTTTCTAAGCATCTGATATATTAATGTTGTTGGCTAAAGCTTAGTTATACAGTATTTAGTTGTTCTGTGTTTGCAAATGCATTTAAAACCAGCATTGGAGTAAAAGTCACAGCAAAATGTACCTAAAGTTTGACAAGTCAATTAAATATGTTATCATATTTTCCACGTTTATTTGTATAGCTAGCAGATTAACTAGTATTTAATGTATAAAACAACTATAGTGGACAAAAAAGTGCTATACTACTTTCTAAAATGTACAAACAACACACAGATTTCACAGAGAAAATCTTTAAGTCAAGAGAAATTAATCAGTATTATCATCAAAATCTACTTAAATTATTAAAAGTAAGTGTTCCTTAAGCATTAAAATGGTCCCTATTATATGTACACATGATATTTTTTATTAATTTTACAGCTGCATTCATGTGTATGTTGCATTTCAAGTTCATTTTTACCATTTAATGTACTGTTTCTTATTTTAATCTACAGAAATGCATCACTCACTGCAAGATTATAACATGTCAAATGGTCCCTTTCATTATTTTACTATATTATATATGACATTTTTGATTTATCGAATTGCTGCATTCATGTATATGTTGCACTTAAGCTCATTTTAATTATTTAATGTAAAATTAAGCTACAGAAATGTATCATTCTCTGTATGATTATCATATGTTTATAACATTGAAAAGGAACAAATTTCAATAAATGGTTTTCTTTGCACTTACAATGGATAAATAACTGGAAAAAAAAATTCTAATATTTGTAAAAGTCCCTCAAATTCATATCTAAGTAAAAGTCCTGGAGATTTGTGACAGAAGATAAATGGGGAAAGTTGTATTTTAATGTAATTTGTTAAAAGCTATCAATAAAAACATACATTTTTAATATATTTTTCAACAGCATACAGTATGTTGTGAGTCCTGCCTGAGGCTCAGAGGGACAGTTTTATTGACATAACTGTTATATAATAAGAAATTCAATTATTTTCCTTTTCCTAAATGAACACACCTTGTCAGTCTTAGCCGTAATGACGACCATATAACAGCCTAAATGAACTTAATGACCACATGAGTCTAATAATGACTCTCAAGAGCCTCTTAAACAACACGACTAAGCCGTTCTGCAGCCAAAGGTGAAATTTAGATTTATTCTTAGTTTTAATAAGTATATTACATGCTGCCAGGGGCTGAAACTGCACGCTGAATAAATCTGATAAATCACGTACGATCAGAAAAATAAAACGGAGCGACTGGTATAAAATGATCACTTGGTATTGATCAATAATTTAGACAAGTGCCAGATTATTGACAGGAAGACAAAATATGTAAGGCCAGCGATGTTAGAAAAATCCCCCCATACTCAATCACTGGAACAGAAATTGCTCCATGGTATATAATAACACAGCGATGTTTCTTTCCCCCCTCCAGATCAATGCTAATTGAGGTCCTACATGATGAATGTGGTCTGAAACGCTTTTAACCCACTGACTGCCGACCAGTAGCACAGCACAAACTTTATACATTTATACCAGAACTCTACTGGGATCTAATACTGAGGCTCTTTGACTTCAGCATTTTTACCTTTTGTTACTTTTTACATCAAATCTACTGTATTTCAAAAGGAAATAATGCACTTTTTGTACTATATGTTTAACAGAGATTCCTCAGATTTTAAGTTAAAATATAAAATAAAATAAAATATGATGCATTGTTGGTTAGTATGTAAATTAACCATCACTGTTTCAGATCATTTTAACATTATTACTCAAATGAATAACACTCTGCATCACATTTATTATAATAATATAGACATTTGTAGGTCAAGAATATATGTTGTCCCTTATTAAACTGCTGTCTATAAATGTTAAAACCATACTTATCACAAGGTAAAATGTTCCTCCTTTTTACATAGACAGCTAAAATACAAAATATTTAAATGCATGATTTTATTCATGCATATTTTGATGTTGCAAAGATTTTATAAAATCACTTTTTAGTATTCTACCTCAAGATTTGGGACTTGTTCCTGTTACGTATCAGTGTCTGTCATAATCTGACCATAAAGGACCATCTTCAGTTTTCACACAGGTCTAGAAATCGGAATTGAAACTTTTAATAAATCATGATTTGACGTATTCAATATTGACTAATATTAAAGTTTTTATAACGGCATACTTGCCAATAAAGTTGGAATAACTTGGTTTTCAGAAACATTCCTTTTTTTATTCCTATTTATATCCATCAGTTTTCACCTTTGACCTTGTACAATGATTACACACTGAGTTCTATTTACACTTTATCTGACAAGAATAAAACACATTGTCATCGTCATTTCATGAGAAGAGGTACAAATATTTTATTCACACTTTATGGCGAACAGTGTATGTTCATTATTTCTTTTTCCAACAACTATTTTCTCTGTAACAGTCCAAAGTAAATAGCTAAATCATAATAGCTGTAACAAGAATAAGGAAATATAGGTTGTACACTTCAGCTGGATAGTAGCTAGTAATGTTCTTGTTAATTTACACAGATTTCAGCTCTTATTTTACAAAGATCTGACTATTTTTAATTACTTTATGTTGTTAAAGCACACATCACACGTACAAACCAGAGCTGACGATTCATAACTTTTCAAAACAGTCATTCTAAAAGATCCACACTGAAATGTAATGAGTGTGAGGAGCGTCTGAGGAACTGTCTACTTGATAATGTAATCATAATATAATAATATAATGATTTTCAGGTGACAATCAAAAGTTGTAGTTCTCAAAGTTAGAGGACAATCACTCGTTAAATTGTGGGAAATAAAAAAACTGTCCCATTAAGGCTTCCTTCTTTAATTCTGACTCATCCATGCTTAAAATCCAAAGCCCAGTTTGGTTAAATATCTTCCGTCTGCCATGTGTGGCCGCGCCAATTGAAATTTCAAGATTTCCTTTATAACTAATGACACTGCGATGTCTCCTGCGAGGCACAGCAGTGCGATATGATGATCAGCAGAGCTAACAGAAGGATGCCAGTCGATCCCTGAAGCCCTCCAAACACAACTCTCTGCTGGTGCACATTCAGCGTGTGGACAGCCCACAGCAGATGGGGGAAACCATGCCATCAAGTGGAAAATAGACCTGTTGTGTTGTCACAAAGACAAGTTACAAAATAGTCTGTTAGTCATACCACAAGAGAAAACTAGCAGAGGAATGTTGAACAGGGAGCTGCTGCAACAAGGGGAAGAATAGAGCCCTTTTTTTGTGCATCTGTGTTAATAAGATTGTAGGATGTTATCTTATTATGATTAGCTTAACAAGTTACACAAACAGAGTCTAACACAGTTGAGGATGTCTGGATGTGTAAACTCTGTGAATGGACTGGAGTTCTGCAGGTTTTCCCACAGAACACACTTTAATCCTGACTCATTGCTGCCACCTTGTGTCCAAAACAGTGAACTCCTGGCACTAACGACACCGTGACAGAGCTGTGATAAAGACAATAATGCTTGACAAGTCAGTGAATTGCAGGAATTAAAGGAATCCGGTTTGTTTTCCCATCAAACTAACACATACGAGCCAAGATCGACTCATTTCAGTTAACAAGAAGCTTTGTGTTGCAAGGAAAAGAAGTTGGAACGAACGCTCACACGTTCAACCAGGCAAGAGCTGAGGACAAAAATCCTCTTGAGAGTTCTTTCGCTGAACTGAGGGACTTGAGGTGTAGATTTCTAATAAAGAGAAAAGAATGAAGATGTCAAAAATAATACATAGATGCAGCACAAAATGAATGTTTATCTAAGTAGTAGGTTTTATGACTGGAAATTACATGAAGTGACACAAGACGGTAAAAAGTTAAAACCACATTTTACTAAATACATTTCAATAAATATGTATTTTCTGGGGTTTTTGCAGTTATTTTTACATTGCATAAAAACATTTAACTATTCATTCTCCTTGAAAATGTTATAAATGTTTTAGAAAATTAAAGAACCTCTATAAATAACCTTACAGAACCTTTTTTTCCTGACCCATATCACCAATTACTTGAATTAATGCATACATTACCAATTTACTAGTGTTTCCACTTGCCTAAACTGTTACTGTATCTTTAATTGACAAAAAGCCACTTAAGAGCTATTTTATACATGTTATTTAAAATACAGTGCTGTGCAAATAGGTTTGTTGTATTTGCAGGATTGAAATGAACAAATCTGTTTCTCATTCTCATTTCCTCAGATACATAAAAAAAAAAAATACAAGAGCTATGTGTACAGCCTTAAAAGACACACACAAAATGTAAATAAATGGGTTGTAAATGTTAAAGTCACTATTTAGTTTGACCCTTGATCCCATGACAAGAAGCACAGTTATAAACATCTGACATGTGTTGAATGAAACCTGGTATAAAACATCAGAAAATGAATGCAATAAAGCTCATGTTGTCTGAACAAAAGGGTTAAAGACATGTTCAGTGCAAACAGAGGTCACACTAAATACAACCACTATCTAGAAGGTGTTTTAACCCTGAAACATTTGTTTTTACTGCTGTACATACTTCACATATATCCAGACTGGATCTAAATACGACTGTGGTCATTACTAAACCAACAAACCTATGACTTTTACCCTGTACTGAATACACCTGATAAATACTATAACATGACTAAAATAAAACAAATGCATGGAGGTGAAGTTAAAACACTCACTTTTTTCCTCTTATGCTAAAATGTACAACGTTGTTTTGTGACTTGGGTAAAAGCTCCAGGTAGGTCGTGGTCCAGCCTTTGCTCCAAAGCATTAATCAGCTCTTCGTTGAGAACAGCTGATGGAGTCCTCCTGTACTCAGATACTCGCCCTCTGCAAAGACATCCAGTCTGAGAGGGAGCGGCTGTACCACTACAGCGTGGAGTTTTCTCCACTGGACTTGGCTCTAAATGAAAAGAATGGAATTTGATACTGAAATGACAGCATTTCCTCTACACAAGTCAGTTCGATTATGAGGCTTATGAAGGTATGAAGTTATTATGGGATGTTATTATTTTATCTTTGCTAAGTTCCCATTCGTTGCTCCACAGTTCATATTAAACTGTGACAGTTCTGTCCTTGTTTGTTCAATTCCAAACAGATCTTTAGTTCAGCTATTGATGACACAAACCATACAGAAAACTGGAGGTGATTGGTGGTTTTACTGTGGCTGTTTTCTGTCTGAAAACAGAGCTAAGCTAACAGAGTTATAATGTAAACTATCAGCTGATGCAGCATGTAACTATTAGAAGAAACTGTTATTTTGACCAACTGTTTGAATAAGCGCCTATGAGTTTTAGTTTAGAGATCATAACTTGATGATACCATAATAGAGATGTGTGTAAACAATGAGCTTTATACTTTATTCAGTGAATGACAGTCTGTGAATACATAGGGTTGATTCACTGGTGGTTTTTGTAGTCCTAAGTGTGTTGCGGTACAAGGTTTCCCCCTGCTGGTGAGTGTTTGGAATATAAACACTTTATAGAATCCCTTTAATGCAACAATGAAAAGGTTTTTGTGTGAGTTGGCTGAACTTGCGCTTTATTTTGGCACATACATGCAAAATAAAAATGTTTAATTAAACTCAAACATCTTTAAATGTTTCAAAATGAAACACAGGATGAGAAAAAGTACAACATGAAAGCCACAAAGTAAAACCAGCAAAACAACAAAGTGCTTTGATTAAAGCAATGCGGCTACGATCACACCATCAGACTTAGTGTTCAATTCTGATTTACTGCTCACATTTGATTGTTTGGTGGCTTTTTGGAGCCAGAAGTGACCATATTTGGACAAAAGCGACAGAATTATTTAAGGCTGGGGGGTTATAGGTGAACTAATGCGAAACACAAGCTAATGCTAATCTGTAAAATAGTAAAATTCATCAAACACTGTGTAAGAAAGTATTTGTACAGGCATGTTATGTTTCATTAAATAAACCAAAGCTCCTTAAGTCAGACTTGGCTATCAGACAGACCTGTCAATCAAAGCCAGACATGGCAGACATCAAACCTTCCTCACCCTGAGATCTGATTAACTAAGGAAAAATTTAAAGATGGACCAGATCACTTATAAGAAATAAGAAAAAAACAAAAAACAGATGAGACCACAATGAATCCAGGGGAAAAATGACTTATTACTATTATTATTATTATTAGAGAGAAGTTCAATGTAAGTCAATGGGAGCCACTATTTTTAGGTAGTATTTAGTGGCTGTTATCAGTACTACACTTTAAGATGCTGCCACACTGGCTTCATTTTGGAGACAAAGTCCTTTCCCCATGATTCAGAATGAGGTTACATTGAAAAATCTCAGATCTTTATCTAATCCAGAACCACATGGATATGGCCAGAACTTGAGAGAAGTTCCATATGACTGAAACAATCAGATTTGGTCACTTTCAACTGCAGTGTGAACGTAGCCCAAGAGCGGATCCAAATCAGACACTGTTTGGACATGAAGCAGCTACTCTTACTAGTACATGGCATTCTTCAGTCGTTTGTAAATGAACTGTTGTCCATTCCATCTTAATTAAGCATCTTTTGTCATGATACAGTTTATTACTGCACAAAACTGCAGTGCAACACATCCACGTCTTGTTGAATTGCTTTAATATTGCTCTGAACAAACTGTGTCCATGTGACGCAGGTGCACAAACTAATGGGAACAAAGGAAGCCAAGCACTGACCATCAATGCTTGCTGCTATTAAAGTCTTTGTCAGAGTGATTTGTGCATTTACTGTTACTGCTTGTTTCAGAGATGCCGAAATCTAACACATACTATATATACACAACAGATATGTGGGTGATCTGGTCAAAAGATCAGTCTAATAACTATCTGTGATTCAAGCTAAAGTCTTTCTACTCAGTTTTGAAATGTACAGACGATGGATTGAAACACAACATTAGAGATAGAGCTACTACCATTTTACATCTCAGTACCTGAGTTTATGAGATAATTAAAACAAAGAGTTAATGAGCACAGTCAGCATTGAATAATAACTTAATATCATAAGACAATAAAAATTCAAGTATCAAGGAGATTTATAAAGTGTGCACTGGTCAAATTCTGACATTTAATGGGACATTTTGTTTGCATGTTACAGTCAGATCATCGTCTTCACCAAACAGACTGAAAATTATGTTACGACTGACTTTGGCTCAACCCACTTATGACTATAGCTGTCCTGTAAATAACGAACTGATTATTTGTTTTGATTTTCTCTCCATTCAATTTTATTGGAGACTCAATGACAGGCCAATTGAATAGGGGATAACCAGGGTTCAGTGCAGGTCATTTCTCCTCCAGTCTTCTGTTAATGGAGTGGATCTACAGCCTAAGTGTCATGTATTTTGGTTAAATAAAAAGTAAGCTCTCCTGCATTTGCTTCCTCGATAATGCTTTGTCAACTTCTCCATTGCTTCACTCAGCTGTAATTGTTTTGGTTTCATAAGCAGGTCTTTGTCCACCAAACTGCTGCTCTTCAGACCATACATCACAATATGATGAACGTAGACTTTAGAGCTCGACTGCATTGTTAAAGTAGCATTAATCTACAGTTTCTCCTATGAAGTCATGATTTGAGGTTTGGTACAACATGAACTAATGCGTGTGAGGTTGTGCACATCTGTAAGACCAGACCACCCACCCCTACCAGCAGATACGTCCTGTCTGTGCACACTGTGAGCCAACAGTTGGCCTTTTGGCTATATCTGCAAATTGATAAAGGGAGCGAATCCTAGCACGTCCTGAAGAAGCACCAGCGCTCGTTGCAGAGGCGGCTCTACGTCGATCACTACGTTGCGTTTCCGTAGAGGATCCAGGCTTATCTCAGTCACATTGTGACAGTGATTCACCTTGAGGGACTGCAGCTTGGGGCAGTACTCTGCAAGAGTCCTGTGGACAAAAAGACTGTTTTAGAGGGTGCAGAGGGGAGGTGGAAGTGGCACAAAGAGAAACTCTGACAGTTAGCTGGAATATATTAGATTAACCCATAATGACCCAAACCACTACTGGCAACCAACAGCATCTACTGATCTAAACTGTTTAACACCTGTTGATCCACTAATCCTATTAATACACGTAAACAATTAGTGTAAAATGCAGTTTGTCGTCTTTTCATGGTCATCAGATATGACCCATTTGGACGTTCAGAGGCTCCGTAGTTACCGTGGAAATACCATCATCTTCTACAACATTGATTCACCAGTAAAAGCCATGGAGTTGGATCAGTGACAGTGGATGGACACACTGGGTTTATGTACAGTTATTGATATATTTGCTGAAGAAGTCACTTTTTCGTCAGTTTTCTCTGTTTTGGCATAATAGCCTTTGAATTTACTGTGAGTTTTCATGAACATCTAATTTAAATATAGGAAATTAAATACAAAAAAATAAATGATTTAGTGAAAAATGCAAAATACAGTTCGTAATATTATTATAAATGGTGATAAATCTTTTGAGAAAGGTTAAATAGAGATAAAGATTCATTAGGGAACTGCCAGAAAAGTAACACTGGGTCTTTATGGGTTAAAAAAAATAAAAGGGGAGATATCAGATGATGTACCTGATGGACTGGTCCCTGACCCGCAGGCAGCCTGTCAGGTCCAGCTGCTCCAGGCCCCTGCAGTTCTTGGCCACTTCTTCCACCGACTCATCAGTGACATTTGCATTAACTGCCAGAGAAAGCGACTTCAACTCCGAACACTTCTTGACCAGGTAACAGATGGCGTCGTCCTTGAGCTGGCGGCAGGCTGTGAGGTCGATGGACTGCAGCGCCCTGCAGTGGTCAGCCAGGCTGCGCAGGGACAGGCTGTCCACCCACTCGCAGTGGGCCAGGCCGAGGTCCTGCAGGTGTGTGCAGCTCAAGGACACGGCCACCAGGGAGTGGCGGGTGAGCCAAAGGCAGCCGTGCAGGTCCAGTCTGAGCAGATGCTGGTTCTGGCCGATAACCGGCAGCAGCTCGTGGTCGGTCATCCAGTCTGAACAGTTCTGAATTGACAGATTCTGCAGAACTTTGTTGTCCTTCAACATGGAGCAAAATGCTTCCCTTGGAACGCATGGTCCAATCTGTGAACATCACAACAGAGGAGATGGCAGCCTGCTTTAAGGACTTAAATAGGTTTTCACAATTATTACACAGACAAAAATTATTTGAGCTGTCAGTGATCTTATAATAACTGAACAGATGAATGAAACTAATTGAAATGACATATTCTATTTACTATTTCTATGGAAATTATGGCTGGTTCAGATGTGTTTTATTAAATTTAGTGGAGATAGAGGCGCTCAAACACAACTTTACATGCAATGTTCTTTGTCTGCCAGAAAACAGCACAGCACAAATCCTATGCAGTTTTTGAGGAGAAGTATAAAAGGCAAAGGGGCTGGGCTAAGCTACCATGAGAAATTAATATGATTATCATTGTCAAGTGCATTCCTCCCAGTGTTACAGTGTGAAACATGCATGGGCTCAATACATCACAGCAGGGGATCAAATGACTGCAAACACAAAGCGTGAAGAGGTAAAATGACAGGACTTCTGACGTAGATTGAGTTTCTTATGCTAATCAAGGTGTGGCTCACAAGAAAAAGCCTGCTTACAGTGACGTGTTAGTAAATGCAAAGTAGTTCTTACTTAGAGGTAGATACAATACTTTACATTTAAATTATCAACACCATCATGAGCTAAAATATAATGTTTCCTTGTAATTTAAGGTGAACAGGCTGGATTTGAAATGTTTCTCTGCTAATTACATTCACTGTTCACTGCTCAACAGTTACCTACTGCATGAGTAGGGGTTGTGTGGGTCTCCTCTAGACATACACTTCAGTGGTGGCTCAAGCTTCAAGTCCTTAAATCATGATTATGGATTTGTATCCCATTATGTGAATCTATACTCTTCTATATACAGTAATACGAACTCTTCAGTTCTGAGCATTTCCCAAACTTTAATACCAGGTCTGATCAAGGCCAATTACTACTGTGAATTGTTAATTAATTACTGTATTGTCATCATTAGGCTCATACTGCTCTACCTGCTGCTGTACTTGCAGTGTGTAGTACTACATTTCTGCAGGATTATCATGTCTTTCTGAGTTGTGTACGTACCAAAGACAGGTCAAAGGTCCTGCAGTTGGACAGATACACCTGGATGAGGCTGTGAAACTGTTTGCTGACCCTCTGCAGGCTGACAAGGTGTTGTAATGGCAAATAGGACAAAACATGTGGAACTAGTACGTCTTCCCAAGGCAAATCCAAAAGATGACATCTGCAAAACACAAACAAATAATTAATAATCAGCTGTAATACTGTAGTATATTTATGTTACTGTTAAAAAGTAAGTGATTGTTGTTACAATGAAGGTTTAATTTACAGGAATATTACACCAATTCTTCAAACATTAAGAAAGCTTTGCATATATAAATTCACAGTAATAATCAAAATGAAGTTATTTTAATGTTTTTCAACTACATTCATTTATTGCAGCCTTAAAAATGTCATATCAGGATTTGAAATTAATTAGTATTAGCACGTTGACCCATGGGGAACCACGGGTTCTAGATGTGGTAGTTCTTATGCTGGAGAGAGCTGACTTTTGGGAGAAGATGTTAGTCTATATTTAGTTAGCCTATGCTTTCTTCGTAAATTCCACTAGCATGTTTAGTTGAATAACCTCTCAGCTGGCATGTCTGTTTGTGCATGTGAAATTTGACACCATGGCAATATATCTGTTGCTAGGTAACCCACTTCAATCCTATGATTCTATGATTCTGGGCATAGCAACGCAATTGTAAAGCTATTGTATTCAAAGATTACTAATATCTCCCAAAATACTAGTCCTATCAACTTGCCATTTTCACTAGTGTCTCCCTTGACCAAAAATACACAAGTATGCCAAACTACAGCACTCAGCTCTTTCCCGATTTTGTGTGATGCCCGAGGCGCACACACACACACACAGAGTCCACTTCCCTTTTATAATATAGGATAGTAATTTAAAGCCTTTCAAACTTAACTATTTACATTTCATTTGAGTGTTTCACCACAATATACATGTAATTCTCTTTTAAATAATAACCTCCTGAAATAAAGTTAAAAATACTTTTTTTCTGTAAATTACATTAATCACATACAATGGAATATGACTGCATGTGACAGTCATAACCAGATGTTGCACCCAATGGCATTTGACCCTTTAAACATCAGAATGACAACTAATGTTTTTCAGTGGGCACATACATATAATCATAAATGGTGTCTTTTCATGCATTTAACCCTTTTAGATGAATAAATGGAGTCGGACAGAAAATTAAGTTATCGCGACAATACAACTTCTGCTTTATTTAACAATACATAAGCAACTTTAACTCTTTAACACTTCAATTTAAGTAGTTTTTGAGCAAAATGTACTGCCGAAGTTACAAAATAAATCCATATAATGACATTATGTCATAATATTGTGTTCTTACTGGTGTACATGAAGGTTATTCGTTGGGTAAACGTTAAATATGACATTTTTTAAATGAGGTTTAGCTAATGGAGCTCACCAGAGTTGGTCACAAATTTGTTAATAAAACAACACTTATCAGCCTTGAGAAAATTGACATTAGCGGTCTAGGTATTGGTTAATATAGACATCAGTATATGTTATGTAGTACATATGTTCTAATAATACACAGTCCGATTACAACGACTGGACCAGATCCTACAGTAATAGCCGATTCTTCAGGCTAACGCCGTTAGCCGAGGAGCTAGCTCCCATCCGTCCGCTTCCCGAAAACAAACACTTCTTTTAAACCCTTCTTACTTTTGCATCTTTGCTTCGTCTTCCATCTTGAGTCGGTGATATTATACAGACTTGATACGGACGTGTTGTTCTTCACATAGTTGCCAAAACAACATACAATCCTTTAGCATCTTGGAAGAGGACGAACCCAGACCCACTGATATGTTTATGGACCGTCGGAAAAAACGGCTCAGGGTGTCATATGAGGATGAAATTATTGACATGAGTTTTAGTTGGAGAAACGGAGCACATGAAGTTGTATGTGGAAAAGAAAATCCTAAATTTAGTCACCTTGTGACATACATTTTCATGTATGCTGGATGCTAAACTTTCATCAATGCTATACAATTACTGTAACTATTTTATGTCATTTTATATAACCTACTGTTTTACTGTTTTCAGCCTTTTAATTTAAACACATCTCACCATAAATTTTATGACGATATGACATCTATCATGTGTTTCTACGTTTTTCTTTGTCTTTCTTGTTTTGTGCCTCTTGTGATGCCTCTTGGCCAGGTAGTCATTGTAAATGCAAACTGCTTAAATACACATATACAGAATACACATATTTCTGCCATAGCCATATTTCTGTACTTTGTCATATTTATACTCATGTTTCTACAGGCCTGCATACTGCACATGTACTAGCCTTAGTTCCCTTCTATTTAGATTTGTCTGTTCTGTTCTATTCTACTTTATGCTATTTTATTTTGGCATTATGTGTTTATTCCCCTGTATATGATTTTATTATTTATCCCTTCTGAATGTACTCACATGTTTATTTATCTTTTGAGTTGTCTGTTTACATTGGAACGCTCCAACATTTTATATAAACCTGTGTTATGAGATGATTTTAGGTATAGTGAAGCAGACAACATATTTTTGCCATAATAGGTTAAAATGATCAAATCTATTACAATAAAAAAGAATGAGACCTTGTGAAATAAAAGTTAGCTGTTTATTAGGGAATAAATGCACTGATAAGACACGAATCCCCTCAAATGTGCATGTTTATGTAAAGGTGATAGATTTCTAAGCAGCGTTTTAATACCCTGGGTCATCTTTGCATTTTATTTCTGTCATATTCAAGCACAAAACAGCATATAAACCCTCTTTAATTGCAGATTTACGCTTTTACGAGGTGTATTTGAATGCAGCAGTGTCATTTTTCCGGGTTCGTTTCGATCCACTGTGTCTTATTGAGTTACACCAGGCCCAAACATATGAGACTCACATTAAATAAGTCATACACAACTCAATGCTGTAATATTTTTATCCACTTAGCCAATTTAATTATATGCAAGGATTATTTTAGCTGTCTTCTCTTATAATTGATCTATCAAAATCACCAGTGAGCTACAAAGTGCAGAGATATTATCATAAACTTGGCCAAAGAGCAAAGTACTGTGTAGACTGGAAGAGGCAATTATGTTACTCTGCAACAATAAAGCAAGAAAAAGAACAATATCATTAATGTGGGTTACAAACCAGTAGGACTGGACTCCGATACTTTGTTACTGTCCTTTTTACATACACTTTTTATGGATAATTACTTTACATGAGTATTTATTAGTCTAACAACTGTATCTGTATTTTCAACATCTTGCATTTTCAACACAGGCTTGTTGATTTGTTTGCACAGTATTTAAGGAAGATTATCAATTATTATTTTTTAATTTGTATCATAGAGACAATGCTGTGGTGACAGACGTTTGGAAGTAAAAAGATTCCGAAGACAATTCAGAGACCAGGAGAACCAATTATGAAGTGGATAATGTGAGCTTCAGTTCATTTACCACAGGGGTGTCAAACATATGGCCCGTGGGCCAAAACCCGCCCTCTAAATTGTCCAATCCAGCCCATGGGGTGAATTTGTGAAATACAAAACTGACAATGAAGATATTAACAATCAATGGGGTCAAAATCATTTTAATTTCGGGGCCACATACTATCATAATAGCTTTATTATATGATCATCATGATCATCATCTATTTGTTGGGGTTGGGAGTGGGATTCCCAGAGAATGGAGTCGCTCCTAGGGCCCCAATGACCCTTTTTTGGGCCCCGACAGTGTCAAGCAACGGCTCTGAGTATATCGTATCAGAGTGATAGTTTTGCCTTTATACTTTAAATACATTTCAGAAGTTGTACATTTGTATTTGTACTTGAGTAAAGAATGTGTGGACTTTTACATCTGCTGTTTTAAACACATTTCCGTATTTTGACTAAAAATTGCATTGTGAGGAGGGAAAAACACACATCATAGCTATAGGATTTACTTTACAGTTTTTATTCAGATTTATGTTTTGTAAATGAGGCGCTATTACATCACTGAATGTGTGACAACGACACAGAAACGTCTCCAGTGGCTGAAGGGAGTCTGTCCTCAGAGTGAATGCACTGAAGCTCTGAGTCCTGCTCCTCTTCATCAGATCCAGCTCAGGTGCACAAGTGCATTTACCGAGGGATCGTCACTCTGCCACTCTGTCCGACACTGACTAGAGTTCACGAAAGCAGCTCTGCGATGTCCCTCTCCACCGTCTCCATCGGACAGTGAAGCTCGTACCTGTGACAAAGAGTAAACCGTTATTAGAGTCTTCACACCTGGGCCGGTGTTAGACCAGATGGAGGAGGACTCACCTTCTGAAGGGAACGCCATCTGCAGTGATGAGGAACCTCTCAAAGTTCCAGCGGATGTCATTGACTTTTATTGGAGACCAGTAGAACTTCTTGATGTCTCCAATAACAGGGTTGACAAATGGTAAAGATTCCTGAAAATAAAAAATATCAATGTGCATAGAATAGAATAGAATAGAATAGAATAGAATAGAATAGAATAGAATAGAATAGAATAGAATAGAATAGAATAGCTTGTTTAAATTTATCATGTACA
>JAPQRQ010000012.1:23761769-23773186 GCA_037367365.1 Apogon talboti | reverse complement strand
GGAAGTAAGCCACAGGGGGTGGCAGTGCCACAATATGCACCCGTTGTCTCTCAATATTTCTCGTGAATAGAGAAAATTCTCCAGTAAAATATGGTCTAAATAAGAATGAGGATGTGAAGGATTCATTTTTTTAATGATATGTCCATCATTCATGTTTTTTGTGATAATTGTTGTACTTCAGGAAGGGCAAGTTATTGTATCGAATTCTGTTTGCCAATTTTGAGAAAGAAGTGTATTGCCATTAAGACTGAACTACAAAAACTGTCTTGACGTCTGACCACTGGAGCTACGTCTTTTAGTGTTTTGTAAATAAACGACGATTGGACATTTCATCTGCATGACATAAAATAGTCTTAACAGTGCGGATTAATTGGCCAAACTGATTCTAATATAAAAGTCTTGCTGAGATTAAAATACAAAAGCATTCATATGCAATACTGCAGTACTACTAGTATGATCACAACAGTCATGTTCACCAAGTTTACTGTTTCGGGTTTACCTTCTTAAAAATGACTTAAACCTCCCCATAGGAACAAGTCCAACCCAGGGAGAAGAAGCAGTTTATTTAAGAGATTTTAAGTAATATATTGTGAGAGCAGAGGCTATATTAACATACTTCTGTGGTCACAGATATTAAGGAACTAGCCCAGCAAGGGATTTATACAGTGGTGGCCAAATGTACACCTAACAGATCTGAAAATATTAACCTCTTTTTTTCCAAAACATGATTTCATGTTATGATGAAACATGCAAATGCTTGCTCTGAGCTCAACAAATATCAGATGAAGTGAGTCCTACTGTTTTATCCACTTTAAACATACGTAATGAGCAGGATAGGCCTTGTATATTCAGCAGAATCACACAGCTGTGTCCTAAAACTCGAGAATCACCATCAGTTTAATCATGATCACATCGGACAATGGTCACACAAGGAATTTGGGTTCTTTTGTGAAGGAACATGATTGTGTGACCTTAATAGTGAAACAGGCCCAGTTAAGGAAAATAACCTAAATCTCCCTTTTGGTGGCTCAGTTTAATTTTTTTATAGAGCATAATGATTACTTTGTATATGTTTCATTTGTTTTATGTGTACCAGAAGCATACAGACTACAGTGGTGTTTGTAATTTCCACAGCCAGTAATAAAGCACAATGATATACATGGTCCAATAGATTAAAATTGCAGTGTCATATATGTCATGTTTATTTTATTTATTTTTTTTAGCTTTGGTGATTATCCAAAGCTACCAGACAGATCTCAGCATGAGAGAGACCCCTGGTATCAGTGGGACCACCCCGACCTGAGGAGGAACTGGGGAGAGCCGGTAAGAAACAATTTGTAGTTTATTAACTGTCAATAAATACAATTAATTGCCATTTGTCCTATAAAACAAAGACAACACTTGAAAAGATTAAAGATAGAGATTCATTATCTTATTTATGATATATTTACACAATTTTACTTGATTACAAAACTTATATACTACTGATAAAGTCTGATCAACATATATACCTATGTGGAGAGGACGTAGTCTGACTATGGAAACAGTGGGAATATTGGTCAATTAATTATCTAGCTACTACTATTCACAGCAAAATTTAATACTTACACATAGTATTTAAGTCAGCTTCTATCACTGACAAATTCTTTACTTCATCAAGTAGCAGAAACTAGAGAAATCTGATAAAGATGGAGTATGCATCTTACACAGTCTTCTGAGTACATTCTAGTCATTGCTATTTGTTTTCTGCCTCTTTAGATGCACTGGAACTTTGACATGTACATCAGGAACCGGGTGGATACCTCTCCCTCTCCTGTGTCCTGGAATTCAATGTGCAAGCAGCTGTTTGGTTTCATCGGTTTCATGCTGTTTATGTTCTATGTTGGGGAGGTGTTTCCCGCTTACCAGCCCGTTGTAAGTACAGCACAAGAACACAGTGATGAACTGTTTATTTGAGAATCTAGTTTCAAGCGTAACAAATTGCCCCAGTTTGAAAAGTTAGTGTTTTTCTTGCTATTGTTCATGGATCAGTAAAGATTCCCTATTGCAAATATGCTTTATCTCAATCTGTATCTGTTTCCACTCTATTTCCCTATTTTAATTATGTTATAAGTTCAGGGCAAACGCCGAAGCCAATGTCTAATTGGTATCTGTTAGGAATGTTACCAAATTTCAACTTGAACCTTACTGTTATATTTATCCTGGCAAATTGTTCAGGAACTAATTGTCATGTACTGAATGATAAATCTCTGAAATTACTCATTTTCTTCAATCAGCATGTGTTTTTAAAACCAGGTACTAAAATGAGAGACAAGTGACCTTAATGTATCACCTGACTTATAAATCTCTGAAGTCTTTTACCTATTTTGAGCTTGTTCTTAAATTTGTTCACCACTCAGACTGATGTCATTCACTGATCTGACACAAATATACTTTCAAGATAATTTTAATCTGTTTTACTGACATAAATTAGAATATTGTATTCTCATTCAAGTTTTTGTTTCTCTTTCAGGCACCAAAACAGTATCCGTACAATAACTTGTATCTGGAGAGAGGAGGAGATCCTGAAAAACAACCAGAGGAAGTCAAAAATTATGAAATCTAATGGTTAAAATCTGCTCCTTCTTGTGTATATATGTTTCTGTCAAGAATAATAAAGACTTATCTAAACAGTTTTGTCTCTTGTCTGATGTGTCTGTGCAGATTCTCAGTCATCCAGGACATGTTACTCCTACATGCTTTAGATGTAAGGGCTTGTAACACCATTCACATCCTGATTTATACATGTTCCAAATGGGTAACGAACCCATATGTGTCAAACTCAACATTTTCAAGAAACAAAAATAAGTCCAATTGTCCTTACTGAATAATTGTGTGTTGTTTAAAAGTTATCTTGCCAGTGTGCCACATGTTTCATGCATTTTTTTATTTTGAGGCCATCACAATTTGTGCAGGAGTAATTCAAAGGTTAACTCAGGCCACTCGCGTATGAATAATGTCCCTCTCGACCACCGTAGTGTAGTGACAACACGGCAAAGCACTTTGGTCGGAATCCGCCTGTAGCTAAGCTATTAGCTTGGCTGATAAGTAGCTCTGCTGTTAGTTTTGAATGAGGACACTACGGCTGTGACAAACGTTTGACGTAAGTTACTGCAGAAGCCTTTTCTATATTTTAAGCTGCGTGTGAAACCGTATGACTAACAAGGTTTAATTAGCACTGAAAATGAGTAATATGGGTGGTAACGTTAGCTATCCTGTTTGCTAGCAGTGACATCGGCCCCGGTTATGTACTGGAGCTAAGTAGCAGACTCAATACCAAATGAAGCTTTCATATTTTTCAGTAGTGTGCATACCCATTAATGAACAGATATATACTGACATTTTTTGTCAAGGTCATGTCTGAGATTCCTACAAGTTATGATGCTAAGTTAGTGGTAACATGCAGTTAGGAAGATGTTGCAATCCGTGATTGCTAAGTGGCCACACCATTTGACGTTGGCTGATATTAAGTTAATTTTAAGTAATTTATTTTAAAGCTGATCCATCAGAGTCCATATATTATGCATAATGCGGTCGTGTCTAGCCAGTTGTGTCTAGTTAACTAACAGTAGATGGATAAGCTACATTAGTGAGTGCTCCAAATTTCAGGAAATAGTCGGTGACTGTTTTCGCTGGGGTGCCTCCCTTTTTCACGTTCAAGTCAAAAACAGGTGACTTAATGTTTTACTTTAGAGCCGGAGTTAATTTTATTTGACTCAAAAGCTTTACGGGAATGGTTTAGCATTGCTGTGTTGGTTTATTGGAATCTCTTCGTCTGTTCAGGACTTGGAAATTGTCCACCTGTAGAGGAAGATGAGGCTGAAGGAGATCCAGAGGACTGCCCACCAGGCGTGGAGTCCTGCCGGGCACCATCCTATCTACCTGGCCTTAGGTACCTGTACATGTTCTCCCGAATTATCCGTCTGTGCCTTTTGTGAATGTTCAATATATGAAGCAAATTAGGTAGATCTACACACCACACCACTGAGGAGATATATGATGGGTGTGGTCTCTTCCAAGAAGAATTATGTTTTGGAAAGATCATGTTCATTCCTCCAACAGAGAGCAGACATTTGTAGAATCAATGCCAAGACACATTCATGCTGTTCCAGACCTTACAAAGACACTTTATACATGCTGTCCTTCAATTTCTTAGCCATCTAGTACTAAAGCACAATACATTTACAGAAGCGGACCAACTTTACTTACCCCCAGAAGAAAATTCGTTATTTTATGTGTTATAGTAATAGCTCCCAACTTTAGAAATGTAATATTGATCAGAGGTTGGATCCAAGCCCTCTCATTAGTAATTAATTAAAAAGTGTAAATGAGCCACAGATGGCCAATGAGGCAGATTTTCATCTGTTGTCACTGGATGTTAAAATCACACCATAACAAATTAAAATAAGTGAAGAGTAGCAACATAAATAATGATAAACATAGACAAAATTCCAAGACAATTCAGAGTAATTTTCAGAAATCCAAATCAAATCAGATAATTCAGAATCAGCTGAAACTAATACACTTTAGGCAGATAGAATATTTTATGTATGAATTAACAGCTGTGACTTCTCACTGCATTTAACATAAACACTTACAGGTACTGGAGATGGGGAGTAAATGGCTTCAAAATAATCTTTATGTAGACGGGAAAGTTGTACCATATACTGTTGATGATGTGCTGCTGCCACAGTTTCAGCTTGGTTTACCTGCTCATATTTTCAAGGTTTTATAACTCGTTTTACTTTTTTCTCTCCTGAATGTCAATAGGCACATCAGCACAACAGCTCGATGCCTCTTTCAACACCACAGCTGCGCTAGAGATTTTTGAGATGGATTTTTCAGACCCCTCATTGGACATGGAACTCAAGGGGTCATTACCCACCTCAAACAGGTAAAGTTTTACGTATGTGACAATAGGGGAAAAAATAAGGCTGTATGCCATTAGCCTGCATCAAATTTTTTAATGTAACTGTAGTTTTTTTTTTTTCTTTCATTTAGATCATTAACAGCAACGTAGGCTAGGTAAGGTAGGCTAGCAAGGTAGGCTGCTGTAATCTGATAACAGTATGTTATCTCAGGTTACTTAATATTCATATAGGGGGTAATGATTCTTTGCACGGAAGTAAATGTTTTAAAATTAAACTTTCATTTGAGCACCACAACAACTTTTTTATTTCTAGTGTAAATTAACTAGACCATCATATGTTAACTAGACCCGCATATGTTAATTTTACCCAGTCACCCTTTCTCTCAGCATGTATGGAAACCTGAGGCAAGCTCTGTGGGTTAAGAAAACACATACTTTAATTTAACCCTCATATTTGTCATTTGGAAAAACAATGTTAATTCAGCACTTTAATAAAGATCCTGTCAAACATGTAAGTCATGGTAATTGCACACAACACATTTGCCAACCAGTCAGTGTGTTGGCATTTGGTACAAGTAAAATTTGTAGATGTAATATAGAGAATGTTTGTTCTTTAAATATTGAACCTGTAGTAAAAGATTCAAAAGTATACGTTCGCTTGTGTCGTATATTTTTAAATGGTTGCAAATCCCAGAACTCACAGCACCTTCTTTCGTTTCCAGGTTGCACAGTATAGTATGGGTGAATTTTGGAATGGGAGCAGATGGAACAGGAGGAAGACTGGTTGGTGGCAGTGAAAATGGCACATTAACGGTTTACAACCCAGAGGACATAATGAGCTCAGGAGCAGATGCAATAGTTGGACAGTCTGACAAACACACAGGTCCTGTTCGGGCTCTTGATTTTAACCCTTTTCAGGTAAATGTGTCCAAATTTCCTCCTCTTTCTTAATTACTACACAGGGTTTGTATGTTGTTTTTCACATGACTCTTGAAGTAATTATTCCCTCTAAAATGATTTCTCCCCCAGAATAACCTCCTTGCATCAGGAGCAAATGATTCAGAGATATATATCTGGGATCTCAACAACTTCAGTAGTCCAATGACACCAGGAGCAAAGACACAGGTGGGGGTCTGTTTTATGTACTTGAGTTCACAGATGTCACTACTGGGGGATGGGTTGATGTGTTGTTTTAATCCCAGCTCAGTCAAAAACACTGAAAGCAGTAACCACAGACCTCAACAGGCAGCTTTTTCCTTTATAGTTTATGTTTCAAGTTCAGAGTGAAGCCTTTCTATTTGATGCATAACTGTGGAAATTATTTGGCTACATTTGAATATAAAGCACATATTGCTGTAGTTTTATACATGATAAACTGTATTTTTTTTTTGATTTCATTATTATTTCATACAGATTTGGCATTTGATGTTTGATGCCGGTCAAATGTCACCATTAGCAGATTGCTTTCCATGGTAATTTGAATAGTCCTAACAGCACTCCATGGCACAGGTTATTTATAGACATAGGCTTGAATACTGTGTACAGTAACTGTTTGTTTCAGCCAGTTTTAACCACGACAGCCTGCTCTGTTTGTGCTTTCAGCCTGCTGAAGACGTCAGCGTTGTGTCCTGGAACAGGCAGGTGCAGCACATCCTGGCCTCTGCCAACCCCAGCGGGAAAGCAGTTGTGTGGGACCTGAGAAAGAATGAGCCCATCATCAAGATCAGTGACCATAGCAACAGGGTTAGTGCCTTTAACACTGAGTCCTAAAATAAGGACAAAGGGTGTGATTTGGTATCACTTGGTTTTACCTTCAACAAGTCAAAACCAGGGTTTACAAGGAGGTTATTGTTGTTTGATGTTTCAGAAATGGACACTATAACAAATGTGAATATAATATAATTTATGCCTAAGTTGACAAAACAATAAGAGCCTGAAATTAGTTTGCAAATTTAAAGATAGAGTAATGAACAAGCAGCAACTAAAATAAAAGGATTTTACAAAGCATTCTCCATCCTGTTCAAAAAAGTATTTAGCATCCATCAGCTGCAAGATAACATTTACTTTCCCCTCAGTCAACACTTCATGTCCAAAGTGTTTACTGACCTTTTCAGCCGCACCTTTAGCAAATTCACGAATCACTGACAGGATGCCTCATGTTTGGAGCAGAAAAGTACAGTGAGAAACTCTTGTGCTGTTAGAACACAGCCTTTATGTAGGGAGGTAGTTTTCATCATAGCTGTGGTTGTTAATTATATGCTTTCTATGATAATTATTTTGTGCATTTTGCATGTTTTGGTTTTGGCATGAACTTACATATAATAAGGTGATCAAAATAGAAAATAAATGATTGAAAGATTGAAATTCAGTTTTAAAGAATCTTTTACTGTTTAAGAATATTGTGCTCTTTTAGTTCACAGATATGTGTTCAAATGAGAATGCTGCATCCTAACTCTCAGTTCAGTAACCTGTATATGTGGTACTTGTTCAGATGCACTGTTCAGGCATGCTCTGGCATCCTGACGTGGCCACTCAGCTGGTGTTGGCCTCTGAAGATGACCGTCTGCCCGTCATCCAGATGTGGGATCTCCGTTTTGCCACATCACCCCTCAAAGTCCTCGAGAACCACACGAGGTGAGGCTGCAGCAGAATATGTGTGATTCTGCTGCTGGTTTTGGGTGCCTTAAATTGAATTCTGTTGTCTACTTATTTCCTTGCAGAGGTATTCTGTCCATATCCTGGAGCCAGGCCGACCCTGAGCTCCTCCTCAGTAGTGCTAAAGACAATCGGATCCTCTGCTGGAATCCAAACACTGGAGAGGTAGAAGATAATACATTTTCCTTTTCATTCCTGTTTCACATATCATCATGGCAGTGATTTGTTGTGTATCCTCATGTGTGTATCTTCTGTTTTTTAGGTCATTTATGAGCTTCCAACAACCAACCAGTGGTGTTTTGATGTCCAGTGGTGTCCAAGGAATCCAGCTCTGCTTTCAGCAGCTTCGTTTGACGGTAGAATCACTGTTTACTCAGTGATGGGAGGTAGTTTAACGGCTCAACAGCAAAGCACAGTTGATAAGGTAATGCTCAGTCTTATTAACGGTCTTTTTTTTTTTTTTATGGGCTTGAAATTGTTCTCGTACCTTGTGAACTTGGAGGTTTGTCCACCAGATGGTGCTGTTGTAAAAGATTGACTCATGAACATGGGTTCTTCCATGCCAACAAATTCCAGAATTCTGTTCCAGATCTTTTTTTACATTTTAGAATGATGAAGTACAACTACTAGTAACACCTTTTAAATGTTGTTAATATTTGTGTTGATTATTATCACTTCCCCATGAACAAATTTAAAGGAAATTCAAATAATTCCTCTTGGGGGAAAATGTAGACTGTAAACAAGTGTTTCATTTTAGCTCTCCAGCTCTATCTGTTTGTAAGATCTATGTACAGGACCAAATAGCTTTTTTTGTATGAATAAACTATTAATACTGCTAAAAAAATCTAACTTTGATTGCAAGACAGTGGAAAAAATATCAAAAATAAAAGAAGAGTAAAATAGAATGAGATGGGTAAAAAAAAATTACAGACTTTTGTTTATTTACTGTAAAACCATCATGAAGAACTATTTATATTAATACATTTTATGAATGAATCTTGGTGTTTCTTGAGCTAGAGCCTTAGGATTCTGCAAGACCTTGAACTTGTGAATGATAAAACAACCAGTAAATAAATTGTTCTAACATTGAATTTTCTTCCTGAATAGATATCTTCGTCATTTGATGCGATGGATCCCTTTGGCACAGGCCAGACACTCCCTCCGCTGCAGGTTCCTCAGCCTGCAGCTCAGACAACCATCGTCCCCCCTCTGAAGAAGCCGCCTAAGTGGGTTCGCAGGCCCGTCGGGGCCTCATTTGCTGTAAGTGCATAATAGAATATCTCTAAGGCCTGTAAATAGTTGTAAATAAGTTATGTTGTCAGTATTTATCACAGCTTCAGTAATGTCTGTCTGCTGTTTGTTTCTTAGTTTGGAGGGAAGCTGGTAACCTTCGAGAATCCCAAGCCGCCTCCAGTTCAGAGCCCGCAGCCCGTCCCCAGACACGTGTTTATGAGCCAGGTTACCACGGAAACAGAGTTCCTCCAACGCTCCAGGGAGCTGCAGGCGGCGCTGCAGTCTGGTTCCTTCAACAACTACTGCCAGACCAAGATTCAGACCGCCAAGTCAGATGCTGAGCAGGACATATGGAAGTTTCTTTTGGTGGGTTCCTGTGTAGTTTTAACCCTCTGATAAATCACTGGTTGTTAAAGACATGTTTAGATGGACTTTAGTATTCCCCTAATAACTGAATAATGTTTCAGTTAGAAGATGGAGTTCAGAAGGAATTACCAATTGGTTTGAGAGTGGTGTTGTAAACTTTTGATAATCCTTTTAGTAGCAAAATACTAGCTTCTAATAATCATATAACTTTGATTTTTTTCTCTCAGGATGGAGTAAATGCATTATTTCTTCATCTTAGCTGATGTTATAAGTTTCCAAAAGCGACAGAATTATGCCAATAGCCTCACTAGTGACTAGAAAATAAAGGTTAAAGTTTTGTTTAACATGTTTTTTTTTTTAAGTTTTGGCAAATCAATAACTTCATAGGAGAAAGACTCAATTTATACATGTCAGATATGTTCATTGCTTTGACATAAGTAAATACACATCTTAATGAATCAGTTCAGTAAGTACTGATGTAAACAGTCAGTGTCTGATTAGAATTATTTTTTGTTTGTGTAACCACAGATGATTGTTGTCACACAACTAATCCAGTGCTTCTAATGACAGGTTAATTTTGAGGACGAAGCCCGTATTAAATTTCTCAGGCTTTTGGGATTCAGCAAAGATGAATTGGAGACTAAGGTATTGTAACCGTAGCCGTCAGCTTATGTCTTAATATCTATAAGGAGAATGGTTGTAACAGTGTTGTGTAAATTCAGATTTCAAAATGCTTGGGGAAGAATTTCCAGCCCAATGGCCACGGAGTAGATGCCAAAGATTTGGCAGAAAAAATGCTGCAGCTTTCCACTGAGGTCAGCGTCTCTGCAAACAAACACCTGATTAAATATATATGGTCATTTTTTTATGAATTGTAGTTGTGCTAACATGTAAGTGTTACATTTCCAGAGGTCTGATGATGCGACTGGAGCAGCTCGAACCTCTGGCTCTGTTTCACCATCAGACTTCTTCAGCCAGACCCCAAAGGACAACGTCAACTTCCAGATTCCTGTTACATGTGGTAAAACCTCTCATTTCACAGCAAATAATCATGTTGACGTTTTCTTGTCATCATTACGGCAAAAGCAGGAATTCCTCGGTTGCTGATGTGGCTTTATTGTTCCTTTTAAGATACTGACGGGTTGATAAGTCAGGCACTACTGGTCGGTAACTTTGAGGGAGCCGTGGATCTGTGTCTGAATGACGGCCGCTACGCTGAAGCCATTCTCCTGGCCATCAGCGGGGGAGAGGAGCTGCTGAAGAAGACTCAGCAGAAATACTTGAGCAAGCAGAAGAACAACATTTCAATGGTTAGAGTTTATCAATTCACTTTGAATCTCAGTCTGTATATAATGACAGGTGTATGTTTGGTTTAGCTGGAAATTAACAACAAACTGTCCCCAACTCCAGCTTATATCATCAGTGGTTACCCAGAATTGGAAAGACATTGTGGAGAGCTGTGAGTTGGACAACTGGAAAGAGGCCCTGGCTGCTCTACTCACATACGCTCACCCTGAAGATTTTGCCCGTTTGTGCGGTACGTTGAAATCATGCCCCGACTCGTTTTGCCTCCGGGTAACTTAAACAGTTTAATTTTTTTCGGTTTACACTGACGCCCTCCACCTTTGTTTTGGTCTTTTGTCTTTTGTCTGTCCGTTGATAGACACCCTGGGAGGCCGGTTGGAGTGTGAGAGGACAGAAAAGCGCTGCCTGCAGGCCTGTCTGTGTTACATCTGCTCTGGGAACATTGAGAAGCTTGTGGAGTGCTGGGCTGTGCATAGAGACTGTTCATCCCCTCTTGGTTTAGAGGTACAGTCATTCAACAGCTTTAATGAAGCTTGCACTTCCTGTTTTCACCATCACCAATTAATCAGGGAGGTTGGATTGTATTTGTAAAGCTGTGTTAAAAATTATTCAAGGATTTTCAACATAATTTCACTCAACACTGTTCCCAATTTCAGTTGGCAAGATCTAGTTAGAGCAGTTTTACTATAAGGGTTAAGAAAATATATGTGCAGTCAGTCGAAACATACCAATCACTTCACAAGTGAAGTAATTATTTCTGCAAATGTTTTAGGACTAAACAGAAAAGAGACGCCAGATTGTTATATTCATATATATATTTGGTTTATATTTTATATTATTCATCTTTTACTTAAGTTTAAGATATTTGTCTCACAAAAATGTCATCCATATAAAACAAATCTAATTCATTGCTTTTCCTTCATGTATACAGTGATGCAGTAGGGGAAAT
>JAPQRQ010000012.1:23723610-23748807 GCA_037367365.1 Apogon talboti | reverse complement strand
ATTTGTATTTTATTGTGAAAGGTTAGTTTGTAAATGTAAATATTTTCATAGTGTAATGTTATTTTCACTTAATTTTTCAAGAAGAAAATTTGTATTTGTCATTATTTAAAAGGTTATTATGGGTTTTTTTTTTTTACTTGAACTAAACCTGAACTAAAATGATTTCGACAACCTTGACTGTTCATATCTTCAGTGTAATTTTTGCATTTTTATCCCCTGGGCCGGATTGGAACCTTTGGTGGGCCGGATTTGGCCCCCGGGCCGCATGTTTGACACCTGTGTTCTAAACAGTCATCAGGATAACATACAGAGCTCCGGGTCCTGCTTCCTGTCCCAGTTTGTGAAGGCTGACCCTCCTACTTTACCCTGACCCAGCCTTTTATACTAGACATCGATTATCTATCAGTGTAGGTCGATCTCATCTTCTGATTGGTCCTTCGTCTTGTTGACCCATCCTCTGGTTGGGTTTCCTTCACGTGGCTCAGCCTTATGAGAGCTGTCTGGGGCAAAAGGTCACCACATCCCGCCTACCTTCCTCTTTTCTATATAATCTTTCTACACATATCTTAGGGGCGGCTGTGGCTCAGTTGGTACAGCGGGTCGTCCAATGACTGAAGGGTTGGTAGTTCGAATCCTGGCTCCAACAGTCCACATGAGTCCACAGTGTCCTTGAGCAAGACACTGAACCCTAAATTGGTCCCAGTGGAGCATGGCAGCAGCCGCCCACTGGTGTGTGAGTGAGTGTGTGAATGTGTGTGTGAATGGGTGAATGTGATGCAGTGTAAAGCGCTTTGAGCACCATTACAGTGTGGAAAAAGCACTACATAAGTGCACTCCATTTCCCATGTTGCATCTCCTCCACAGGGTCGCTCTTCTTACCTACCATGACTCAATGTTTTAACCATCTAGACATTCCTCATTACACTGTCTCAATTTTGCTCCTAGACATAGTTTCATCAATTTACTGATGATGTTGATGTTCATAAAAGTCTGGTGTAAATTTAAAGGTTATTATATCAAAATGGACAAAACTGAAGGAAAAAGTGATGTTTTTAGCAAAAATATATTAATTTAACATAAATTGTCTATAATCACTGTCATTGATCCAACTCCATGGGTTTTACTGGTGAATTATTGTTGTAGAAGATGGCAGTGTTTCCACGGTAACTACAGAGCCACTGAACGTCCAAACAGGTCGTATCTGATGACAAACTGCATTTTACCTGAATTATTGACATGTTTTGATTGGATTAGTGGTTCCGAAGTTCTCCAACGTTCTAGATCAGTAGATGCTGGTGAGTGCGTTTAGTCACGCTCCGCTAAAGCAGCGCCTCGACTCATGATCTTTCCAAATACTGCTCGTCGGTGTCAGGAGGAGGAGGAGGAGTGACTTCAGGACTGTAAATAGTTGAGGGTGGTGCAGTTACACAACTCTGGGAGCTTTAGGAGAGTATTTGTACTTTATGCAGCTGTAAACTTCACTACAGTTCAGTCAAGGCGTCTCTGTGACCTGATGCATATATAGTCACAGAAACATGCTTTGACTAATACTTCCTACATGTTACATTTATGCAGCCTGTCGAATATGACGCGCACGTCTTAGAATCCATAAATCATTTAGGTTTTAAATAGAAAATACTGAAGAGGTGTGAATTATGTTCCTATTGCCCTGAGGAACAAATGTTCATTAATTCACCTACAAAATGAATGTAAAAGCTCTGCATGGGCACAGCCAACACTACAAACCAAACCATCTACCTTTATCCTCCTCAGACCCAGGAGCCCCACAGGTTTTTGAGTTTGGGCTTTTTTTAATTCAATAATTGCTTATATTGGAAACATCCTGATGCAACAGTTTTTTCAGATGCATTCTTAAAAATTTTTACGGAATGTCATTTGCGGTGGACAGTTGTTTCTTTTTTTGTATAAAGCTGTGAATTTCTTGCCCTCATACGTGGACAGAGGGTCCTAGGAGGATAAACAACCTATGAAATAAGACAAAGACAAAATAAAGGACAGTAATCTGACCCTCCAAATCCAGCAACAACAGAAACAAAGAAGAAGAAATAAAGGAAGCAGCCTCTGATCCTTAGTTCCATAACTACTACAACAGCCATCAGAGGTCATGATGGTCATTACATCATGATAAATACTGACCTATTTATCCATTTATTATATAAGGGCGTGTTCATAAAAACAGCTTTTATTATGCATTTAGCACATTTCCTATACTTGCACAGTAAACGGTAATGATCACACTTAATAGCACAAGTATTTTTCCATAGCAGAATGAGTTTTGCTGCTGCCGTGGTTACATCTGCTGCTTATTTTTTTTGTTCTCAGTTTCTGGTTATACATTTGCCTATTTGTTCACTTATTCTTGCATGTAACTGCATCACGGTTGTCTAAAATGTTTCTTTATTGCTGGTTTTAACTGTGCATTGTTTTGAAAGGCACCCATTATTAAAATGCAGCTATTATTTATTTATTTATTTGTTAATTTTTGCAGAGACAGTGTTTTTAACCTTTTCATGGGTTATTCTACCTAAGTAGGGTTCTAGTTCCTTTGCCTTTTGTGTAATTTGTGCAAAAGGTCCAGACCACTTTTAGTTTTGTTGTTGTTGTTGTTGTTGTTGTTGCAGGGTTGAAATGAGCATATTTATTTATTTTTCATCCTCTTTTTTTTTCAGATAACAAGAAAATACAGGAAATATGTGCACATCCTTAAAAGACCCACAAAAAAACGGAAATAAATGGGTTGTAAAGGTTAAAGTTACTATTTAAGAAGCAGCACAAACAATTAGAAACATCTGACGTGTTGAATGAAACTTGTTATAAAACATCAGAAAATGAATGCAATAAATCAAACACAGAAAACCAGCAGAACCTGACATTGTATTAAACTTCCATACATTATCATCGTCGCCTTTATTTTGCTTCTGAATCAGTCGCAACCTGTCGCTGAACATCATGTCCTCAAACTAAAAAAAAAAAAAAAGCCTGATGAACAACATAGAGGTCCGACATTCCACTGTGTGCTGTGTAAACTCTGTAACACACTTTCATTCATCTGCAGGAGGAGCTCGTACCTGCGGGACAGTGGGTGCGTCACACTCTGTAGAATTATGCAAAAACAACTGCAAGCATTTTCATGAAAGGTGGCGGAAAAAGGAGAGGCTGCCATTGATCCATGGAGAAGAAGAAGTGATCAGACAAAATGAAACATACAAGTAGAAATGCTGATTCAACTGCAGTAAAAGTACGGGCTGTGAAATTCACTCTACAAACTATACAGCAATTATAATTTACATAAGTAAAATAAAACCTAAAAATAATGGGTCTTTGATACAAAATGCAAATCAGTCGCCCATGTCACCAACGTTTAGCTTGAAGAATATTATATTAGTAAGTAAAATGCGACTTTTATAAACCACATTTAATCACAATAGAAGTTTTGTTAGAAAAATGTCCCATCATGGTCTGATAAAGGATTCCAAGGATTCAACAGTTCTAGTTTTTCTTGTGTTTTTCGCTTCAGTACGCATTAAATATTTTCAGTTGGTGAAATGTCTGGTCTGCTGTTGTCATAAATGTAGAATGTGGTTTACTATTGTTTGTTCATCAATGAAAGCCTTCCCTGAACAAAGACATGGCTGTACCTGTCAGTACTAATGGAGCCTTTTCAGATGTATACACTGCCCATTCTGTACGCAGTAATGCAGCCCCATACCATCACAGATACAGGCTTTTGAATTGAGCACTGATAATTAGCTACTTAGCCCGTTTTCGATTTAATTTGGACAATGTAACATCCATGGTTTTTTTTCCCAATGGGTTAAATTAAACCCAGGGCCATTTGTTTCCAGTGGGAATCTTTTCAATGTAACACAAAACAATGGATTAGCCGATAGCAGCAGCTTCATTCATTTAAACCAAGTTATGAACACAAAACAGCAAAGGTAAGACAAAATTCATGACTATGGCTTCATAATATGACCTATAGTTTTGTTTGCTCCTCTTTGTCTTGTTATGTGAGTTTTCCTGGTGGAGAAATAACACTTGTGCTGTTGGAACAGCTTTGTGTTAGCTTAGCGCTGCAAAGTTTTTCTCATTGGTCTGTTGTTGTTGTTGTGCTGTAAATTATCCATGACACACACTGGTCTCCAACTGTTTCCTTCTTTTAGATATTTACCCATTCAAGTGCTTGCGTTGTCTAACAATTGTTTTTGTTGAGTTTTTAGCTGACGTTTTTGTCACTTGGAGGTATAGCATGTGTACATTCATGCTAGTGTCGCGTAGCGTTACTATGGCAACACGGAGGAACTGATGCTGCCTTAGGTACAGGGCTCAAGAGACTGTGTGCAGTGGGTGGATTTAGGCGCGTTTGCATGTAAAATATACTGACAAATAAAGATTGTTAATATGCATGATAAGAGTTAAATTCTACAGTAGTTTATTCTTATTCTGTTTACCTTTTTTTTTAAAGCATGGCATTTATCAAGGTGAGCGAAACAGTACCTCACTTCTCTGTATGTCCTGTGCATCTAGTGAATTGACAATAAAAAGTGAATTTTTCAATCTTAACCTGCATTTGTGAATGTGGCAGATTCAGTGACTTCTGCAGGTGTTTCTGAGCATGTGCAGCGACGTCCATTATGTTGTAATGAAACATCTGACATAAAATGAGCAGTCAAGTTCTCTAAATATCTGGCATGTTTTAGTTTTTTCCTTTTGGACATGTAATACAGTCTGATAATACAATTATGGCACTGACAGGTGTTTCTCCCAGGTAATAATTACACAACAGCATTTCTTACCTGGCAAATTGCAGCTGCGCAATTCTGAGGTTGAACGCATGACTCATTGTAGCTATCATATACATATATTATTTTGACTGTAGGAAGAACTGAGTCAGATATTTACAGTAAATATCCATTCTAGCTGTAGTATTCCTAACTATAATAGAAATATTTGTAAGATTAGTACAGTCCAGACTATGTTGAAGTTCATTTTCTAATAGAAATACTGTTGTGGATCTGTCATAACTTCTCTAATAGTAAAAACACACTTTTGATATGGAGAGATACTTTTATGGATGTTGAAAATGCCTTAACAGATGGGAATGTGCTTTGATTAAATGATGGTGTATCTGACTCACACACTCTAGTAAACTGAATGCTCCTAAAAAAAGTGTCTTCAAAAGAAAGTCCAACTGAATAAAGCTGCACAACAGTGAATAGAATTACCAGTGTATTGAAAATATCGGGAACTTTATTTTGTAATAGAATACAGTTCAGATTTGACATACAAGTAATCTTTCAGACTGACCACCTTTTTGATCCACCCTGTCTTTGTGAAATGCAGATTTTGGCGCTCTGAACAGCTGCAGTTATTTGCATGGCTTGTGATGTTGTCGTGTTTGGGTACAGTAGGTGCTCGGACCGCGCTCTAACATTCTTTACAACAGCTACAAGCACCTCTGCTGGATGTTTTCATACTGAGATGCCGCCAGCCAGCTTTGAAATAATTGGCGCATCCATCCGGACAGGCCCAGAGGTCGCTGGTTAAAATCTCTCTGAATGAAACATTGGACGTAAATCTCTAGTACAGTACTCTGATGTTGTCGTGCTACCGTTTGCCTGCCTTGTAAGGATAGAAACACCTGCCGCTTCAGTCTGTAAGCATCACATTTGAGTTGTGGTACCTTTTTTTTTTTTTTTTTTTTGTCTGACAGGATGTGAAGAAGATCAGAAATGGATGCAGGTCATAAGGCATTAGGTAGTATCCTGACTTCTGGGAAATAATAAACAGGTGCTTGATTTCAATACATTTTGAGACCCGCCAAATCTGAGAGTACAGAAAACTTGTTCTGGCTATAGAGCAATATTTTTTTTTTCAGCAAATAAGAAAAACAAGACATAAATAATAGAATATAGGCATTCCACACACCAGAATTGATGTACATAATAAACACCAATGCACCTGAAGGTTCTTTTCTTTGTAGGAGGGGCAAAGGGAAACCAGACCCTGTCTCAAAAATCACCACGGCAGCAGTTGCGTTGATCAAAAGCTGCCTCAGACACGGTACATTTTACAAAAATAGATGCAGTTCTGCCATCGGACAGACATGTCACTACAACACCTACAGTACATCATCATGCATGGATGACATGTCGCTGCGTAAAAACCAGAACTGTCACATGACTGGCTGCTACATCCACCAACAATCAGTGTTCTGTGGCGCAAAGGTTTTAGGAAGAAGATGGAATGTGAAGCAAAGCACTATGTTAAAAAAAAAACAAAAATAGAAACAATCATGAAATGGAAAAGCTGACTGGCTGTGCGGCAGTCTGAAGGTGACATCTTGGCACAATGATGCAAATATTAAAGCACAGCAAAGTCAGGTTTTAATGTCATTTTTCTATCACTTGCTGTTAACTTTCAGTGGCAGTATTGTCTTAAATATGCTGTCCTGAGAAGGCCTTATGCAGGATTTACCCGGGCCAAGTATCAACCCTGGTACTGAATCTTCAATAGTCCAAAAATATTCAATAAATAGTCAGAAAAGATGGTAAACTATGACTACGACTAACTAATGTTTTCAATTTATCCCCCAATCATTATCTTGATTGACAATTTTGTCTGCGATTAAGAAGTGTCTTATATATACATTATGTTTGACCGACAACAATGATTTTGACGCATATAAATATAAATAAATATATAGAGCATCATTATTGTAATGATACTTGATTCCCAGATGACTATTTTTGCAACAAGCTAAAACTACTTTAGTATTTCCTGTTTAACTACTTACTGATTCAGCTTTTCTCCCTTAAAAGAGGCAGTTTATTTTGTAATTAAAATAATATTTGCTTGCCACTGTTAGCCTCTAATGTTTAGTCGACAGCTTTTTAGGAATGCTGCTCCTTTTGTAAAACAATAAACCTCAAAGTGATGAAATGTAACCCAAGTATTTTCATGAAACTAGCGTCTACATTTTCCCCGACCCTGATTATTACATAAACTAAAGAAACGATGCGTCCACTTCATACAATCGATCTAAATCATACACACTGAAACACACTTTAACCAAGTTTCTGTGCATTTTTGGCTCACTGGTCGTCTGTACGGTCATGGGAAGAAGGTCTGGGTTCCCCTTTTCTTTTCCATCATGTGCCATATTTCTTAAAAGCCAGCATGAACATGACTGATGTCGCTCACCCTTTTCCTATTAAATCTAAAAAACACTCCAAATGTATTTTTACCAGAACTGTAAGAACTCACTGTGAACCGTGACAACGTCAAAGGCAACAGTCTCCAATCGGTCGCTCTAAATCGCAGTACCTCGCTCCGTGATGTATTTGATTAATAATCGAGTAATACTTACAGAAAAATGGTTGGCTACATGACTGACTTTGCATGAAAAATGCACACCAAAATAGCAAAACAGCAGAGAATGAAGTCGACTTTGAAATTAATCTACTTCAAATCTAAAACATCTTGTATCATTGCAAGGCCTTGGCCTGGTCTGAGTAATCGGAACAAAGGCCAAGGGCTTAGCAACAGGTCAATTTTTTTTTTTTTTTTAAATCCATCTTGAACAATTTCTTTAGTTACAGCTACAAAAACCACAAAAACAAGCAACATGTGGTCAAGGCCCTAGTGAAGTTGACTCTTATCCTTAGGGCATGAGAAATGTATCGCTGTCAAAGGACTGTGAGGCTTCTTCCTCTTTTGTCTTGGAGTCCGACGGTCTCAGCCACTTCGGTGGCTGCCGTCTCCAGTGCGTTGTTGCCGGGCCAGGACCTGCTCTCGGGACACTCTTTTGCAGTCCTTGGCCAGGCCCAAGAAACACATGAAGTCGATGAACGCGGTGGTGAGGTTCAACTTGCAGCCAAACTCGCTGGTTGCATAGTCGTATGGGAAAGTGTGGTGGTAGTTGTGAAATCCTTCACCTGTGAGGCAGAGAAAACACTGATCAGACATTTTTCAACCATATTCAACTTTTTCCTGATGCACTTCCAAGTTCAGTTTGTACATATTGTTAAGGTTAACTCGCTCTATTATCCCTATGGGGAAATTCAGTGTCTGCAGTTCATCCATCCTAATACACACAAATCAAAGCCTACCATTAGCAATTAGCATTAGCACATAGCATATAGGAGCAGTGAGGTGCCATTGAAGGCACTCAGAGACTAACTCCAAACTCCAAATCTTCCAATACCATAGTCAAGGACAAAAACAGGAGAATTAACCCACATATACCTGGTTTTAATGGAGGAACCCTCGACACATTACTATTACCACTGACTTCAACCTATTTGTACCTGTTTTTAATGGCAGGGGATAATTGTAGAGAACAGAAAGACTCAAACTTGAGGTGGAAGTGCTAACCACAATGCCACTGCACCACCCAGTTAAACCAGTGCTTACTGTTTTGACAGTCAAACAACAAACTCTCAACAGTAAAACTGGTTTTGGAACAGCACCAAGACTTTGCTCAATTATTTCTAAGAGCTGCTGATGTCAGGGCAAAGCCAAAACAGATCTACAGTAGCGTCTGGTCTGCTTGATCCAAAGAAGAAAAAAAAGCATGACTTTTAGCAGATAATAGTAAATAATTCAGTAAATACAATATAACAAAAACAACCAAGATAAAGCTGTCCTAAATTACTGACAAACTGTCCTCTGGGACCCTGTAGTTTAAAAACAATACCAAAAGTACAAGTCGGCTGATAAATTAACCACAGATTTGAGACAACGCTGCAGTCTGAAACATCTTAAACCTACATCCTGCAACAACAGAAGTTGCGTCAGAAATTCTGACCAACATTAGCCACAAGTGGTACCAGTAGCTTATGTCAGTATGAGTTTTTCTCACATTCCCATAAAGACCTGTACAGTGATATAAGGACACACTCTATTGTGACTCTTTATCCGGCGGAAGGACCAGAAATACCCGTTTTTAAAAGGCCCGCAAGATGCAAAAACTGTGAATCAGCACTAGCAGAGAAAATAAGGGAAAAGAAATGCAGGATTGCCGGTAGAAATGCTGAACCTCTGACAACACAGTGCAGCATCATCTTGGATACACTGCCCTGGCTGAGCAAAGGCATTTCCTCCTTCTTCCTTCTGAATTATTTTTCAAAAGCTGCTGTACTGAGTGCAGATGTGTACTTTCTGAGTATTTTTGACATCAAAATTCTTCAAATATATTGTCTTAAAAACCTGTTAACATCCATACAGGTACTAGTGACCCATTTTCGCTTCAGTTTAGGTTATATTCCATTTCATATAAAGTCTGACGTATCCATCTTTTTGTGGTAAAACTAATCCTAATCCTAGTTCCTTGAATTTTCATTTAGGATTACGGCTCCATGAAAAGGGTGGATGTTAAGCAGGTTAAAGATTAAGCTAAGATGTAGGAATACATAATACTAGGCATACTTTCAGCACTATTTTGTTAATAATTCAAAGTTCCACTATTGTTTAACTGGACAGGTTAAGACTCATCATGTTCCTTTGTTCAAAAAAGTCAGTGTTAGCTCAGCGCTGCAAAGTTTGTTGAATTGGTCTGTTGTTTTATTAAATCGTTCACGACATCCGCTGGTCACAGACTGTTAGCTTGTATTAGATATTTACCCATTTAAATGTTTGTTGTTTGAATTGTGTTTTGTTTTCTGAAGATTGTTTTTGTTGAGCTTTTAGCTGACGTGCTTCCGTAAATGTTGACGTATAGCATGTGTATGTAGCTACGAGCATCGCGTAGCATTACCGTGGCAACAAAGACAGAAGGGTTTAGGAGGCTTACAGCAGTAATGATCTGTCACAGAAGCTGTTGTGCTCACCGCGATTATGATTTGGACATTTTATTTATAGTTTGTTTTAATTAGAGCCGTCGTTTCTCACCTATCGCACTGAACGTGACGAACTTATTCTCTCTGGGGTTGATGTTCTTGTCATAGGGTCTGTTCCCCCACATGTGAGCGGCGCTGTTGACCAGCCAGGTGGCGTTCAGCACCAAGGTGTACCTCAGCAGAGCCGGGATGAAGTACGCCACCCACAGGGACTCCCCCCACAGGTACCAAGGCACAGACATGGGTACGAAGAAGCACATGAGCAGCACAGACAGCTTATAATACCTGTGACAAAGAGGGGAGGAATGTTTTCTCAGTTTGAGAGATATAAAAAGCTCAAAAGACAGGGGGTTTGTTCTCAGCTTCTAGCACATGACACAGTTCTCACAGAACCACCAGTCTGTGTCAACATACAGTACATACATGACACATTCGTAATTATCACCCTGCAGAACCAGATCCAGCCTGCATACGGTGCAGGTTTTGCAGCAAAGGTGCATTATTCTTTTTTCTTTTTTACATGTGATCGGTTATCCTAAATTCTTGCATGTAAGTAAAACCTTCTTTAAGCGTTAAAAACTCCTAGCTATTATTAATCTGTATCCTGTGCAGATTAACTGAAGCTACTTACTTCCTTTGAAACATCACGACTTTGTCAGCCATCAGGTCCTTCAGCTCCAGCTTCCGTCCTTTTGTGATGACATCCGGGTGTTTGCGCACCAGGAGCCACCCGATGTGAGCAAAGAAGAACCCCCGCACGGCGTTGTGAGGGTCAGCGTCTGTCTCTGAATATTTGTGGTGAACCCTGTGATCTCTGGCCCATTCAAAGATATCATTCTGCGGGGATTAAGTAAACACTGAGATTACACAGGGCGCACGCCTAACGTGGCACTTAACGCGGGAATGAAAACTATTATCATCCGCCCAGCTGTAAGTCTGTTCGGTACCTGGAATGCCATGGAGTTAGCGAAACAGAGAAAGATCCTCAGAGGTAACGAAGCCTTGTAGGATCTGTGACTCCACAGACGATGAGCTCCTGCAGTGATTCCTAAAGCACTAAGCACAAAACAAAATAGAGCTGTGGGGAGAGAAATGCATCAGCAAATTAGTATGACCACATCCATGGTTAATATCAGTCACAAACACTTTATTGCTCTAATTCTGGAGTCTGCAAAATCCAATGAGTGTAGTAATTTCCTGTTCTCGGTGACTGAAGGCTCCCACAGACTGAGAGAAGTTTATTGCAGGACACACTGTGCAACACAACGGACAATGTAAGCCAAACGTCAACAGTGCAAGTTGTGTATCTGTGCCGCTGTAGTTGCAAACAATAACGCTAAGCTAACAATCAGAAGTCTGTTTATGGAAGTAACTTAAGGTGGACCTGGAGGAGGACTTACAGGCAGAACTTTGTATTTTTAAGTTCAAGCTCCAGCTTATTTGTTGTCATTCCATCTATATCTGTGAGTACATGTACAGCAGAATGAAATAGCATTTTTTTCAAGAGTAAAAAAATAATAATACAAATTAAGATTTGATAAAAATAACTGAATACTGATAATAAAATAACAGTTTTAGGGCGTCGGCAAATCAAAAAGGCAACAAAATGGGCGACATAATTTATGTTGTGTAGCAATGACAAATGTCTAATTTCATGCTAATGCTCTAGTGGTTGTTTAGTGGGCCTAGATTTTAGGAGCAGTCACATTGTGAGATGGTCATCCTACAGTTTTAACAGTCAACCTCCATGGTGCCACCTAAGACCAAAACTATTGCTGCATTTTCTCATTATTTGTCTGTAGCAGCCAAAACTCTGGAGGTGATGTGGAAAAAAAACATCGTCTCAGCTCTTTGCTCTCTACCGTTAAACCTACGCTCCTCATCTAGTCTAATCTGGTTCAGTCTCTGTGAGCCAACTTTGAGTCTAAACCAACAAAATAAAGATTTTGCTGGTTATTTCGCACCATATCAACTGTTTGGTCTGATCCTGTTCCCACCATCTGAGAAGCATTGCTCATTTCAGGACCATGTGTCTGTTATTGACTGATGACTCACACTTCATTGTCATTGTAACATGGACTGAACAGCGATGTGATGATTAAAAAAACTAATCAGTTCATCTATACGTGCCAAAAATGCAAACATCTGACCAATCGCATGAAGCCCTGTCGGGTACATTCAGAATAACTGGTGTTACATTGGTGGATAGAAGGTTAGCGCGCAAGCCAAGGTAGAAGAGAAGAGTGAGGAAAATGTGGCTGATGAAGATTGTGTGGTGTTAAATAACAACAGACTGAGACACATTCATCCTTATGCAAGAATCCCACACACGCAAATTAGCTGAGGAGAACTCGTCGGATTTAGTTTCTTTTGTTGGAACTTTACTTCAAGCACGAAAATCAACAATAGGCTCGGACTTGTTGTAGGAAACGTGTATAATTAGCGGCTACATTTTTCACCAGATGACTATGTAACATCACTCCAGAAACACTACATATCTGACCATCTTTAAGGTCTGACACAGGAGGTGGCATTCCTCATGTTAATGTAGGTCATATACAGGATTTTATGAGGTTACGAGTGTTAGCTGAATGTGGCGTGACAGCCCATCACCTCGTGCGTGAAGCCCAGTGTGTCATCATGACAGTACTATGTAAACCTCCACAGAAAACACATCTGTCAATACCGCTAACACAACTGCACTACACAAACAAGTCTAAATCAGCCAAACCACAAATGTCAAGTACATTCAAACATTGGAATATCAGACTGATCTCAAGAAATCGCGTTGTATGTCACGCCAGTTCCTATGGCATTTGGCGTGATATATACCTACGCATTTTCAACCATTCGTGTGTTATTCAACGCCATTTGATCGCGTGTCAATTAACGCCAAGATCTCCGGTTCACATAACCCTAACCCGGTGTGAACGTACACGCAGAAAGCTTATAATGCATACAGATAACACCAATTAAAAGTGGTGTGTATATTTACACGACTCGTGATACCACGTTGGGTACATACAGTATGTTAGTCAACATTTTAAAGCAGAGTATTGAAAGTTAAAATCTTATTTATCAGTGTTATCCTAAATGTTTAATGTGTGTCTGTTACAGAAAGGAGGTGGTTATACATATCCCATACTGCCTGTATATAGCCTTAAATGTTGCATATATTTCTTTTATCTGTAGCATAGAGTTGGCTTTTTGTTTATTTTAATATTTCTTGGTAATTTTTTGTATGTTGTTAATACTTTTCAGTATAATTTTGTGTCATATTTTTATACAGTCTATTTGCACTTTAAGTTTTAATAAGACAGAGCTGCTAAACTGATTTTCATTGTTCCGGTAACAGTGACAATAAAGATCTATTCTATTCTATTCTACATGTTTATTTTCTCCTTTCTTGATTACCACAAATCCTAAAAGTGCTGAAATTGCTGCCTAGCCTCTGATCAAGTTCTCCAGAAGGTTTTGTGTAACAATAATCTCAGAGTGTTTTGTAGGATCAGACTCCTGGCTACGCTAAAGACGAACCTGAGGACTTCTGATGAGGGTTTGTCAGCTCTGCGCTCCAGTAGTAAGACAAAAAGACACTGTTATTTTGAGATTGTGGCTCATAAACACCCGAGATCATTTACCAAGAAGCTTTAGGGCCATGTGTTTAGTTTCATCTGCAGTCTGTACTGTCTCTTATTGACTTTTTTTATTTTATGTGACCTTTGCTTGTGAATGGTTCTTCATAAATGAACTCACTTCATTCATGTAGTACGGAACAGTCATGTGTTATGCATCATGATTTATTTAAACACAGCATTTATTCACTAGGGTATGATGCAGACACTGTTCAATTTTATTTCATTTGTTGTGCAGCATTCTGAACAGTTTTAAGTGAATAATTTCCCTGTCTTCTCCGCACATTATTTCCAACATGATGACGAGTTTCCTCTGACTGATCGTGTTTGCACTAGCCTACTTGTCTCGCAGTATGAGAAATTACATTACCGCAGAAGAAGCAGGGCGCGCTGCTTTGAACTGTGACACCGACTGGATAATGAAATTACGTCACAGTTGATGATGATTGGATGGGAAAAACAATTTGATGATTGCTTGTATGTCAGGAGGCACGGGGACATAAAATTCTATTAAGAACTGCTATTTTTGTTGCTGCGTGAAGCACTCCGACCGTTGAAAAGATTATGTGTTTGAAGAGTCTATTGACAAAAAAAATGGATCACAATAGAACCTCTGAACTGCAGTTTTAATATCTTTTATATTTCACCGTAACTCCACTCTTCCACTACACAGCAGTGGAATATAATCTTTATATCTGCCTCTTCTCTTCTTCCATCAAATCAGCAACAACTTGCACTAGTGAACATGTATAACCTGGATAGAAATCACATTCACACTCATGCACATCCTTTGAAACATCCATGTGTTTCAAGATATGTCTATATGTTGTGCAGCCTTTGTATATGTTTACATCTTCATTGAGTGCATATGCTTGTATGTGTATTATTTATCTGTTTTTGCTGACTGGAATGAATAAACTGTTGCTGCTCACCACTGCAGTGTTTCCTCACACATATGCTTGGGTGGGCTGACCAAGTATATTAACAGCCACTAAAAGGATATTTAGAGAGCAATTTGTACCTGTTTAAGTTGGAGTAGTGACAGGTGTGGAGTTGGACTGAGGTGTTTCTAGACTACCACTCAAACTGTGGCGTCCTTAGATCAGCTCACAATGGATAAATCCGTCTGGTGAAGCCAAATGACACCAGAGCATCGCAGCCTGTGCATCTCAATATTTTCATTTTTCATTAACTGTCCAGTGTCTGAAAAGTGATACCACTGTGTGTAACGCTGAAAAATGTGTTCCTATCTCTCAGATTGTGGGTAAAATGATGTCATTGTGGTCAAAATCATGACTGGAAAACACGTCCTTGGAGCTACACGTCCAAACAATTAAGAAAAAGAGGAATGAAGAGTTGAAGTCACATTTTCAGAATTTGCTGATAGAGTGCGACTCCCTTGAGACAAAGGCTTAGCCCAGCACCCAGAGGGAAGATCTAATTCCATGGGAAACACTAACAATTACGACCTATTCTGTCCTCTTATTCAATTTTCTTAATAGAGTTGCTGAGACGTGAGGTTGTTTTGTTGCTGCTTTTTTTCTTCCATAATCTGATTATCTCTTAGTTTGTGACAGAAAGATACTCAAAGGGTAGTTAAAACTGCAGGAGGAGAAAAAATACATCTCTGCATATAAAGATAGATGGTATGACGTGGTTTCATGGTGCTATAGATGTTATCACCATTACAGCAGCCGCCATGTTGTTTTTTATTTCTAGTTATCCGAAATCACATAAATGAAAATGAGAATTGACAATAATGACATAATTCACTAAATATCTTCTCTATAGCTGAGTGAGAAGTAAAACTCTTTAAATGAACTCGTCTGTTAGTTTGACTTGACAGTGTCAAAACATAACGTATCTCAGTTGTCAATTTTTACGGTCCTGATGTTGTAATGCAGGGAATACAATACAATACAAATGTCCTGTATTCACCTTTGTAGGTGTATTTTTATTACCTCCACCCAGGAGGTTATGTATTCACTAGGGTTTGTTTGTTTGTCTGTTACTTAGCAACAATGCAAAAAGTTATGGATGGATTTTAATGAAATTTTCAGGAAATGTCCAAAATGGGACAAGGAACAAGTGATTAGATTTTGGGGGTGATCCAGATCATTGTCTGGATCCAGGATGAATAAATATTTTTTGCGATATGTCCACCAGTAGGGGGCGCTATAACAAGGCCCAATACCCTTGAAGTGGGTTACCTAGCAACAGATAAACAATAGGGCCACGTCGCCACGGTGTCAAATGTCACGTGTAGAAACAGACGTGCCAGCTGAGAGGCTATTCAACTGAAAATGCCAGTGGAATTACCGTAGTTAGGTGTTACTTAGCAACATAACACAAAAGTTATGGACTGATTTTAATGGAATGTTCCTTGGGACAAGGAACAAGTGATTAGATTTTGGGGGTGATCCAGATCATCGTCTGGATCCAAGATTTTTTTAACGTGATTCTTTACTATTGGGAGATTGGGCTGAAACCTTGGCGGAGGTCTGCGCTTTCCGAGTGCTTTTCCAGTTTCCTTATCAGTCACACAGATAAAGTGATGATCAAGTTGAAGAACTACCACATTATGACATCTTAATGATTCTGGGCAAAGTATCATGAGTTAATGAGTGACTTGCTCCCCTGACAGATTAATCGAAATAAATGTCACATGAAGTTTAAAGATAGAGCTGATCTCAGTATTTGAGCTGCAATCTTACATCAGTTAGTTGTCCCATAATAAATTCATCTGGAAAATGTTCTTGTCCCAGCTTCTTAAATGTGAATATTTTCTTTTTTCTTTCATCCCTCTGTCAGTGAGTATCATAGGGTTAAGGACCCAACAAGATGTTTCCAGATGTTTTAGGCTTATATGCCCCCTTTTTCTGATATTTTATAACCAAACAACTAATCTATTATAAAATACATCTATTTTTTTTGCTTTTCTACTAGTCTCTGTGCTTCTTTCCTATTGTCATGAAGCAAAACGTGCAGTACTTCCCTAACACACATGAGCTTTGTGACATTAAATCTGTCTTAATATATTCCCTAATCTATAAATCCCCATTCATGTTAACTACTGGATGGGATCAAGTTCCAGTTGTGGGATCAGCTGGTTGATATACCAGCTGTGATTTGGGTGAAATGTCTATTTTAATAACACATAAGACCAGCTGAGGGGCAAATAACAGGTTTCCATGATATTATTGTTTTTACTTACACCAAAGCAAGGTCAGAGGAGATGCTGTGGGGATGAGGAAGATGCCGTACGCTGCAGCTATATGCAACAGACACATCAGGACGACATTTCTCCATACGATGATCCTGGGAGGTTTAGGGCCTTCTTTCTCTTTGTATGAGGAATCAAACGCATCTTCTCTGGTGGCCTCTGGAGGAACATTGCTGCTGTTGCTGGACTTGTGCTCCTTCTCCACCGCCTCCGCTTCCGTCATGGTGACTGGCTGCTGTTTGGTGATGCTCTAAGCGGTAAAACGGGACATAAATCCCCGTCTTTTTAACACCAGATACCAAATTATAACACCTTCAGATTACGTAGATGTATTTTTTATGCAATAGCTAGCTTACAGGGCTAGCTAGTGAGGAAAAGGTAAAAGATGATGCTGACTTCTGGCTGACATAACACGTCTGCGTTGCGTAACATGTTACAGCGGTGGAAATAATGAATACATAACTCACCTAATAGAGCAGAAATTGGGAGGATTGGGGTCAAACAGCGACGAAGCACGGAAAACTACAGCCGCAAACCCAAAAAGGCAGAGTGATATAGTCCGCTCCGACTGCAACGAACGCATCAATGAGAGCTGGAGCTCGAGGCGCTTCGGTGGAATCCGACCAATCGGCGCGCAGGAGTCGGCTGTACTCGGCCTCTGATTGGCTGCCGGCTCATCTGCTGTTCACCTTTTATTCATTCTCCTGCCAGATGTATATTTTTATTTACCTCCCCCGGAGAGACGCTGCAGCCGTCTAGACACGTATGGATCGGGTTAAAATGACAAGACGTCCGAATATGGGGCAGAATTAAACAATAAAACTAAAAATGTGCTATATTGTTTTCAAAATCCAGCGGCAGGTTAGGAAATACCCCGCCCACACTAGAATAAAAAGCACAACCTGCTACATAACATCAGCATTTCTTTAAATTCTTTATGCATTTAGACACTGAACAGCTATTGGAGCAAATAAAGTGTTATATAGGATTCATCTCATTCATTCACTTCTTCATAAACTGTTTCATAACCAATAGAATAATATGCAAAGCAAGTGCATTTGTACAGCACAATTCATACAAACGGTAATTTAAAGTGGTTTTTTGTTTTAAAAAAAGATAAGTTATAAATACATAGACAAAAATAAAAAGTAAAAACCTTAACATCCCCCAGTAATCAAACGCATCTATTGATCTAAAATGTTTACCCACTAGTCCTATCAATACATTTAAATCATTCAGATAAACTGCAGTTTTCTATTTTTCCCTGTTAAAACCCACATACTTTGACAAATATCAGTGGTTGCACATTCCTGTCTTTGCTGATAAAGTCACTTTTTTCCCAGTGTTCTCTGTTTTGCTATAATGTTCTTTGAATTTACTCTGAGTTTTTATGAACATCTACATTATCAATAAATTAAATATAGGAACATACTAGAAAAATGTAACATGCTGAGGATAACATTGTAATAAATGTTGATGAAAAGTAAAGGTTAGATGTAAAGAAAATCCGTGTGGAAGTCACAGCAAAAATAGCTCCAGGTCTTTAATGGTTAAAATGAGGGCAATGTGGGGGCACCACATCGATCAAAATGTGCATTTGCAAAAGTCTTAAGAAGAAGAAGTCTTACATATAGTTCCCAAAGCATTTAACCTTCTGCACAGTAAAGGAGCATTCCCTGAAGACTCCTTACAGGTTTTTCAAAAATAATCCTCTGGGAAACAACAAAAACTGCTCCTTAAAGGTGCTGTGCAGGATTTGCAGCAGCACCTTCATTTCAGTTAGTTTATTCACAAATAAGTAAAATGTACTAATATAAAATACAAAGAAGGTTTGTGAAATGGAACAACCTCAAAAGCTGTCTATGGAGCATGAAACTAGGGGCTCAGATGACAAGTAAATAACATTAAAACATGTAGATACTAATTTATTTGAATAGTAATAGCATTTTCAACCCACAAGGCATCTAAGGCAAACCAAAAATCTTAAAATTAAAAGTAAAGACTTAAACTTAAAACCTTAAATTACTAAATAATCCTGAAACATTGGGTTACCTATGAAACTTCTATGAATATTCCTCGAAGGTTTTATAAAAATAATTTTCTGCTAACATTTCTCCTTTTTATCTTATATTTTTAAAATAATGTAAAGGACATCTAAAAATGTGAATTTACAGGGAACAGTAAATATGAAATATTTCCTAAATGGGTGAGGTGTAAATATCTAGCATCATATTGGCATTTTTGTTAAATGATCAAATACAATGTTAAAAGAAAGTCCTCACTTGATAACAGACTATTCCGACTTAAAGGTTCAGACTGTAGTGTAGTGACATCTAGTGGTGAAGTTTAATATTGCAACTCATTATTAGACTCAGTGTCTGGTGTCATTCAGAGGAGCCACAATCAGGAGGAAAACACAAAAATTGGAAAATATAATGTATAAAATAAAGTATAAGAGACTAAACATAAATATAGATCGACCTTTACGATCAATTTAGTTCAGTTTTTGTTGTGTGTGTCTAAGGCTGTGCACATTTCCTGTATTTTTGTTGTATCTGAAGAAAACAGAATGAGACATAAATATGAATGTTCATTTCAACCCTGAAAAAACACCAAAGCTCGGGGTTCCCAGCATCACTGGTCCTTGGAGATGCGTCTGCAAACTAGACATGACCTAAGACTTTGGCAGTGGTACTGTGTATTCCTACTGAATACTGAAGAAATTAAGGAAAGATTCATTCAGTCTTGCAGCCTCCTTTTTTCTGTTTTTTTTAATTGCCATTGAATATTTGGTGATGTGCAGTAGCTGACAAAAGTTTCCTGGAGGGAAAGAAAGATGACAGGAAAATAAAATTGTGCTGTAAATGACTGTGCTTTTTGTTGGAGACCTTTAGAGAAAAAATTCTAATAATAATAGTAATATATATTAATTAATTTATGTATTTATTTATTTATCTATTTATTTATTTATTTATTTATCACACCAGTAAAAGTGTTAAATACAGATCAGATTATCCTAGTTTCTTAAAACACGGGATTTGTCTCCCTCTAGTGTTCGGATGAGGAAGCGTAGATGTCACCTCTTGTCCATTTGAGCAGTGTGAGCAGGCCTTCACACTGTTTCTGACAGCTCCCCACACACCAAAATCTGTTTTCACACCCTGATACATCCTGTCATCACCTGCCATCTGTCACTCATGCCGTTTGCAGCATTCGTGTGACGTCATCATCCTGCGCCTGTATTTACTTCAGGTCCAGTTATCCGCTGCCGCTGCCGCCGCTGCTGCTGCAATGGAAGTAAACAGGGACGAAGCGGAGCGCTGCATTGACATTGCGACCGAGGCGTTGACCAACGACCAGCCCGAGAAGGCGCAGAGGTTCCTGGACAAGGCGCAGAGACTTTTCCCGACAGAGAAAGCGAAAGGTAAGGGGAGATGACCGAGAGGCGTCGAATCACCTGCAGCAGCATCACCTGCATCTGGATGAGGTCTGCAGGACGGGGCCTCTGGTAGCACAGCGGCTACCCGGCCCTCATGAACTTCACATGGGCTATGGCAATGATCCGTCTACTGTTTATCAAATATTATTATTGAACACGTTAAATGTCTGCTATAGTATGTTTCTGTTTGATTTCACTGCCTATATTGGTCTCTGTTATGTAACTACAGTCAACACTGTGTGGAGCTATATTTACAACATTTCATTCTCCATTTTATTATATTATTGTATTAGTCTGCAATTGATTCAATAGCTATTACAAAACAAAAAGAAAAATATTGACTCTATCTATCTATCTATCTATCTAGTCCAATTCTACAACCGTTTTGCAGAATCAAACTGGATGAATTTTGTAAAACGATTAGGATTTTTCATAATATATTTGTACAAATCTGAGGTTCTTGTACTTTATAAAAATATTTCTATTTAAAGCATCTTTATACTTGTAATGCACTACATCTCAAGAGGCAAATATAGTACACGTTACTCCACTCCATTTGTCTGTCATATTTAATTACTGTCCAGCTTAGAGGTTTTATTACTCTTCCTCTTCATTCAAAACCAAGAATCCTGAAATATGTTGATTTTGACTGTTGGTCATAACCTGAAGGATGAAATGTTCTGTTGCTGGTTGACTTGACTCTTTAAAGATGGGCGAGGACACTACAAACAATCATCTTCTAGAATATGATCCACTGCTGTAGATGAAACTACCAAACTGTATCCCGCATTGATTCAACCATGAACATGTACAATGATAAAATACAACATACACATGAATGCAGCAGTGATATATGTGGAAGTTTTCACAGTATGCTCTGAATCTGAATACGTCCTCTAACACTGTCTAAATACTGCTTCAAAACCTATTTTTTATTGTCACTAATTAATTACAAATGTAGAAATAGTGATACTTTGAGAATAGTAGCTACTGGGTGAATATTTTTTCGTTGTACTACTTAGTAGTACTTTAGGCTTGCCAGAAAATACTAAAACAGCTCTTACATGTGGAAACTAGAACCACTGTTGTTGTCTCTGGAATGGTTTAAGTTTACTTATTAAATATTTAGTTGTGATGCACAGCTAAGTAGAGGCCCGTTATCTTAAGTCAGGCTTAATGTAGTTGTGATTGTTTGTCAGACACTGAATCCACAATAATATTATTTTTCTTTTCACAGTGCTGCAGGAACTGATAGCAAGAAATGGCTTTAAACCCCGACATGGCGGCCACTCGCATTTCAACGGGACACCGGGGCCGAGGCAGCGGCAGACCACCTGTCAAGAAACCAGACATGAAGAAAAGCCATCAGAAAACCTCAAGTCCTACACTGCAGATCAACTGCAGGCTGTGCAGAGGTGGGTGAGGCTGATGGATGCCGTGGTAAGGATGTATTCATGTGTAAAAGACGGTTTGTACATATTTTCCGTTTCAGAAATACATACTTTCTCAGACTTCTCAGTAGATTTCTCAGTCAGACATAGAACAAATGGTCAGATATTTATTATACAAGTGAATTCTTATAAATCAGACATTTGTGATTATTTAATGAGTCGTATTGGATGAAAAACATTGCGAGTCTGGATGCAGAGGATGGTTTGACAAGTGCACATGTTAGAGATGTTAAAAAACACAATGTTTGCATTTAGCTTTTACTCCTTATTTGGAATCTTTAGTGGACCAGTTTTAACACTTTAACACTTTTATTATGCACTTTATTCTGCTCGGCTCACTCATTTAGGTTAAAAATTCCACAAGTAAAACTTATGGAGGTCGATACATAACAGTTGTAGATGCTTATTTTTATGTTAAAATAATGATATATTTAACAACAAAAAGAAAAAGTAATGTTTTCTCTGTTCTGATGAAATTACCTTTGAATTAACACAGGGCTTTTATAAATATCTACGTATTAATAATTTATAATTTATAAATATCTATATAGATATTTATAAATATCTAAAGAGTAAATTAAATGTAGGAAAATACCTGATTTCCACTGAAAAATGTGAAATACAGAGGATAATATTATAATAAATGGTAGTAAGTCACTTAGGAAATGTCATATGCAGAGGAAAAATAGTTCTAGGTCTTTAAGTGTTAAAACCAACATACCATAAAAACATCCATACTTTCTATACTATGTAGGAATCCTAACAGTATAGCAGCTAATGTTAAGGTGATGTTTTGTTTCTGCAGGATAAAACAGTGTAAAGACTTCTATGAAATCCTCGGGGTCCAGAAAGACGCCCCTGAAGACGAGCTGAAGAGATCATACAGAAAACTCGCTTTGAAGTTCCATCCAGACAAGAATCACGCCCCTGGTGCAACAGAGGCGTTCAAAGGTAAACCGCCAACACCCCACTGATGTGTTGTGCATAAATGAGTGTGTACCTTTAAAGATTATGATGTGTGTTTCGTGATCTGCATGTGTTTTGTGCAGCCATTGGGAATGCATACGCTGTCCTGAGTAACGCCAACAAAAGAAGACAGTACGATCAGTGTGGCGAGGAGAGGAGACATCCTTCCAGACAAGGCCAGGACGATGGGAACTTCGAGGCCGACATCTCACCTGAAGACCTTTTTAATATGTTCTTTGGAGGCGGATATCCACCAAGTTAGTCTCCAGATTTTGGGCTTTTTATATCAGGATTCATGTTGCTTTTCTGTTTCATTCACTGTGGTTCTGATGTGTGTGTTAATCTAGGTAATGGTCATGCATACACCAATGGGAGGATGCGATACCAGAGAGCAGAAAGAAGAGAGCGACAGCGAGACGTAAGCCTGACAACACATGGTTATTATTAGAGCTACTGCAGAGCATACATCTACCAGCAGGGGGAGACATTTAGTCATTTTTAATTCCACTTTTGAGGCGACGTTGAAGAGTTTATACGCAACTCTGTTTGGTGGAGGAATACGGCTTTTGTTATGCTTTATTAATATGGTAAAAAAAAAATTACTATAGAATTATTATATATTAATGCCAAAAAACAGAAAATGACCAAAACTAACAAAATACAGTACTGTGCAAAAGTCTTAGTGGCTGTTATCTTTGTTGTTTTTGCAGGATTGTGTCCTTATTTCTAAAAAGAGCAAATGCATTTTTGTTTTTAATACCATTTACATATTTACTGTATATTCTACTTATTGCAAAGACTGAGGAATGCATATGTGTCATCAGGCATTTCAGCTAAAAAAAATCTGAATATTGTAGAAACTATATGGGATTATCTGAACAGAGAAAAGGATAAAAGACCATGAAAGCCTCTAGGACATTCTGAAGGTGTGTAATATAACCCAAGATTATTAAAGAAAACATCCAGATAGTTGAAGATTTGTAGAATCCAAATGGAGGTCACACTAAGTACTGACTTTACCTGCAGAAGATGTCTAGTTCTGATTTTATTTGTTTCAATTCTGTGCACATATTAACTGCATATTTAATGTTAGAAATAAAGACACATGTTACACATATTACAACCCTGCAAAAATAACACATGCCCAAGACTTTTGTTCAACAGTTATTAAACAGTGTAGGTCAGTAGATGCGTCTGTTTGGGTTAACATGCATTCTCCTTATTAACCCTTAAAGACCCATGACTATATTTGTCACAACTTTCAAATGATTTCTTTGTCTTTCCCCACTGATTTGTCACCATTTATTATTCTATTATCCTCTGTGTTTTGTATTTTTCAGTGTAAATCATGTATTTTCCTATATTTAATTCACTGGTCATGTAGATGTTCATTAAAGCGCAAAGTAAATTCAAAGGTTGTTATATCAGAACAAAGAAAACTGAAGAAAAGGGGACTTTTTCAGCAAAATATATCATTAACTGAATATAAACCCAGTGTGTCCATCCACTGTCATTGATCCAACTCCATGGTTTTACTGGTGAATTGACGTTATAGAAGATTACGGTGTTCACTACAGAGCCTCTGAACGTCCAAATGGGTGATAAACTATTTTTTACACCAACATTTATTTACATGTATTGATAGAATAGTGGATCAACAGGTATTAAACATTTTAGATCAGCAGATGTTCTTGGTTGTTGGTGGATTTCTGGGTCTTTATGGGTTAATTAAAATAACACACATATGAATACGATGCAGAAAATAGTGAAAACCCCAAAAATTATACAGTTAAAAAACTATTAAACAATACACCGTCAGTAACTTACAATAGAAGGACAAATTTGAAAAGCCGCAGATGCAGAGGAAACTCGTTCCAGCGTTTGTTGGTCATACGAGTGTAACAGCGTGATCGCGCCTGAGCTTTAACCTTAGCTCACAGAACAAACGGTCAGTTGACCAGACGGATCTCGATGAGACGAGCGGGTTTAAAAGGTCACAGAGATAGGCCGGAGCGCGTCTACGGAATGATTTATAGGCAAACAATAAAAGTCTTCACATCAATCCTGAAACGTGCAGGGAGCCAGTGGAGGGAGGCCAGTGTCTGCCAAACACACGCCCGCTTGCATTTTGCTGTTAAAAGACAAGTTTCAGCTGTCTGGACCAACGTCAACAGGGCAGTAGTCAGTCGGGTGGTGATAAAAGTCTGGAAAAATTAGCAAAATGATAAGAAGGACTTGACCACAGATAAAAAGTCAGCTGGAAAAAGCCTGATTTGATCATTTACTTTACGTTTGACTCTTATTAATATCAAAATACAGTGAGTTTTAACTGCTTTAGTCCCTCCATCTAATTATTAACAGAAAAAAAAAATCTGAAAATCAGCCTGTATAGTCATTGTCTAAGTGCATAAAGTGATAGATCTTCAATATAGAATAGAATAGAATAGGATATCTTTAATGTCATTGTGTGTACAATGAAATGAGTGCTACTCCAGTCAGTACAACAACACCGTACCGTCTCCTTCCTCTTATCCGGTCCGGGTCGTGGGGGCAGCAGCCTCAGCAGAGGGGCCCACACAGCCCTCTCCCCACCCACTTCCACCAGCTCTTCCGGGGGAATCCC
>JAPQRQ010000012.1:23681269-23721748 GCA_037367365.1 Apogon talboti | reverse complement strand
CGACATGGAGGAGCAGCGGTTCTACTCTGAGCCCCTCCCGGATGTCCGAGCTCCTCCCCCTATCTCTAAGGCTGAGCTCGGCCACCCTATGAAGGAAACCCATTTCGGCCACTTGTACCCATGACCTCATTCTTTCGGTCACTACCCAGAGCTCATGACGATAGGCGAGGGTCGGAATGTAGATCGACCAGTAAATGGAGAGCTTCGCCTTTTGGCTTAGCTCCCTCTTTACCACAACGGACCGGTTTAGCGTCCGCATCACTGCAGACGCCCCCCGATCCGCCTGTCGATCTGCCGCTCCATCCTACCCCCACTCGTGAACAAGATACTTGAACTCCTCCACCTGGGGCAGGGCTTCCACCCCCGACCTGGAGTGAGCACTCTACCCTTTTCCGGCTGAGGACCATGACCTCAGACTTGGAGGTGCTGATCTTCATCCCAGTTGCTTCACACTCGGCTGTGAACCGCCCCAGCGAGAGCTGGAGGTCGCTGTTCGATGAAGCTAAGAGGACCACATCATCTGCAAAAAGCAGAGACAAGATCCTCCCACCACCGAACTCGACAGTGCAACAATATTAATAAAAAATCAATAATTGAAAAAATAAGAATACAATGAATATAAAATTACAAAAACTAAAAATAAGATAAGAAAATAGAATATAAAAATTTACAGAATAGAGCTAAAGTACAATAAAAATTAAAAATAGACAAAATATGAATAGACACAATATTAACAGTATGTATTATCTATGAACTCAAGTCTATGTAAAAATAGTGCATTTATGTTTTGATAAATATTGAATAAATATTGCATTGTCATTGCAAGAACCGACGATTATTGCACGACTTATTGCACATAATTCACATTGTATGGGGTTATTGCACATTATTGGAGGTACAACACAGAGTACTGTATAAGAAAAACTGAAAAAGAAATCACGTCCTGTTGTTGCGGTGCTGTGGTTGCTCTTTTGCAGGGAGGCCTGGCCCTCTTCGTGCAGGTCATGCCCATCCTCATCCTGGTCATCGTGTCGGCCCTCAGTCAGATCATGGTGAACAGCCCCGCCTACAGCCTCAGCTTCAGGCCGTGAGTGTGATTCTCAACGTTAAATAACACCAAAAACCTGCACTTCTGCCAGTGTGTGTGTGTGTGTGTGTGTGTGTGGGAAGCAGCAACAAAAGGCTTACCTTCACATTACATAAGTAGCAGTATAATCCAGTTTGTGTGGACTCAACAATCGCTGCATTGTTACATTTCATGGCGGTGGTGTTGCATGCTTCATAGATTTTCATTACTGTTAATTATTCACTAAGTTAAGACGGTTGTATCACACTCTGTTTCCCTTCGGTCCCTGAACCTGGCCAGACAACAGCGGAATTGTGTAATGTGGTGAAATTTAGCCTGGAACTCTTAGGATTTACCTTTTGGGGAAAACAAGTCAGTACCATAGTGTTTGATCCTTCAGACCAAATGATCAGTGTGGAAATACTCAATACCATATTGATACTGTTTCCTGAATTAAATATGTTATTTATACCAAAGCTACAAAATTAGTTTTGACAAAAAGAAAATTACACGTTTATTTTATTTACCTTTATTTAACCAGGAAGTCCCACTGAGATTGGAAATCTCTTTTGCAACTGAGTCAAATATATAAAACACATACAGTACATGATAAACAATGAACAATTAAACACAATAACAATTATTCAACCATAATGGCCTCTCAAGAAAAACAAGGACGTTCCCCCTTCACTTTATTCTCCATGATACTTGTAAAATCATTAGCAGAGATGAATGTTTGTAGTTTAAGAGTAGTTTTAGTTTTATTTTTCTGCTCCTCAACATTTTATTTACACTAAAAAACTGTTTCTTACCCTCCTGACTACCCAGGAAAGTACAAGTTTGGACTTTTTTTACATTACATAATTGCCTTTATTGGAAACAGCACGATGCAACAGTTTTTTCAGATGCATTTTTAACATTTTAGTGGGATGTCCTTTGCAGTGGACAGTGTTTATTTTATTTTTTCAAAAAGGCTGTGAAACTCTTGTCCACTACAGAGGACAGAAGTGCAGTGCTGGTTGTCAGGAGTACCATACGACACAATATGGTTTAACTCTTTAATTGTATGTTTCAACAGCCTGGTATTTTTTGAGTCGAACCTATTAAACACAACAGAACAGTATAATATACAGATTCACTGCTTCATGTTGGAAATCAAGGCGGTTACAGGCAGGTTCTGCGGATCAGGTGAGTGGACGCATGTGTGTTACCGCCACAGACCACAGCTGAGGGTTATTGTCCTGAGTGGAAGTGGATATAAGGAGGCTCAGACTCAGGGTTCAGTTTGGTTGTGACCTCTGAGGAGTCAACAGCGCCACTGTGACTTCCCCATACCCCCACCCGCTTCATTTGATTTCCACACAGTCTTTGGTTTTGTGGGTCTAAGGCTTTGACACTGAAGCTTCAAAACATGCTCAAACCCTGAGCGTCAGATCATTTTTGCGTCAAAGCGTGCATTGGTGCGAGAGAAAAAAATCATGTGACTGTGACATCAGCACAATGAAACCTGTTTGGTTTGATGTCAGGCTGCCCAGTTCTCACCAGCATTATTAGATATTAGTGCAAGTATCAGGATTTTTCATCAAACGATGCAGATGTTGATCATGTCTAAGATTTGGATTTATAGAAATGAACTGTCTTGTTAAATCCCTTGGGTATCACTACTGCCAGTTCTCCCATTTTGTGCCTTGACCACACAGGTTATCTAATTCTCCTTACGCCAAAGAAGGATCTGTGCTCGACCCTGTAGCCCCTGCACCAAAATCTGAAAGCCATCATTCCCTTGAAAAGTAATGTTGCATGAAATAGAGCGTCCACGTCGGTACAATCCTGCCGCCACCTTTACAAATGTCAGAAATTACACTGACAGCAAAGAGTTCTGTCAAGAGCTGGAGGTGAATTGAAAGTGGACCGTGGACACCATATCCTAATTTTCTCTGTAGGAAAAACCCTGAGCATGCTCTATATGTGTTCATGAACTGACACTGATGACATTTATTCCTTTTATATTTTGCAATATGGAACAAACTGGCAAGATATAGATATACCAGGATGTCCGACTGAGACACTATTCACCTGATTATTTTTTTTCCAAATTTGACACATATTCTTTACCACTAGGAGAGGTGGAGTACTCAGTTTGATGGCTGAATTTAAATTTTGGGATTTTTTAAAATAAATTTAGGAAAATTTCAACTCAGAAAACTGTCCAACCGACTTCTCAGACACTATTCGCCTGATTCTTTTCAAATTTGACACATGTTCTTTATCACTAGGAGACGAGCAGTGCACAGATTGATGGTGGAATTTAAATTTTTGGATTTTTTACAAATTTTTTTATATTTCCACTCAGAAAATTTGTCCAACTGACTTCTCAGACACTATTCACCTGATTCTTTTTCAAATTTCACACATATTCTTGTCTTTATCTCAATTTTTACATTTTTTTTTTTACTTTTTAAAAGATTGAACGTTACCGCTCACTGTTAATCCTTGGGTGGACAGGGTATCAGTGAGCAGGAGGGGCTAAGTGTTGTGTGACCGGGTGGGGTTTATTAGTAAGCTCCGCCTACTTTTTCACTTGTTTGTCTGATGTTTGTTGACAGTAGTATTTCAATTAGTTCACTCTGTTCCTGAGTTTCTTGTTGATGAATGTAATTTGCTCATTTTCTTGTATCTCTGTGTCGCTAAAATATTTTTCCCCTGATGTTGTTTGATTAATCAGTAGGAAAAATAATATTTCCATCGCAGCCCTAGTATTTTCAGGCACGTTGTTCGGTAGATTGGACTCACTCTGTCGACTGTGTGGTTTATTGTTGGATTAAGACCCATTGTGGGCCTTTGTACTGGGTTCCAGATAATCAGAGCTCTCTGCTGGCTCCGTGTGTCTGGCCTCTCTCCACGTTTGAGACTCACTTCAGTAGTTACTGGTCTGACTCGGAGCCATTATCAGCCTGAGTCACGCTAACGGTGCCAGACCCGTCATCCGTGAGTCGGGTTGGGCCATGTGACACGTCTCCCACGCCGTGTCCTATCTCCGTGCAGGTCAGCGGGTTACACTCAGAAGAGGCTGACGGAGAACCTGAAGGTGCCATATTATGTGGGGGAGCAGTTCTCCAGGGAGTTCACCGGAGTCAATCTGAAGAATCTGGAGAGGACTGTGGAGGACGACTACATTTCCAACCTTCGCAACAACTGCTGGAAGGAGAAACAGCAAAGTACGTGTGCCAGTAGAGAAGAAAACAAATTAACCAACTATGCTTTTACTGTTGCCGTCAAATGACAAGCACTTACCACATTTTGCTTTCTTTCCAAAAGTCAGATGGAACACAGAAACCTCCGTCTTTTCTGACTAACATCTGATGAAACAATGAATTGATGACATTTTTATCCAAAATGTCAAAGTTCAACTCCTGCCACAGCATAATGTTCTGCACAATCATTTTACTGACCATTACTCAACACCATAACGCAGGAACAGAAGGGAGACTGTGACCATACGCAGCATTTGTCCACATACACAACGGCTGACTAATCATGGATGCCCACCTTCAAACTGTGCTGACGGAATAGATCTGATTCAATGTGTGTGGAGCAATTTCAATTTTTGTATTTTTTACAAATTTTTTAATATTTCAACTCAGAAAATTTGTCCAACCGATTTCTTTGCAGTTATAGTTTTTTGTAGTGGTCACGTAAATCCCTCGGCCCGTCACTGTAAATATCTGTGTAATACAGTACACTGACATCTTTGGCAAAACTCTGTATTCTAAACACTGTAATGATAGGTCATTTTTGGATATTTTAACCTCCTCAGACCCAGGAACACCACAGGTTTTTGAGTTTGGGCTTTTTTAATTGCTTATATTGGAAACATCATGATGCAACAGTTTTTTTCAGATGCATTCTTAAAAAATTTTATGGAATGTCATTTGCGGTGGACAGTTGTTTTTTTTTGTTGTTGTATAAAGCTGTGAATTTCTTGTCCTCATACGTGGACAGAGGGTCTTAGGAGGTTAAAGTAGAAATACTACAGCTCCTTTAACCGTTGTAGAATAAACACATTTGGAAGTGCAAGGAAGGAAATGACAGATTGTCATCTCAAAAGGAACTGAAAGTACAATATTTGCTTCTAAGATGTCGTGTAAGTAACACCTTATCTATGTGGCACATTTCCAAGCAAAATTGCAAAGTGCTTAAAAAACAAACACAATACACCACATAAGAAGAATAATGAATTCATGCAGAATCACATCATGAAATGAACAGGAAGGGTTAGATTTTATAAAGTTAGAAATTCAAGAAATGCATGAATACAGAATCCAGTGGTATTACATGAAACATAGTCCAACCAGTCTTAAAAACCTGCATAAAATAGAGATAAAATAGGTCACCATATGTGTCTCTATGTCTCATATGATGCATATATGTTTTTTGGGTTTTTTTGTCTTTTCTCTGTCAATGTATCTGTCTGTTTTTTTGGGGGGGGGTTCTGTCTGGGTGTCTGCTGTCTTTGGTCCTATCATTATGGGTTGGTGAGGTCGTCTTGTTTGGAAAGTATGTAACTGTATTGTTGTCCCATAAAAAAAATCTATATTAAAAAAATAAAATAAAATGGAAATACTACAGTGCAGTATTTGACCCCAAAAAACGAAATTTCCCCAAAAAGTGAATGCCCTTCTTAAATTCTGTCTCCTGCAGAAGAAGGCATGTTATACAGAGCTCGCTATTTCGGAGACACTGACCTGTACCAACGTGCTCAGAGGGCTCGAACACCAAGCTGCGCCAAACTCTCTGAGATCACAGCTTCCACACATGGCTGAGGCTGCTGCCATATGTAGAAAGCAAGTAAGTCAGCCCCTAAACTGAGCATACTGATGCTATTCATAAATATCTGTGGCTGCATGTTCCTTACATTGTTTTTATTTTTTTGCCCTTTTAGATTTCCAGGATCCACATGAAACAAATACTGGCTGTAAATAAATGAGCTTTAACAATGAAGATGACTCGACGGGCAACACAAACAAACCAGCACCAATGAGAATCTGGGAAAACGAGACTCAAATCAACCACATGAAGCCCCCCCCCCGTGGAATATTAGTATGATGAATTAATATATTATGTTAATATCATGTTTTCAGATTGGAAAAGCCACTTAAAATACAGTAGCTCCCGTTAAGATGTGTGTTCGATTTACCTCCCATTTTTGGCTGTAATGAGCGGCAGAGTTCACTTTTTTTTTTTTTTTGCAGTGTGAACCCAGAACGTAGCGTACTTAGATACAATCGTACGGATGTAGTTTATGTAGCAGCTGATTAGACACCACTCCGAATGATGCTTCCTCTTTGTTTTTATGCAGTCAAAAAAAAAAAAATCAGAGGAGGAAGTGAGTTTGGCCGTGACTCCTGATGCACATTTTTAACTTCTGAAACTATGCAGAAATAATGTGAAACCTCTGAATACCCACTCATGTCTGTCAGACACCGTTAGCACCTGAGATTAGTCTTTGTTGCTCTGTGTGTATGTTTGTGTGTGTGTGTGTGCGTGTGAAATAAGTAAGAAACTCCCTTCAACTTTTGCCTCCTTGAATTGTATTATTATACACTAGCTTCACAATAAAAGCCAACGGAATAAGAGACGTGCCTACCCACACTGTGGGACATTAACAAGTTGTAGTTGTGAGTGTAATGTCTCTATTAACACCATCTGTCAAAGCAATCTTCATGATCACATCCTGTATATTATAGTATGCTATTTATTGTTAAATTATTTCTATTTATTTATTGAAATACTCGACTATGACACTGGAGAAACAATAAAGATCTCGCTCACTTTTTTCCACCACGTTTTTACTCCTGGAAGAAAATAAAAGACGAATGCTCAAACCGCTGTTGACTGTGACTCATCACTCCGAGTGCAGAGAAAAAACTCCCATCAGCACATTCAGCGTGTAAAAATGTTGGCGGCCAGCTGACTGAGGTTGGAAACATGGCTCTGTGCACGTTCCCAGCGAAGGGGACGTGCCGAATGGGAACTGCAGACTCACATTATTTCAGGATGACTTTACTCAGCTGTTTTTGGGGGATAGTGCGACTGCTCTTTCAGGTTTCAATCCGCCTCATAGACGACGTTTTACTTTTGGGATTTCTGTCTTTGTCTTTTGTACCTCTGAGAACAAAAATGAGTGTTGAACCCTTGAAATATGAGTGAAAAAGTACTGAAAATGTGTAGAAGCCCACAGAATACTAAGCATCTCCTCTGAGAATTATTCTAATGTTCTAGTTTGTTAAAGTTTGCACCTTTTTTTTAATCTCAGTGCTCTTAATCTGCCATGTAGACAATTTAATTTGGGATTTCTTTATTACTTCATCTGTTTTATACTTTTCAGAGCAAAAAGCTTTGACATTTGAGTCTGGAAAAGTGTTGAAAATGTCTAAGAACCCTGACGGTAATAAGGAAGTCTTCTAAAAATGTATTAATGACTTGAGTTTGCTTTTCACATGCGCAAGTTTGTCAAACTTTACACCTTTTTTTAATATCTGAATTTGCCACATAGACAACATTTTACTTTTAGACTTTTAAGAATAAAAATGTACCTTGAAGTCTAGAAAAGTATGGAAAATAACCACCGTTTATTCTAAAAATCTATTAATTGTTTGAGTTTATAGTTTTCTTATGAGGCAGTTTGTCAAATTTTTCCGCCTCTTGTCTTTTAGCGAGTCAACGCCGTCAATCTGCCACAGGTATTTTACTTTTGGAAAAGTCATGCCTACAGAACAGTTTACTCTGGCCTTTATTCTTCAAAATAATCAGCATTTATTCTAAAAATCTGTTAATTGTTCAAGTTTGCTTTACAAACTCAAGTGTGTCTAATTTTCTACCATTTTATTTATTTTTCAGAGAATAACTGCAACAGTCCAATTTTTTAAATTTTGTATTATTTCTTGCTTTTTTTTCTTTTAAACTTGACCTCCTTCACTTCAAATTTATCTTTAAGAAAGACCAACACTTTTAAGGGTTAAAATAGCCTGTATCCTTTATTACCTGTGTTTGCCCCTAGAGAATATGATTTTAATATTTGTATTTAAGTTTTTGCAGAGACAAATGCTGCTTTAGTCATATTAGAATTCCACCCCCACATTTCTGAAGTACAATGAAGAACAGCATTTTATACGTTTCAAAGAATTTTAGTGGGGACTGAATCATACATACTGTATATCTACTTGTATCACTGCCAAAACCTTCAACAGCAAATGAACACTACTGTTTGCAGTGATTTACCATGTTTATGCAAATGCTGGATTTAATCAACAAAACTCAGAACTGTAGGAGCAGATGTTTATCACCATGGACATTTTTGGCTTGTCTCAGCAGGAAAAACATAGGTAATCCTTCTATCATTAATAATGCATCCGTTTCATGTCAGTGTCCCACAAAGCCAAACCAGTTAGACAGCATACACAAGCCAAAACCCTGTAACCGATGCACCTACATGGACCGCAGCCATTTGGAATTAAACTAATTATGCTTGTGAATTGTTTGCCGTAAGGAATTGAAGTGATGTGATATCCTGATGGCTTCATTTCCTTCCATCACTGCAGCAAAGCTGTGAGTTACAACACATTAGTTGTTCCGCGTTTTTTTAACTCTCACATTCTTGGTAACTTAAACTTTTTTTAACCTCTGGCAGTTTACCTTTGTTCCTTTTCAGGTCACTCACTGGCTTAAACTGCTTAAATTTCAACAAAACTGGAAAAATAGGCGTCTCATGTGTCTTTTGGTCAGTTGTACTGTGGAGAAAGCTTCTTAAAATCTTTAAAATATAAGAATTTGGGAACTTTTGGGCTGATAAAGTTGTCATATTATATATTTATACTGCTTAATATGCACCTTATTGTTCATTTGTTACTATCATATTATGTATAATTTACTATCATAAAGTGCGGCCTGCAGAAATAGGTCTAAACACATTTATTGGTCACTGGTTTCATTTGTAATACTGTATTTTTATACTTTTTGTTCTATGTAGGTGTATCTGTCCTCACCAAAGTTTTAACCACATGCTCTTCACATGACTAAAATGACAAACAGAAGTACTATATATATAACTGTGCTGTAACTGCATACTAGTTCCTGTTATGTTTCTCAGATACTGAATGACCTATACATCCTATTTTGTGATTGATTATGTGTGGTAGATTTGTACAGAAGCTGTAGACTTAATTATAAAGTAAGGAATGATCATTTAGCTCTGTTTCACTGACGGGGAAAAAAAAAAAACACACATAAGAGGTTCAACTGATTAAAAAAATAATTTATTTGCAGTCATGAAAGTACAAAAAGTGCAATGATATGAGTATTTGAATATCAAATAAATAAATACAGGACAGATCTACACAGATACAGAATAAAGTTACGTTTGACTTGAAGCCTGCAGCTTGCACAAACACTGGATGATGCAAGCGGCGGTCGGCATTTGCTCTTAATTTCAAGCCGTCACTAAGGTCCCTAATGGTTCAACTGGTATACAATTCGATTAATTGCCTAAGTAAAAGAAAATTGTTTGTAATGACTGTTACAATATAGCTAGCTGCCATTGTATGGTTTCCATAGAAACTGAGGTACGCACTTTTCTCTCCAAATGCCTGTTTAACAAGTATACCATCCTCGTACCTTAAATTGCTCCTTTACACCTGGAACAAACTGGATATATCATATCTAAGTCTGTCCTTACACTTCAGAAGGCATCATACGTACACACATGATTAAAAAAACAATAATGATAATATCATAAGGCCCTTCTGTGAGCTTAACTGGACACTTTAAAACATAATAAGTATTATTGGTCCATTAATGCAAGTGCGTTTGCATATCTTAACATTCCTCAATGAGCAGATCTTCAGAACAGTACAGTTTTTTCTTGATAACACGAAAGCCAGTGCTCAATTTAATTGCTTGCCTCACTACTGGAGTGGAAGCAGATTTAGTACTAAAAAGTCCTTGGATTTTAGGCCAAAGCCCGCTGGACTCCAGCCTCAACACCAGTGTCAGCTGAAAGGTAGGTACGAGGTAGGGGTCCACGGAGAGCTGGGCCATGCTCTCACAGACATCCCCCCGCTCCACACAGAGGTCGATCAGAGCCCCCCGCAACCCACAGGGTTCACTAGCTGCCAGGTGAAGGAGCTCACTGCCGATGTGCTCCAGAAGTTTCTCGGGGATGAGCAGTTTGGTGCATCTTAAGGCGCAGTCTGAGTCTTTCGCTTCCCTCAGGCTTCGTGCAATGAGGTCGACTACTTCTTTCAGTATGGTCTCCTCCATTGGATCATAAAACAGGTCCTCGTTGAAGGCAGACAGGTCACTAGAGACGTCAGATCCTGTTGGAAACACAACGGTTAAATACCTGCAACAACGCATAAGGAGAAGCAAACTCTAATTTAGCAGAATGTAGGGTTAAAGCCTTTGCTATTGTTTACCTGAGTCTGACAGATCACTCCTGCTGCCACTGTTGGACTCCATACTGCTGCTGAAATCTGCCAGTCTTTGCACCAGTTTGCCCCAGGACAGCCTCCTGGGACTGCTGTCCACTGGAGAAGGAGGGGAGCTGGTGATATCAGTGTGTGTAGACAAAGTAGGCATGGCTGTCCTCTTGCAATAATCAAAGTCTATCAGCTGCTTCTGTGGACAACTGTTAATGAGGAAACAAGAAGATAAGCAACCTGGGACAAACTTATGACCAATCAAGATCTACAATAATCAACATATAGACAAGAAACAAGCATCTGACTAAAAAAAAACTTAAAGGATGAATATAAATATGAAGTTTCAAACAGAAAATATCAGCTGCATAAGTCAATTCCTTTCTTATCTTAGCTAGCTAGCAGCTCTTAAAATGCTCATTTTCACTATAAAACAAGAAAATTTATGAAGGATAAAGGAGTACTTACATGTTTTTTCTATAGAGCGTGGCTGTTCACGTTCTTCATGGGTGTTTAAGGTAGTTGTTTTGTCGGTTATTGTCTCCAAAAACGACTATCTGCTGAACTTGACCCCCCTCTACTTCCTCTCCTAGTCAACAGCTGAACAGCTCTGCGGTTTGTCTCGCAACAATGTTTATATAGGGCCACGGAAACCACGCCTCCGCCACTCCAGGCAGCCAATCAAAAAGAGAGGCACGCCATCTGCGCTGTATTTTGCCTGGTAACATGCCAGCAGAGAAGAAAGACAAACAGGAGGTGGAAAAGGGGGGCTGGGGAGGTGATGAATAGCAGACCCCGGTGTTATAGAAATGTACAGGGGCTTGTCTAGGCTTGCATGGGTCAAACTGTGTTCCTTTGTCAGACACTTTCCTAAGTATTAATATATGTTTTTCTGTTGCTATATGTGCTTTTAAAGTGTGAGCGGCGTTAAGACCCATGCAGGCTCAGCCTCAGCTGGGCCAGTGTTGCAGTGAAACATTACGTCACCTGTTTTCTTCAAGCATTACATCAGAATTTTTCATCTGCCACACAGCCATGCAAACAACACTGCATCACACTACTCTGGCTGCATAATAAAACACAAACATACATTATGACTGTAAATATATGGGATTTCTGCACTGACTTGCTAATGGTGCAATATTAAACAATTAGAGAACAAAAGAGCAGGGCATGACCAGGTTTTGCAGCTCACCTGATGTGTCAATCTTAAGCATGTTTTTCTGAGTGGAAAACATACTGAAAATAGTCTACTAAAAGGAAATGTTATGCATTCAAACCTATTCAATGTATGTTTGTAAGTATAATCAGCAAAAATCTGCATTTAAAGTATTAAAAGTAGTATGCAGTACAATGGCCCTTGAGAGCATTTAGATATTGTATATATATTAATACCTTGTTTTTACTCATGCACTGATGTAAACTTGGGATTCTGCAGTTATAGTTCCACGAGGTGCATCTCATTAAAGTGTGTATTGGACTAAATCATGTTGTCATTGTAGATTATTCTTGAGACTTTTTTGACTGTTGAAATTCTGAAAAACAGTCACAAATGCCCACAAAATTAGCCACAGAACCTTCACAATGTTTATCTAAACCTCAAAATGAGAATAAACACAACCAAACTACTGATTTCACAGGATATTTCTGAGGCTGAAACCATGAAATGCTCTGCAGATTAATTTTCCTGTCAATAAACTGATTGCTCCAGCTAAAGCTGTATAAACAGCTCGGTTTAATGAACCATTTTATGCCAAAGCAGCGTATTTTATTAAATCTTAATATGCTTTTTGTGATAATCTTGATTTGCAAATACCTAAAGCTGCAGGAAAAAGTGCAATAACATCATCTGAAATGTAGTAAACACTCAACGTTCAGAGATTGGCTCTTTTCAAGTGTTACTGAGTACTAAGTTTTATTGTTGTTTAAAGCCTTTTTACATTTCTATCAAAATTCAGATGTGGATCCAAGGCTGTTCCTGAGACTATGAAATCATTTGTATCATGTACACAGTACTGTGTACACAGTTTGAAGATAAACAGGATAGAAATGGTCTCTTTTGGTAGTGTGAAATCTGCTGATTCACTATTTAGTTGTTTAATGGTGCAGGAAAAATGCAGTAACTTTCTCTGAAATACAGTAAATAGTCAAGTTAGGTCCCTAAAACTTCTAGAAACAACAACAGTTTAGTTCTTTCTAACTTGTTCTCCTCTGACATGACTGCCGTTTGTAATACTCTCATATTTTGCTCTGAGGGAAGTCCTGGAAGGAAGCCAGATATAGCGCTGGGTTTCTACACGTGAGAGACGTGGGCGGGCCTGTACTTTATGGCAGGGAGGAACTGGTAAACACGTGTGGGCGCAGAACTGTATGTACACAGTGGGATGCTGCGAAATAAAGAGTCATCAATTCAAGGTTTTTGGTTTGGGCAAAACAAGTGAGCGCTCTGGACAGCTTCTCATATACAATGGGAGCAAACTTTAAAACTTTTAAGACATATAAACAAGTTGTAAACAAGGTTCCTGGAAAGTTGTTGTGGAGTAAAGTACACTTACAAACTCTGAAATAAAAGTGTAGGTCTGGCTGGAGGCGTGTCCTGCACCGTCCAAGGCAGGGACGTCCTTAGACATTTACTATCAGAACAGTACATTCTGTTCAAGATCCCACCCTCATTTGTTTGAAAACACTGCATCTGTGAGCCAAACACTCAGGATCTGTACGTTTTGTCAGGGTACACAAATGCAGAAAGATACAGAGTACAAAACCTTAAACCTCAGCTTCTCTAAAAGTACCTAATTGAGACGCAGAAAAACAATAGCACAAAGAATTGGCTGTCTGTCCAAGCTTATTACATAAATTATCTAGGGCATGACAAGGAAACAAATAGCAACTGACCGGAGAAATGTCCTAGTATGACTTTATTTACAACCTTGCTTTGTTTTTGCACCAAGAACTGCAAAAGGGCAGAAGTGAGGATCTTCAGAAAGAGGACGGACTCAACAAGCCGCAAGAAAAACAGCTCGTTTCGGGGGATTTATTACCAAAGAATGAGACAGATTGGGCTGAAAAAACACCCACTCATAATAACCTATTAGCATTTTAATAGAGATTGTACTTAAGAGGGTTTATTTTAGTAACTTAGAACAGATGTAATAAACCAGTGCTGTGCGCATACAATAGTAAAGGCAATAAAACAATATACCTAACATTCAAGATAGTATTTCACAATTTACATAAAACAGTAAAAGATAAGTTTATGCAGTTCTTTTCTTTCTCTTTGGCAGATTTATTAACCAAAGGCGACGGCATCTTTTCATTTAAGATGGTGTGAATCCCAGTAGCTGTTCGATGGGTTTATAACGCCACTCGTCAGCCTCCAGCTCTTCGACCAGGCTTGCAAGTTTCTCCATCCGAGACACTTGTTGATCTGAAAGAACGCGCAGCAGTTGGTCAGGGTACGTGTTTTTTCATTGCATCTTAACATATTTTGCACATGCGGTCGCCGTCTTACCGTGTTTAACCTGTTTCAGCGTCGAGGCAACTTGGTAACTGAATACAGACTCGCATAAAAATCTGTCAGATCCATCTAAAGGAAAAAAAAAAAAAACAAGAAAACAAAATGTTGTTATGGATTATATAACGAGGTTAGGTTTAGTCAACACCTGAAAATAGAGCCCCTTCAATCTTATGCACTGACAGTTTCAAGTTACGTGTTATGCAATTTCTGTGCGTTAGGTCAGTGGGCCATCCAAGGTGTTGAAAGTCGGACTACAACGTGAAAAACAAGACAGGAAAACAAGGTGTTCTTGAGGGGGAAACAAAATCTCTGCAGTAAAATTCACCACGGCTACATGTTTTTAACCTTGTACTTTTGTTCCCAGAGTTTGGGGAGTTGTGAACTAGATGTGATTAAAGTAGAACTGAAGGAGGAGCTTGGAGATATTCAGTTAAGACTCATATCTGCATAATGTATTTTTTTGTGAGGCTGACTGAAAAAATAAATAAATCTGACACATAAAGTAAAGGAATGATGTTTTAACAGCATCACATATTTCTTTTTATTAACACTGATATTCTCCTTTCTTTTAACTATTGCTCTGCATGCTTACAAATAAATTCACTAAGTTTATACTCTATTCTTATATTCTGTTTTGACTGGTACATCTAGGGTATTCTTTTGACTAAATCTCATTTTTTAATAAGCGTCATCTCCTGCTAAATAAACCAACATTAATTGAATAAATACATGTTTCATTTTCATTTGGCTTCTGTTTTTAATCTCAATTTGTAAAACCACACTTCAATATACCCTCACCGGCCACTTTATTAGGTACGCCTGTTCAACTGTTCATTAACTGGTATAATTAATAGTACAAACACATTTGTTGAAGTGAAAACTGGGCATCAGAATTTGGAAAACAGTTGATTTAGGCGGCACGGCTTAGGCCAGACTATTTAAGAAACTACTGATCTACCAGGATTTTCACACACAACCACCTCGAGCAGCAGTTCTCTGTGGGTGAAAATGTCCTGTTGATGCTCGAGGTCAGAGGAGAACGGCTCGACTGTTTTCAGCTCATAGGAAGACAACAGTAACGCCGATAACCACTGGTTACAACCGAGGTCTGCAGAACAGCATCTCTTGAACACTTAACACATCAAATCTTGAAGCAAAATGGGCTACGGCAGCAGAATACCACACCGGCCGCCACCTCTGTCAGCTAAGAACAGGAAACTCAAGCTACATTTCATATGGACTCAACAAAACTGGACAAGGGAAGGTTAAAAACATGTCTGATCTGATGAATCTTGATTTCTGTGGTGTGATGATATATTGATGTTTGTGGTGGTGTGATAATATATTGATGTTTTTGGTGGTGTGATGATATATTGATGTTTTTATCGAGTTGCACTGACAAGGGAGTTGAAATTCAATTTCGTTGCACAATGACAATAGAGATCTACTCTATTCTATGATGTGGGGGATATTTTCTTGGTAAGTTTCAGAGTCTTAATACCAATTGAGCATTGCATCATATTTATTCCTGCTCTAATCTACTTTTTACAATTTATTTTATTCAGTGTTACTTATGCGAGTCCTTTTAATTATTAATTACTGAGCCATTTGTTTCTCTTTTATGTCCTGATTAGTGGTGTCTTGAGTACTTTTATCATGTTTTATTATACTTTTCTATAATTCTGCATGTTTTTTTATTTGTCTGTTAAAGTGTTTGTCGCCAGTCTGCTGCAAAACAAATGTACCGATGGGCACAAATGAATCAACTTGAACAGTCTATGTGATGAGTATTGTTACCGGCCGCGTCCATCCCTTCATATAGCTATCTTCTGCCTTCTAGCAGGATGAGGCACCATGTAACCTTCAACATTATACTCTAATGGCCAAAATAGCACCTTTGTGATGTGGTGGAATGGGACATTCATACTGTGGACCAAAATCTCTGAGGAACATTTCCATCACCTTGTTGAATTTGGCCACTAAAGGCCAACAATGTGCAACTAATAAAGTGGCCAATGAGTGTACTGTATTAGATGTCAGTTTGTATTACTAGTCAAGATTGCTATTTCTTATCAAATATTCCTAGAAGTTACTGCATGCTGATGTAGAAGTGATATAATTAACTGAAGGTTACTATTTGATGCAGTGTCTCTACAAGTTTTGTGGAAAACAGGTATGACTTGACAGTCCTTGTACTTTTTTTTTTTTTTACAAAGTAGTTTGAACTACTTTTCCTATGCAGCTTTAGTTAACCAAACTAGATTTCTCCCTGGAGTGTAGCCTTGCTCTAGTTCACTTTCTTCAAGTGTGTGAGGCAGTTGGTGACTTGAAAAGCTACATTTTCAAAGTAGCTTCCCTGACGCTGTTTGTTCCTCAGTCAAACAATGATATTGCTTTGTGTATTTTACACAGGCAAAGTAGGGATGAGCTCTCTGTTTCTCAAACAAATCTTATATGTAGTAGCAAGGTATGTCTGCAGCAATATAGAGCCACAGAATCAGTCAAAGGGGAATAAATTCTAGAAATATATCTTGTGATTTGAATGACTGAATGACATTGAACGGATGAGAGTTCAATGATGTTTATGTGCAGTGTATGTTTTTCATGTAGGAACTGTGCTGTGACTTGAGGCATCTGTCTTTGCATAGAACAAAAACAAACTGAACAGAACATGCTGCTTTCTCCTCCAACATGACTGTGCTGTGCATGTGATAAGTTTGCTCGGAGGAAAGTTTTGGTAGGATGCCAGACATATGCCAGTTTGACACACGAGTGGGCGACACTTGTGCAATGATTTAAGTCATCTGTCTTCACAAAGAATAAAAACAAGCAAAGTCTTAACAATCTTGGCAACTCTTTTCAAATAGTTGCCAGTGTTTTCAAGTCATACCCAGCCTCCTCCAACGAGCTGGAATGAAAAAAAATTTTGTTTGCTTTGTAAGAATGTTTTTCACTTGTTTCTCAACTTGCAACTGTTGGAACACGTTGGAAAAAGAGGCACTTTTTATTCAAATGTTTCTGAACTCTAGAAAAGTTTTAAAGCATTGATATATATATATATGAAAATATAAACAGAAGAAGCTGCCAACTGATTTAAATGTCCATTAACGGGCAGATTATTTATGCCATTAGCCTATCAATGTAAAAGTAAATACAAGTTTAGGATGATAGAACAGTACATACCATGTGATAGTAGAAATATGTCTATAGCTTAAGTTTTTACTATTTCTACCATGTGATTGTGAGTTAGCTGCTTCACATGTAAATATAATAGGGGCAGAGAACTTTAAAACACTAGTGTCATTTCAATAGAAAGTGAATTTATGAGATTACCTGACAAGTCGCATACTGCAGGTTATTTTTATGGTGACATAGTTCTTATGCAGAACTTAAAACCTTTCCTTTTGAGTCATTAGTTGTTTAGTCTTAAATTTTAACTCAAGTGTTGTCTCATGGGGTGAAAAATAGTCAAATATGATTAAGTATAGTATGTTCATTTGAAATCATTTCATAGTGAAATTACACAACAATTACGGCACTTTAATGTATACTGGTATTACAACATAAAATTACTAATACTGTGACAGAAGATTTTGGTCCTATAACCCACTGCTGGAGGATTATGTAAAAGCTATGAAAGCTGTGTAAAAGTGCAAAGGTTCAAATTTTGATTTCTGAATGTATTCAGTAATTGACACATCAGATGGATAAGATAACATCTTAATATATAGACAGAAAGATGCTTCACCGCGGCACAATGGGGACAGCCAGTTTTCTTAATCATAAGCCTCTATGAGTGTGGGGGAATCTTTTGTTTTTTGGACAACTTTCAGAAACCCTTCCTTTTGCAGTAAGGATGAGTCAATTAGTAATTAATTAGATAAATATTGGCTCAAGGAGCAATTCTCAAACAAGGCCAACCTGTTATTCAGTCATGCATGCTATGACTTTAGATAAGATAACTGTTTACATTTCCAGCCTTTTGTCATTATAGCTGTGTGTTTGGAGCTGTGGAGAAAAAAAAGACATCAGGCGTGTCTTAAAACTCACCTTCCATCATTTCACCTGCGCCTTTCGGGTATGTGTACAGGACTTTCCTGGGGGGAATGAGCTCGGAGGCGCTGAACCCAGATCCAGTCACCGAACTGCCACTCACTCCGCCCGCAGAGGAGGACGACGAAGACGCTGCCATGGCTGTAGAAAACATTAACACACACAACGACACGGTCCGTTATAACCACTGGGCTATGGACAGTTAGGTGAAGTTCAGTAATCCTCCAAACAACTAGCTATCAGGACAACCACAGAAGCATTAGCATTAGCATGTTAGCCTTTCCTGCTTTTTCTTATTGCAAACTGCCACAGTGGGTGGCTAGCACCAAGCTAGCCACCCATCTAAGAGCAAAGTATGCAATAAACATGCATTAATAATGTTAGCATCGACAACATGTGATCACCTGAACTATTCTCAGCCAACTTAACGTACCGTGAGTGCACCAAAGATATATATAAAGACTTTAAATCCACGCGCTGGATACTGTTGTTTGTTTGGATGTAGTAACAACTACTGTACGACACAGACAGACAACGCTTTACGGTAGAAGCGACGGTAGATTTGAAACACATTGGGATTATCAACGTATGACGTCTTTCAGAGCACGGATGCGCCGTATTATTTGTAAATTTGATAACACGTTACGGGCAACAACCATGTGTCGTAAAGTGGAAGATTTGACGTACGGACGTTTTTATGTGCAGCTAAGCTAGCTTGCTAAAGAAGTTGTAACAGAATTGATCTAAAGTTACTTATTTAGCCACGTATTTTATACAAGATAGCTAGATTTCCAGCGAGCTATCTGGACATTCGCTAAAATTGTGTCACTTTACGTTGAGCTTACTGTCATTACATTATGGAAGTTTTACGTCCATCTCTTATAAATATAAATGGAAGGATATATCGACGAAATCTCATTAAAGAAGAACAGTATGAGGAGGAAGAGGATTTCTCCTACATGGGCCCACCAGGTAAGTTGAGACCTGCCGGACTACAGTGGCTTTGAATTAATATTACTGGTTTATAATTCACTGAAGCGTGTCATCGATCCAAAAAATCACATTCCAGATGTCACACAAAAGCTAAATATTAAACTTCCTACTATAACTGAGAACTGAGCCAGGTGACCTTTAAACATCATATAACATGGTCTGACCATGTGGTATGTTACAGATAAAAAATCTATATTTATTGGTAACTGACAGCTTATGTATTCAGGTGAAGTTTTACAAACTCAGAAACATTACAAACCATCGCCCAATAAAAGAAACATTAATTTGGGACGTATAATAGTTTAGAATTTCAGTAGTTAACATCACAAAAACTTATTTATGCCTTACTTTGTCAATATATGAAAATTAAAACTGAAAATGGGGGTTAGTATAAATAATAGTCACCTGTATCATACTGAAAGCACAACAGCATTTGACATTTCACCAATGTATTGTTTCTTCAGAACAAACACTTCTTTCACTTTTGATTTTAATGTTTACCATCTATAACGCTTCCATTTCATTTCCAAGCATCCTGTTTCAAATAACATTATTATATAATTATTTAAAGGGATTAGTCTGAGTGCCAGGAATAGATGTAAAAACATGAAATATATTGTCTTCTTACTGTTTAGAATAACTGACTTTCTGTGGTTGTTTGTTTAGAGAGTGAAGATCTAGCAGAAGATGAAACCTGCGACACTCACTGCACAAACATTGAACAAACTGATAAAGGATTTCGCTGTGCCATTGATGTTCCAAGTGTTCTTTACAAGTACGTTCTCATCAGAAACTTCTGTTACTATCCTGTAGTTGATTCTTTTGTTGCTAACATGTCCACCTATTTGACAGATACATCATTGGGAAAAAGGGAGAAACACGCAAACGGTTGGAGGCTGATACAAAGACGTCTATCAGCATCCCAAAACAAGGAGTAGAGGGACAGATAGGTGAGGATTAAAGCTAGTGATCATACTCTGTCACTCATACACACACATTTGTAGAGAAAACTATAGAGTAGAAAACTGTTGATCTCAACTTTTCTTCTTTTGACTGGCAGTTATTACAGGCCCCCATAAATCGGCTGTTTCATCAGCAATCACACGCATTGAAGTCCTCGTTGAGAGTTTCCGGAGAAAACAACCTTTCACGCATTTTCTGTCATTCCCTCTGAATGATCCTAAAATTCAAGAAGGGTTCCTGAGATTTAAGGATGAGGTTCTGCAGCAGTGTTCACAGGTATGGCAAAAGAAAGAAAAAGAATATAAATCAGCTCATAATGTCTTTTTCAACACTTCACTTGGTTGACATTGCAGGATCATGGCGTGGAGGGGAGCATCTTTCAGAATCCTGCAAAGCTACATCTGACAGTTGGCACCTTGGCTTTGTTAAATGAAATGGAAGTGAGAAAAGCATGTGAACACCTCCAGGAGTGTCAGAGCGTCATCAGGTAAGAGCAAATGGTTATTATTTTACACTTGTATGTAATTTAAAGCCATGCCTGACACTTTACCCCTGCAAAAGTGTAACGGAAATGGTAATAAAGATGTTAAATGTCCGTGCTTAAACCTGGTCAGTGGGTGTTACATCAGCTGTGTCACAGTGACCTGCTTTGTGTTTCTGTCATCAGGGATATCACAGAAGGAAAACCAATACCGCTGGAGGTGACGGGTATAGAGTACATGAATGATGACCCGGCCATGGTGGACGTTTTGTACGCCAAAGTCAATGTGAAAGATGGGTCTGACACGTAAGCGGTGTTTTTAATTTCAATCCTAATCCATGATGTCATTGTCCAACTGTGCGGTTTTGAAATATAGAGGACAGATAGAGTAGAAAGAGCTGATGGATTTCTGTAAAACATAATGTTACTTTAAAGATGGAGGTCAACTGAGTAAATTTTTAAAAGCAAATATATTAATGATAGTTTGGAGCAGGACAAGGTTGATATTTGATTAATCAGCTGTTATCAGTTCTAAAAAAAGACATTCTACTCATGCTCAACCTGTATTATTTGTATATAAGCCACATTATAGAAGAAAGAAACGCCTAAAGTCAGTCATCCAATCGGTGGAGCTATCTATTTCGCCATGTATCTCCACTGGCCTGACAGTATTAAATGCTCTTTGAAGGTTGCAAACAGGAATAGAACGACAAAATTACATGATCTGTGTGAGTCAGAATGCATACAGTCATCATATTGCACAACCCTAAGGAAAACTGCAAATTTATTCTTCACTTGGGTTTCTTTCATCTTTCTATGTAACTAAATGTGGGTGTGTTTTAGGTTGCAGGTGATTGCTGATCGGCTTGTGGAACACTTCGTCTCGGCAGGACTGATGGTTAGAGAGTGGGACCGGGTCAAGCTGCACGGCACCGTGATGAACACACTGTTCAGAAAAGACTCCACAGGTAAATACAGCGTTGTTACTGAGCCGACTGATCTGTGCACGCAGCCTGTGTAAAAGCAAAGCGAGACCATTACACGTGCCGTCCTGAACATATCTACCAATGTCCCCTTGTTATGTATTGGCCCAGGTCGGCGCTGCAGTGACGGCAAAGCTCGATCTCGAACAATCACAACAACAAATACCAAAAGGGAGGCATGAGGCAGTGCACTCGGTGTTTGGCCACAGTCTTGTTTACGTGCTCCCAACTGTGTGTTTTCTAAGTACTCTCACAATGGCTTCATTGAGTTTGGCCATGGATCAAGTCCAGCCCCAGTTCTCAGATTTGGACTGGGCTGACCAACAACAGAGCACAAGTTAGGGGCAGTGTTGCTGCTGACGATGTTTATCAGAACATGGACAAGCACAATTAGAATCTATTAAAATGCATTTTTATTTTTATCCCTCGGTCATTGAGTGTTCTCTGTATATCAAAAACTAAATGACCTTTCACCTGGCTATTGTACACGGTTTCACAGAGTAAACATGTTTACTATTTAGAGGATAACTTTATCACTAACGCAATTTGTTGAGTGTTATATTTGCTCAGATTTACTTGGTGTACTTGCAGTTGAAGAGTCGGGCGGTCCAGGAAGACAAACCACGAGTGAAAGAGAATCCTTTGATGGCAGGAACATACTAAAGGTTTGCTCCTTCAGATACTGCAAAACTGTAAACAGACACAGGCACTGACATCTGTGTTACTCAAAATAGAAGAACTTTTCAAGTCTAAAAATTGCTCGTTGATGTAGGTTTGTTAAATACATTAACTTTTCGTCTTTTTGGAATATGAAGTTTTGACATACAGAAATCGATAAACTTAATTTGTCGGCCATAAGAGAAACAAGAAGCAATGAGGTAGTACTAATAAAGTAAATTTCAATTTTAGGCCTAAATATTTTCAAATATGTGCTGGAAACATTTTAAAAAGTGAGTTTTTTTTTTTTTTGTTTGTTTTTTTACAGAACGTTTAGTTGACTCACTGCTTTTAAAACATATAGCACAGAAATGCAAAAAAAAAAAAAAAATCTAATAAGAATATAAGTGGGTAAGGACTTTTTTTTTTGCTGTTGAATTGTGTTCCAACTGTGCCTAGTGTTTACTCTGCTCTTAAGGACTGTTTGGATTTAAGAGCTTGCCAATTAGCAGATCATTATCACAATTAGAGTACAGATTAGGTCCTAGGGTAAGAACACCGTGGAACCACTCAGTTATGCACTGTGAGATAATCAGGTCAACTCTGGGCTTAAGTCAACCGCACCACACGTCGCTAAGAACGTCCTGATTTCAGGCTGGCATTAAATGATAAGGTCCAGATTTGCTGCAGCGCGAACCATGTAATTGGATGTTAACACACTCCAGTTGTGGTGGCCCCCGAAAGAAACCCAGAAATGTGAAGGGAGGGAGACGATGGTGCCTGATTGATTGGGAATATGTCTGTGTGTGTGACAATGTTTTTGCTAAAACACCTGCGCTGTGTGGAAACGTGTGCCATTATCTGTCATTACTGGGCGTGACAGTTGTTAAACAGCTCTCACGACTTGGCAGCTGAGACAAAAGCCAAGCTGTCGTTACGACAAGGAATGAAAGAGGAAAATGGTTCATTAAGATGATCGTTGAATAGGAAATATATCACCACCAAATATTTTATATTACCCTTCAAAGACCTAAACAGCCGCTGGCACCCGAAAGCACCTTCTGATTCTATCAATACATGTAAATAATGAATATAAAATGTATTTTCATAGCTTTTCAGTTACGACGCAGTTGGGTGTTCAGTAGAGAGCATGAAAACTTGATGCAAAAGTGATTTACCCATAAAACCCATGTAGTTTGACCAACGGCAGCGGTTGTAGATGTTTGTTTTTATGTTTAGTCAATGAGATATTTTGCTTTTTTCTTCAGGTTTCTCTGTTCTGATAGAATACCCTTTGAATTTACTCTGAGCCCTTATGAACATCAACTTGATCAATAAATAAAAGATTTGAGAATGCCAGGTTTTCACTGAAAACAGCTGGGGATAAAAGAAACGGTGCTAAGTTACTAAGGAAAGGTTAAATGAAGAAGAAAAATTTATTTGGATATCGCCACAAAACAGCCCTAGGTCTTTAAGGGTCAAAACGTGGACAATTAAGATGTGTTTAAATTGTGGTCATTTTCTAACCTTTATTTTGTTGGTAAACCAATCACTTAATATTATTTAATCAATCAGCAATATGTAGAATATGCCTTTTGAGAAGCTGCATCCGGATAAAGTTCAACATTTTTGCCCCAAAATGACTAAAACTACCAACATGTCATTTTAGTCAAGTCAATTTAGCCGTTCCTGCCCATCAATTTCATACAGATAATAAAAAAAAATACATAAAATAAAAAATAAATAAATACAGTGTAAAAAGTCACACCTCAGTTGTCATTTCTGTTCAGTCTGTTACAAACCCAGACATTAAAATAAACTATAACCCGGTCTGTAGTGTTCGCTCAAAGCAGCTCAGTGTTCAGTCCTGTATTGATTCTTCTACTGTGTTTGTTTCTTGACATTGGGGCAAAAACACCTGTGCAACGTGTGCCTTTGGATTGATTTTTGTTTAGAAACGGGACAGAACATCCTTTCCCCTTTTTCAGTCTTATACCCCATGTAGTTTGACAAATGAGAGTGGTTCAAGACACTTGTTTTTATGTTTAGTTAATGTTATGTTTTGCTGTAAAAGTCCCTATTTCTTCATTTTTCTCTGTTCTGATATAATAACCTTTGAATTTCCTCTGAGCTTTTTATGAACATCAACAAAATTAGTAATTAAATATAGGAAAATACCTGATTTACTCTGAAAAATGTAAAATGCAGAGGATAATATTCTGAAAACTTGTGATAAATCTCTTAAGAAAGGTTAGATTTAGAAGAAAGATTGTTTGTAAGTCAACACTAAAGTTGTTCAGGGGCTTTGAGGATTAAAATTCTATATTGTCCTGCAATGAACAATATAATTAATAAATAATAAATAATGAATAAGATGTACAGTGCAGTAAGAATAGATTGTAAGTTATCATGGAATCAAGAATATGTTTTGAATATATGTTGAATATGTATGTCTAAGGTAAATTATGCAGATAATTTTTTTTATTTTAGTTTGTCTTCTATTCTGACTTTTTTCTTCTCCCTCTGTTGCAGAAATTTAGTTCCTATGGCTTTGGGGAGTTTGAGCTGAATACTGTACTGATGTCCCAGAGATTTTCAACCGACTGCACAGGGTATTACACCTCTGCAGGAAGCATCACCTTCTCTTGACAGTTTTTTAAGGTATGGACATTAGTCAATTAACTCCTAAAGGGGATGTTGTGAGTGTCCACTAGGTGGCAGCATAGCTTTTCTTTTTTCTCTTTGCTGCTGATGACTTGGGGCTCCTGCAATTAAACCAAAACCCTTGTGGTCTGTCTGGAAAAATAAGACGATCAGAGCGCAGACTGATTGAAGTTCAGACTAAAGAGACTATTCACAGGATCAGACGTGGGTGCAGGATTCATCTGAATGCTCCAGGCAGCAACATTTGTGTTTTTACCCCTCGGCCAACTCCGGTCCAGAAGGGTATTGTAATTGTTTTATCGTCTGTCTGTCTGTGCGTCCGTCTGCCTGTCCATTCTAGTGCCAGCACGTTATGTTTTTTTTCTTTTTTAGTCACATGAGAATCAGCTCTCTGATAGAAAGAAACATCAAAGTGAACGACACAAATACACTTTCAAAGCGCTGGCGATCCAAAGAAAACCAACAGAACAGGAAATACTCATGAATTTCCATCGATAAAGTCGCTGTATTTGCCTTTTAAAGCAGGATTTAGTGTGGAATTATGTTAAGTATGAATAACTATCAATGTGGATGAGTCTGATAAGAGGTTGACTCAGTGTGTAGGGCACATAGGTGTATGTTATTTACAAAAGTCTTATTTACAGAAGGCTTTGATGTTTTTCTTCCTTCTTGTTAACTTAGGTATAAAATGTTTGACAGACATTACAAAGTTAGACAATAAAACTAGGTTTATTGTGATTGTCTTGGTCAGTTAACTGTCACAGACCTAAAGCATCTACTAATCTAAAATGTTTAATAACTTTTTAACCACTAGTCCTATCAATACATGTAAATAATTCAGCTAAAATGCAGTTTGTCATCTTTTCATCGACATCAGATATGACCCATTTGGAGGTTCAGAGAGTCCATAGTGAACACGGAAACACCATCATCCGCAGCTTTAATTCACCAGTAAAGCCCATGGAGTTTGACAAATGACAGTGGATGCAGACACTTGTTTTTATTATTCAGTTAGTGATATATATTGCTGAACAAGTCAGTGTTGCTTCAGCTTCATCTGTTTTGATATAATAACCTTTGAATGTACTCTGAGCTTTTGTGAACAGCTACATGATCAGCTAATTAAATATAGGAAAATACCTGATTTACACCACAAAGAATGAAGTAACAAATAATAATTATGGAAAGGATAAATGTAGAGGAAAGTCACCACAAAACAACCAAAAAAATGTATTTAGGCCATAGTGTGTACACGTTTTGCATCATACATTCATATTTACGCTATAAGTTAAGAATTGCATCTGTGTTGTGTAAAAAAAAAAAAAAGTCAGTTTAACTTAGTACAGATGAATTCATTACTGCAAGCAACAATTATCTGAATATCAATTAACATGTATTTAACATATGAGACAAAAACTACATAAAATTGGTCATAAAGCCATTTTTTTTACCTTCAGCTCTCTACTTCTGAGCACTGACATACTTGAACTTTACCTGAGTATTTCCATTTTATACAGTTTTATACCTCAGAGGCTAATATTGTACTTTCTGCTCCACTAATGAGAACCTCAGTTTTTTTTTTTCTTTTTGCACATTACAATTTTTCATCCCTTTTCCACTGAAAGCCAACTCTTGTTCATTTTGAGTATTTGTGATAAACTAAAGCATAGTCCCCTGTGGTTTGAGGTTAAAATTCTCCTCCTTAAGCTGCATAAAATCGATAAAAAAACCTTCTTGGATTAACTGGAAAATGCATTGTCACAGCTGAAAACAGACCTGTTTTTCTGAGCTCGTTGAAAATATGTTTCCCTGAGGACAGTGACTCTACAAACTAATGATGCATTGCTGTAAATTAAACAGTTCAACAGTATATATGAAAACAAAAACATGTACAGCAGTGAAATGTGACATGCATGTGAATACAGCTGTAAAATGAACCTAGAAACATCATAGATAGAAGAAAAATACTAACAAAGATCCTCATTTTTAGCTTTACATTTTATACTCAACCTTATGCTGATAATATAATAATAATAATATAATAAAGTTTATTTACTGTTTATAGCACTTTTTGCAGGAAGATTTTACATACTTCTAATACTATAATATACTAGAATTAATACTATATATTATAATATTGACATACTGTAACTCATCTCTTCTATGTCTGATCAGGCAGGATCTCTGTGACTTTTTCTGAATAACTCTGAAGGCATCGTTTCCACACTTAATCACGGACAGCTCAAATCGTCTTTACTGCAGCCCCATCTAATCCACGGTGCTCTATTTTGAGAAATTCAGACTTTAACCAACAGATGGCGGGACTAAGGATCTCACGATTTTTCTCAGTATGAATTTAGGAAGAAAAAGCATCAACAAAGTGGTGTAGTAATACTTGGAAATACAACAGTTTCTGTCTTTTGTCGGGTATATTTCCACACTGGCCTGGTTTCAGTGCAGCCATGACCAAATATTACCCATTTCCTTTTACTTCAGCGCCTCATGAATGTGTTAATGTGTCACTGACATGATTAATTACGCCAGGCAGTTTTTTTTTTCCATCTCTATTATCAGTGCCCTTCCCACACAGACCACAACCCCGCTCCCACTCGCATCTGTCGAGTCTGACAGTGAATGCAGACGTCGGACACAGCGTCTGGACAACGCCTCAGAACTTCTTCTACTTCTTCTTTTTAATGCCTGTGGAGCTTTCTGCTTTCTGCTTGGCATGCAGGAGGGTGATCACACAGTGGGCAAAAGTTACACTGATGCAGGCTGAGGGAGCTTTGTTTGTCAGCCCTGCCACCCTGTCCTGTCCACCCTCTGTTTTGGTGGCGTGATTCTGCCTTTTTTTTTTTTCCTTTCCCGTGCTCTTGGAGACTTGTCAACCCCACGCCATTGGAGACGGGGAGATGCAAATTTTGTCATCGGAAAACAAGCCGCCAGCCTAGCCATCCATGCATTGACTGTGGCACTGTCTGGGCATAAAATGCATCTTTTCAGACCCAGAAAAAGGGCCTAATTATCCACTCCCTGTCTCCTGAGAGGCATGCTTGTTAGTGGGTCAGGAGTACACATCCTGTTTAACGCCACACTCAGGTAACAGATTCAGTCTGGGTATTATCAATACCTCGGCTCCAAGGGACGCACGCGGGGAGAGAAAATGATTTGCAAGTTAATGAAATTCATTGAGACTCTGCATATCTTTGTGTCTTTTGGCAGGAGAATGATTAAGGATGGGCTGTGCAGATGTCCTCAATAATGACTGTGCTGAAAACACATGAGGGAACATACGTCATACGCGCTCAGAAAGACTCTGAACAGATTTAATTTGTTTGGAAATATTAGCGCTGAATATTATTTTTGTTTTTGCACAGGCTTTTTTGCGATTCAATAATGTCAGAGGATGGATCTCACTCTACCTCACACCTAGTATGACTCACAGGAAGTAGTCTTCTGGAATAAGTCACTGCCTCAGATATCAGCTTGTTATGTTTTCAGAGGCCCTCTGCCTACATGAAACCAAGATAACAACAACTCCAGGCTTGCAAAGACTTAATGAAAATGTCAAGTTGTGATGAAGGTTTGGATCATTTGTGGCACTTCTTTCGTGTCTTTGTGCTTTCTTCCATTGTATAGATGTAGCCATTGGAAATCCACAGCTTTCCTCCCAAAGAGCAAAATGTGATAATCCATCAGAAGTTAACAATGCATTCTAAGTTTCTGCCTCTGTTCGACCTTGACTGGAGCACAGTTTGACATGTCAACGCCTTGATCTGACATTTTCACCTAATGTCAAAAGCCATCTGTGCATGCTGTTACGGCACTCCTAATGTCTGATAAACATAAAGAGCAGGAAGAGGGAAATTACCTTCAGTTTCCTCATGAGAACAGGTTCATTCTGTCTTATTTAAAGATAAGAAGCTTGTTGTCTCAATGCAACAGGACAAATTAGCCAATTATCATGACAAAGTGCGCTTTGTTATCTTGAAATAATGAAAAAATGAACCTATTGTCACAAGAAAAGAAGCTTTAAATGATCTTGAAATAACAAAATAATTAGCTGTTAATCCTGAGATCATGGCATTAACCCTTAAAGACCTAGAATTCTTTCTGTAGTGACCATCAATTAAATTAATCTAATCTTTCCTACATGATTAATCACCACTTATTATGTTATCATCTATATTTTTCAGTTAAATTCAAGTGTATTTATTTGTCTGACTACATAGATGTACCTGGATGCTCAGACTAAATACAAAGGTTATTATATTGGAACTGAGGAAACTGAGGAAAGAACTGCATAAAACATAAAATTTTCAGTAAACTATATCTTTACCTGAACAAATAAACAAACATTTTCAACCACTGTTATTTGTCAAACTACATGGCTTCATTTCTAACTTAGTGTTCTTATTTTAATCCTTAAAGACCTACAAGTATTTTTATGGTAACTTAATGAATTTGTCTCTACATTTTTATCACAATTTACTATGTATTATCCTCTGCACTTCAATGAAAATCATTTCTGATATTTAATTCGCTGATGATGTCGATGTTTTTAAAAGCTCAGAGTAAATTAAAGGTTCTTATACCAAAACGGAGAAATCTGAAGAAAAAAGTGACTTTTTTTTTTTTTTTTGGCAAAATATATTATTAACCGAACATAAAAACATACATCTCAACGGCAGTGATTTTTCAAACTACATGGGTTTTATTTGGGGATCAAAGTGAAACTGCATTTTAGCTGAATTATTGACATGTATTGATAGGATTAGTGGTTAAACATTTTAGATCCGTAGATGCTTCTGGTAACTAGTGATTGTTTAGGACTTTAAGGGTTAAAATACGATTACAAGAACAGTCAAACTCCTGCTGATGAATACCAAACTGACATTTTTGTATTGATGTAGTTTATTTAATCAATTTAATTTCTGACAATCAGTGGATTAATTGCTTCATCTTTCAGTGCTCCCCTAAACAATATTAAAATAAAATAAAAATGTTATGTTAATGATTAGTTCCTATTTATTTTTTTTTTATTTTATAAGAATTTTAAAGGGCATGTTTTTCTATCCGCGGTTTCCTGAAAAATTAAATGACTGAAATAGTCTGTGGTGTACATGTATGTGGGGGCTCTTCCTACACGCTGTGTGACTTACATATTTTCCTGTCCCTGCTACATCTCTCACCCTAATTAGTCAGCTCGGCGCTTCCCGCAGTGAAGACGTCCCACCTGACCCTGGAGGTTTCGAGACGTGCATGTGTCCCTTTCAATAAGGCTGATAAATGAGACCCCACTCCTGGTTTGTGTTGCCTCAGACCAATTTCCTCTGAGGATGTGCATTCCTGTTTCTTAAGATCTAACGACGCACAGGAGCTACATGCTAATTAAAATGTTAAACGCTCTGTTTTCCGGCAGGCGTGTGTGCATGTGTTTGTCTACATGCAGTGATGAGGTGAATCAGATGCACGAGGAGACTTTCGTCAAGTAAACTTACACTTATTGAAATACTGTATTTATCCCTCATGGAGCAATTCATGGCAAAAAAGGACAATAATGTCACCTTCAATGATCCGCACATAAATATACAAAAATATACTGTAAATATGAAAATTTCAGGAAAGAAAAACGGCACCACTTTGCAAGAATAATTTACAAATCATTTATAATTAGGTTATTAACTAGATTGTTAACATTTTATACTCCAGTAATAAGATGTTATTTTAACAGGAGGTCACTGGCAGTCTGTTATTTGTCAAATACTGAGCTCATATTACATTTACTGCTAAGCTTCAGTTCTAATGCTGCATTTGTACCTGTCAGCATCATCTGATATTTATTAAAACTTCATTAATATTAATGCTGATACGGTTTCATTTTCCCTTTTTCATTTTCTGACCACTACTGGCTACTACAATGAGTAATGGAAGCACCTCAACTCTGGATTGATGAAGAAACAGGGAGAAGAATTAAATCTACGTGGTAGTTTAGATAGGAAAAAGGATGGAGCACAGTAGGTGACAGGAGGAAGCAGGAAACGCTACTGAACCTCACATGCACCAGCAAAGTGTTGTTGTCAAGACCAACCTAAACCATGGGTGTCAAAGGTACGGCCCGTGGGCCAAAGTCATCCCACCAAAGGGTCCAATATGACATACAGTATGAACAGTCAAGGCTCACATCAGGGGCCACGTACGGCCCAATTCAATCTCAGGTGGGTCAGACCAGGAAAACAATATCATAATAATCCACAAATATGACAACTCCAAATTTTGCTCTTTGTTTTAGTGTAAAAAAGTAAAATTACACAAAAATATTTACATATAAAAACTGTCCTTTCACCAAAAAATGTGAATAATGTGAGCAAATAACTTAAGAGCAAGAAGTAATATTTTTACAATATTAGGTCTGTTACTAAATGTTTTGTGTCTTTGTAGATCCACTGTGATCTGTAAGGTGTAATGCAAATGTAAATGACAAACTGAGGAATAATACTGTTAAAATTGCACTTATTTTTTTTTAAGAAATTTCAGATTCATGTTATTCACATTTTTTAAAGGATAATTTGTAGATGTAAACAGTTTCCTAATGTAGTTTTCCTTTTTTTTTTACTCTAAAGCATAGAGAAAAGTTTAGAGTTGACATTATTTATAGGTTATTATGTTATTATTTTACTGGTCCGACCCATTTTAGATCATATTGGGTTGTATATGGCCCCTGAACTGAAATGAGTTTGACATCCCTGGTCTAAACTAAGACCAGAGTGTACCAAGACAAAGACCAGCCCAGGTCACTGAGGGGTTGGAACCAACATCAGGACAGGGTGAGATCGAGTCAAGGCTGAGACCATACAGACAGACCAGGGGGACTTAAGTAGCACTTTTTAAGTGTAAGATTTACTAGACTAACATCGATTAATGACTTGTTGCAAATGACTTGACAAGTCGTCCTGCTCAGGAACACATTGAGAAGTCACATTTGATTTTTGAAACACAATTGAGTGATATCTAATGCGATATGTGTTTATCATCATAAAACAGCCTCCAATCAGAACGGGAGAGAGAAGGAATGAAGAGAGTTGAAGTCCATTAGCGGATAACTCACCATTGCAGCTGATATGGAAGACTTGTAATTGATGTCTCAGCTATTCATGCAGTCATCACTTATCACAAGTTTATATGACTTGACTTGTCTTTCTTGGCTTTTAGCAGAGACTGGAATTGATTTATTTTACTATCAACACATGCATTTGCACATAAAACTTTCTCCTACCTCTAAGTTGCAGCAATGCCTTTGAAATATTCTTTTACATGTAAATGTTTTGCTAGTTTTTGATTCAACCAAACATATTGTATATGGTAGGCAAGGCAAATTTATTTATATAGCACCATTCGTACACAAGCTAATTCAGAGTGCTTTACAAAGGCATAAAAACATAAAACAAGTGAAAATTACTGTAAAATCATAGAATTAAGACAAAATACTAAGACATTAAAAATTACTCTAAAATCATAGAACTAAATCAAAATACTGGGACAATAGCAGAATAAAACATTAAACAAAGATATTTTAAAGCACCAGAACTTTAGTGACACCCTTACAGCTGTGTTCTTAACTGATCTTCAAATAAAATCCCAAGGCTACAGAGTAAAAATATATTCCAGACCAACACCAACACCTTCAAAAAGTGGTGTCAAGATCAGTCTGAACTACTACAACAATACCCCCATGCCATCCCACCATCTTCTTTTAATCACTAAACTGGGATACTACTTTCCTTTTTTTTTTTCCCCTCATAAACGATATATCCTCAATATGTTCAAAACTGGGATAAGCCTCATAACTGGGATACTGCTGCACTTGTAAACACTATCAACATCATCTGTGTTCCCAGTGAACCTTCATTTCTCATCAAGCACAGTACCCGGTTATAAAATTTTTATTTGCAATCATTTCTTGCCTGCATTAAAAGTGTCAAAGCTGTAATTTTCTGCAAAGAAAAAGCAAAGCAATCACTCAGTCGAACCCATTATAACTCCCAAAACTCTTACACGTCAGTAATGAGAATTCATATCATGTTTGCTAACTGAAGTCTTGTGTTATCTCGACCAAAGCATTGTTTAGGCCTTTTCCTAATTTGCATATTTAATTTCATGCCAGTTTTGAATGTAGCCTTTTTTTATGCAAAGGCTGTTTGAAAGAAGTCTTACTTGATCAATGTCAAACTTTTTTATTTTTTCCCCGGTTTTGATATTCAGGATCACACTTTGTCATTTTTCATAGTATAATTAGAAATTAAGTTTTCATTTGGAATGGCTGGCGTTAGCATCTGCTGTGGGAAATAGATGGTGTTTGACGTGACCTTTTATTACAGTAGATATGTTGGATTTGCACACTCAGAGTGTATAATAACACACATGAAAACTGTTGAGCTACTAATTAACTTTTAAGGTCGTGGTAGGATTTACCCGGGTGTCCGTTTTAAAGCAGGTTCATTTAACTGACTGATGCAGAGAATACGTTAAATCCAATTAAGTGGAAAAAATGAAAAGCTGACAGGAAGGCAGCCCTAGGATGACATTTTGGTCAAGATGCTTCATATTCCCAGTGTCATCGTACTCCTTTAATCAGCCTGAATACAGAAATTGTTTTTAAAGGGGTTCTATGTCGTATTGATATTCTAAACTCTCTGGTACCAGAACACACTTAGGACTACAAAAACCACCAACGAATCCACACTATACTGTATATCCACAGACTGTATCTCTCACTGAATAAAGTTTAAAGTTCATTGTTTCTACACATCTGTATAATGATATCTGCTTCAAACTAAAACTCATAGCTGCTTATTTTAACAGCCGCACAAAATAACACCGTCTTACAATATTCCAGTGCTGCATCAGCTGATAGTTTACATTATAGCTCTGTTAGCTTAGCTCTGTTTTTAGACAGAAAACAGCCACAGTAAAACCACAAATCGCCTCCGTTTTCTGTGCTGTGTATGTTCTGTTTGGAATCGCCTAAACAAGGTCAGATCTGTCACAGTTTAGTCTGAACCGTGGATTAACCAACGGCAACTTAGCAAAGATAATAACATCCCATAATGACTTTATACCTTCATAAACCTCATAAACAACAACAGTGTTTGTAGCTTTTATCACTTTGTCACTTTCTTTCTTACTCTTTCTTAGTGGTTCTCATCCCATCTGGTCACTTTCTGCTGCTTTGGTCAAAGGCCTCATGGTGTCAGTTTTCTTCACCATGTCAAACCAGCAGAGTGACTCACTACCCCCTCTAGTGGTCACAGAAATCCCCCTGGACCATCACCGTAAATAAATTCAGTTCATATCTGTACAATCCAATACATTTGCGTCTTTATCATAACTTCATTAAGTCTTTAAACACTAATGATAGTTTTAGGTCATTTTTTAAAATATTTGACAGTAGAAATACTACCTGTAAGTCCTTAAGGAAGGTCTACAGATAAATGAAAAACCCCTTCTAAGTACAAAAGCTCATCCATCTCAACAAAGCTAATGAACCTGCTTGTCTTTCTCTATTGTTCCGTTGTCTGTCACCGCTGTTTGGATTTCACACTAATCACCTGTCACTAATGCCTATGAAAGCCCTTGATGGACAGACAAAGAGAGAGCATCTGAAACGTCTGACGAGAAGCCAGGTGATCCCTGCAGCAGCTCTTTATCATTCAGCGGGCTGAGTCTGGAGACCGCCTGCAGCTGTTCATGTCTGTTTACTGCTGGAGGCGTTCACACAGGAGAGCAGAGTGTGTTTGAACAGCAGGCAGGCGCTCAACGCCGGAGCCGACTTAATGTACACTTTGTACAATGAAGGCTTTGGTTCAATAAAACAAACATGTCAGAAAATAGTGAACTATGCCCGGTTTTAGCTCGCAGGGCCAATTATGATATTTCTAAAAGTCTCAAACTGTTTCCCAAACTCAGGGTCAGGACTCAAATTGGGTTAGGGAGCTGTTTTTATTGGGCTGCCCACTGAGAGAGGAAATTATATGACATAAGAATTAATTTCCCTAATTAAAACAGCGTTCTCCAAAAGACTCTGAAGTCATACTAAACACTAAAACATGTTTTTTAGCTGTAGATTCTTATGAAATGCAACATCACAAACTGGACTATTACTATTTATCCTTTTTTTTTCCCTCACGGTGAGATGGCAGCATTTCTACTGGTGATAATGTGTACAAAAATCAACAAATATGTAAAAATAATGTATGTTATAGGTGAAAACAGCTAATCACACCTATTCCTGTAGTTGTTTTAGAGGCTTACTGCTTTGAATAGAATAGAATAGAATAGAATAGACTTTTATCGTCAGTGTTACAGGAACAATGAAAATCCATTTAGCAGCTCTATTTCTGTTTAGCAATAAACACTTAAAGTGCAAAAACACTCCATAAAAATTCCACCCAGAATACTGAAAAATATTGGCAATATCTAAAAACTACAAAGATAAAATATTAAATATACAAATATTACTAAAATACTACGAAACACTACTAAAATATACTGAAAGCTAATGCTATACTACGGATAAGAAAAATGTATAATCTATAAGGATATATGCAGGTGTTAAAAGATATATATAATTAAAAACATGACAGAGTTGTACTTTTGAGTTTTAGTGGCATGAAAAATCTATGTCACCGCCTCTAATCACAGATGCTGAGTCCACCCTTCCTTCAGTCAGATTCTGCCAAACCTCATCCCTCTTCTGACTTATTCTGCATTTTTTAAAGTGTTTTTAAAAAAAATTTGTGAGGATTTTGTACTTTTTTTTCAGCAAGTTATTGAATCCAGGACTTTTTCTTTTAACAAAGGTGGTATTGTTGCTTTCAGTGATGTAAAATATCTGAGCGCTTCCTCCACCACTGATGTAGTTAGATGGATGGACAGATGGACGGACGGCATTATTGATCCCAAACTGGGAAATTATAGTACAGCACCATGACAAACAGTAAAAACAGAATACAAGAGCAAACACACTATACATAATAAATTAGAAGTAGAAAAGAGAACTGATAGAAAATTGTTATAAAAACTATGAATGCCTTTGCAGGTGTCTAAAAACCAAATCACATGTACAGGACATCTTCAGCCATCTTCAATTACAGCAAATTTTCATGGTTAAGAATCTCAAACCAGAGAATAAATACCACTTTTACTTAAAGACAGAAACGGTTCCAGTAAACTCACTGTTATGTGATCCTGATGTTCTTTTATGTTCTGCGAGTTTCTGAGTTTCTGACCTTCCATTCGTCCTGCGTCTGTTTCCGACACACGACCAGGGTCAAACTGTAAATGTTCCGAGCATGATGCTATTCTCAGAATGTGTAATATCTGGTGTGACAATGAGGTGCAGACGCCCGAAAATTCCCCGACTGGGACAGGAAGGTCAAGGAGGTGTCGGCGAGTTGAGCTACTTCTCTGTATCTTTGCTCATCCACCCAGACAGTGTGTTGGCTGTTTGTGCATCTGCTCTAAGTCTAAAGAAAGACACTGCACCGCTTTATTCTTTAACAAATAATAGATATTACAGTTACATTTGATAGAGATAAGGTCAATTTACAGACTAATGTACATCAGTCTGTAATAACATCCTGAACACTGACAGGAGGAGTGGTAATAATATTAATTATTTCATCACAATGGCACCTTTCAGTGGGTTGGATATTTTAGGCAGCAACTGAATATTTAGTCCCCAAAGCTGCAAAATAAGCAACATAAGGAACTAAGTGACTTTTACAAGGACCATATTGTCAGGATGTCCCAATCTCAGGACCATTGAGCATCTATGGGAGGTGTTGGAAATTTGCAAAAGTGGGCAAAAAAAGAACAAATTAATTAAAAAAACAACAACTAAAGGGACAATAATACAGAAACAATCAACAAAATGGACAATAATTAAATGAATACAAAAAAAAAGAATAAAATATTCAACATGAAGGGCAAGGATGAGGAAAAAATCCAAAAAATTGACAAATATAAAGAAAATAGTCAACAAATGGACAAATATGAAGGGGAAAAAGATGAACAAAATAATAAATAAGTAAATGAATAATAGGGACAATAATAAAGAAATGATCAACAAATAGAATAGAATAGAAATGAGCAGAATTATCACCAATAAGGACAATAATGAACTAAAAATTTGCGAAATAACCAACAAAATGACAAAAAATGAAGAAACACTCAAAAACACGGACAAAAATTAAGTGACTGACCTGAACAAATATGAACAAACTGAAATGTCGTACAGGAAGTTAGTGCAATTTTAACAGTATTCTGCCTGTTACTAAATGTTTTGTGCCTTTGTAGATGCACTTTGATCTGTAAATTGTAATTCACATGTGTAAATGATAAAGTGAGGAATAATATTGTTAAAATTGCACTTATTTTTATTAAGAAATTTCAAGTTATTTACATTTTTAAGTGAACTTTATAGATGCAAACATTTTCATAATGTACTTTTTTCACTTACTATTTTACTGGTCCGGCCCACTTGAGATTATATTGGGCTGTATGTGGCCCCTTTACTGAAATGAGTTTGACACCCCAGCCATAACCTCTCTCTGTGTACGACGGATTCAACAAATCCCCCTCGCTGGCTTCTATTCAGTTTTTACTCATCCACTCCAAACTATTGCAGTGTGCGAAATCCCGTCACCGTGCACTTAATGCCTCTTTTTACTGGTCAGACGTGGGAATAAACTGTCATTTCTAGCAGCTGGTAAGAGCTTAATATTGGCAACTAAAAATAAAGAGACGGAGCACGTCAAGAGCTTGAATATTCATCATTTTGTCTATTGTGGACATGTAATTGAAAAAGGTGGTGCGCGGCTGTAGCTGCCTGCAGTGCAAAAACAGCAGCTACTTGCTAGGCAGGAGCAAAATACTGTCAGACTGCTCTCAACTAACTTTGCACTTTTAATAGCTGTGTGACCCAGTTTGAATCCAATTGAATTAAATCTATACGCATTTATAGCAGCTCCACTTACAGCTGTAAGTCACTGGGGATTACTTATTAAATGCCTCCCGATGTGGTTTATTCTCTCCGTAACTTTCAAAATAACTTCTTTGATGGCTCTCCTCTCGAGGAACTTGCTTTCAGGCTACACGCTTTTCCACACGACGCTGATCATAACTACTTTATGGTGGCGCCGCAGTAGGTTTGTGGGTGCTGTAAGCTGTACAAAAGCAAAAAAAAAAAAACAGTCCAGTTTCTCAAGTTTCTCTTATATTGATATGAACCGAATCAATATGAACAGTGATAACCTATGGTTATATTTCCCCATGTTGGTTTTACTGGCTTTATATCACTTTATCCTTCAATTTTGATATAAATGTATGATGCAAGTGATCTAACAAGACTTAAACTAAAAAAAAACCAAACATGTAAAAGACTTAAAAATACTACAATAACGTCACATACACATAAAGACTAAGAGACGTAACAAAGCAAAGACGATGTAAAAATAAAAAAAATTAGGTTAAAAATAAAAAAGGTCTTACAAATACAGTATGTGCTTAAACTTAAACGGTGTATATGTGGCAGAAGTTTGTCTTAATGAGCAAAGTTGAACTCTTTATGTACTTAAGTACATGCTTTATGCTGTTCTCTTTGTGTACATTGTATATAATTATGTCGAAAACTCAATTAACACTTTGTTGGAAGTAAAAAGCTAAACTAAGAAGAGAGTAAAAATGTAGATCCATGGTAATTCTTTATAAGCCGGAAAATGACAGAACAAAGTGAAAATTACAAAACAACATAAAGACGTAAATAGAGATCAAAATAACATAAAAGACACAACAAAACTAAAAGACTAAAAACTGACAAAATAAACCGAAAAAATTTACATCTGTGGCAATTCATGAGGTTTTTGTTCTGATATTTGACGTATTTGACTTAAAGTGTTGTGTTTTTGTGTAATATTTGACTGTTATCCTTGCAATATTTATTTGTCTGAGAAAACATGCAGGTTGTAGATTTCAACAGGAGGTTATTGATGGGATGTGCACAAGGCACTGAAGTTTACAGTCGCATTTTTTGTGCCATGAAAAAGATAAATAATGACAACATAATCTTGTTAAAAAAGTAGTGGATGTATCTGACCTGATTTATTATGACTGGAAATTACAGTGGAACATGGTAGAGCTCATCTTATTTGGCCCTTTCATTTGACTCAGGTGTGACATGAAAATGCTGTTGTTTTTTTGGTCCAGTTATAGAAAAGTAAGAATCTACTGGTATTTTTTTTTTTATTATTTTAAATGTCATATTTTGGGGTTTGGTGACGAAATATGCAATTTAAACACATGCAGCTCTGGAAAAAACTGACGAAGTCCCTCCAAATGTCTATATCAGAACCTGAACCCCATTGGAAACCTTTGGAATGTGATAAAACCATCAAAACCAATTCATTTATTTGCATTTTTTGCTCCAAGAGTCACATAAACGATCCAACAACGTAGTGTGGAGCATGAGAATGTCATTAAAAATTGGGGTTATTCCACTGAACACTGATTTCTGAACTCGTCCTTTGTTAGAGTATTAGTGTTGTGTTGTATCAAACTGAATATGACCTTGTTTTATTTGTGCTATTTGACTTTTATTTATAGAGAAACATTGTCAGTAGTTTGTAGAATAAAGACCTAATTTGACTCAAATATGTTGTAAAAGCAGTGCTTTGTTCATTTTCCCACAGCAGCTGCAGGCTCTGAAAGTTGTTTTTCTTTTTAGATGATTGCAGAGAAACATGAGCCTGTTTGTGTGATTTTAGCTTTTTAGTGCAGATACTGATGTCTGATTGTACTTTTCAGGTCCCCGTCGGAAATGTGGAATCTATCCAGTGACTTCCAGTCGAAGCCTTGGTTTTCCCATCGGCTGTTAATCACCAGCGTCTGCCCCGAGCCCACGTTCCAATCAAACCGACTCACGAGCGTACATTAGGGTTGTTTTCCCCTTGTGTTGACCGGAGGTGCTGCGTTAGGGCGCTTCTGTTAAAAATCTGAAAGGAATAAATGAATGAAAGCATCCCTCCTTGGCCTGTTGCAATTAATTCCTGAAGCGATCCTTACAGAGTCGTCACAATATGTGCAGCCACGATAAGCACGTCGACTCATGTTGGGCTTTATGAGCTGAGCTGTCCCCGTTTTCCATTTGTAGAAAAGAAAAAGGGATGTGTTGTGTTTACATTTGGAGACAGCAAATATTTACAGATAAGAAACCATTTTTTTTTGTTTGTTTTTTGTTTTTTTTCTGCTGCGTGCAGTCTCGTCAGATGAAGCCTTCCTCCCCTCATCCCCCTTTGTGTAAAGTGATTACGCTCAGTGAACAGGCTAGATAAGTTTTATCAACATCTGCTGAGAGAGGGAGAGGGAGAGGGAGAGAGAGAGGGAGAGAGAGAGAGAGAGAGGGAGAGAGAGGGAGGGAGAGAGAGAGAGAGGGAGAGAGAGAGAGAGAGGGAGAGAGGGAGAGAGGGAGAGAGACAGAGAGAGAGAGAGAGAGAGAGAGGGAGGGAGAGAGAGAGAGGGAGAGAGAGAGAGAGAGGGAGAGAGGGAGAGAGGGGGAGAGAGAGAGAGCG
>JAPQRQ010000012.1:23665987-23677203 GCA_037367365.1 Apogon talboti | reverse complement strand
GGGAGAGAGAGAGAGAGGGAGAGAGAGGGAGGGAGAGAGAGGGAGAGGGAGAGAGAGGGAGGGAGAGAGAGGGAGAGAGAGGGAGGGAGAGAGAGAGAGAGGGAGAGAGAGGGAGAGGGAGAGAGAGAGAGGGAGAGAGGGAGGGAGAGAGAGAGAGAGGGAGAGAGAGGGAGAGGGAGAGAGAGAGAGAGGGAGAGAGAGGGAGGGAGAGAGAGGGAGAGGGAGAGAGAGGGAGAGAGGGAGGGAGAGAGAGAGAGAGGGAGGGAGAGAGGGAGAGAGAGGGAGAGGGAGAGAGAGAGAGAGAGGAGCCGGGTTGAACTGATGACATCAGGTAATCCTTTTACAATTAAACGCAGTCTTCCACACCGTGAGTCTGACACAGAGAAAAAAGATGTTAATGCCTAGATATAGGCAGAAGCTTCATGGTGTTTTTATTTCTGTCATGCATGCAGGTACACAAGTTAAAAAATAATCAGTGGCGATGTTAAAAAAATCAAACTAGGCCTCTTTGCTTTCCTGTTTAGTCTTAGGCAGCACAGAAGCACAAAAAAAGCCACCGTGCACTAATATGATGTGTTTTGATTCTTTTTACTACTTTTTTTGTTTTTTACTGCACGTTTTAATCCGTCCTGTAAGATCATCATATTTTTCTGCGAGAACCACGTTTCTCTAAAAGGTCAAGTTTTCATGAGCTCAGAAAAACAAACCTGTTTTTAGTTTCGAGATGATGTATTTCAGTGTCAATGCAAATGTTTTTGAAGCATTTAAAACTAAGGCTAAGGCTAATGGTTTTCTCCAAGACATAAAAGAACGTAATCCATGAGTTAATTCCAAAAGAGGAAGGAGATGATCTGAGCAGTAACTGCATCTGTCAGGCAAATTTACAGGAGATGGATGGACGGACGGATGCTTGGATGGACTGATAGATGGATGCTTGGACAGATAATGGAGGCTTGAATGGATGAATGGATGGATGGACGGATGGACGAACGAACAAATGGACGGACAGATGGATGGATGGACAGATTTATGGATGCTTGGATGGATGAATGGACAGATGCATGGATGAATGGATGGATGAATGGATGCTTGGACGGATGGATGGATACTTGGATGGATGGATGGACGGATGGATGACGAATGGATGCTTGGACGGATGGATGGACGGATGCTTGGATGGACTGATGGATGCTTGGACAGATAATGGAGGCTTGGATGAATGGATGGACAGATGGATGATGAATGGATGCGTGGACAGATAATGGAGGCATGGATGGATGGATGGATGGATGGATGGATGGACGGATGGATGGATGGATGGATGGACGGATGGATGGATGGATGGATGGACGGATGCTTGGATAGGTGGATGGACAGATGAATGGAGGCTTGGACAGATGGATGGACGGATGCTTGGATGGATGGACGGACCGATGAACAGCCTTCCCCATCTCATGGTGTCTCCACAGTGAACTCCAGCAGAATCACAGAGGTCATCTCAGTCCAGTGGAAGCTTGTGCAAATCATTAGTTTCTATTTCTTCTTCCTAAGTTTTTCCATCTGAAGAGGCGAACTCAGAGCCCCTCGTCAACATGTTTTGCATTTGCTGTTCATGAAGGTTTCCCTTAAGAGACTCTGTTCTGTTCTGCGCCAAAGAGAGTCTTCCCAATAACATCAGACAATCTTTAAAAGCTAATGAAGCAAAGGAGAACACAGTGGTTAACTCAGGGATATTCCACTGCCGTTGCCTGGGGGAGGCTTTTCCTGAATGACAGGAGGCCTGGACCCTTCTAACTAACAGCAATTATCAGATAAAATGAAAAACATTCAAAAGGCTGTCTGTCGTTAAAAAATAGGGTCTGTAGGATGTGTGTACTTACAAGAAAACTGTGTGTTGAGTTTGTTTTTTTCTTTTATTCTGTGATAGTTAACACCATTTCTAAGCTAATGACAAACAGTTCCCTACTTCCAGGATGAGAGCCTTTGCACTATTTCTATGTTTAAGGCTTTTAAAAAAATATGTAAATAATAATAAATACAACTATATTATAACATTTGTCATTATTGTTTTGTATCCCAGACCCCTGTTAGAAAAAAATCAAATCAAATCAAATTTTATTTATATAGCACCAAATCATAACAGAAGTTATCTCATGACACTGTACATATAGAGCTGGTCTAAACCAGACTCAAAAGAAAAAGAAAAGAAACACCTGAATTCAACGTGTCCCAACACTTCTGTCCATATTGTGCACAGGTGTCAAACATACGGCCTGTGGGCCAAAACCGGCCCCCCAAAGGTTCCAGCCCGGCCCAGGGGACACCGAAGATATGAACAATCAAGGATGTTAAAGTCATTTTAGTTCAGGTTCCACATCCAGACCAATGTGATCTAAAGTGGACCAGTCAGACCAGTCAAATACTACCATAATAACATATAAATAATGACAACTACTAACTGTTACTCTTTGGTTTAGGGTAAAAAGTAAAATTGCATAAAAATGTTGATGTTTATCATTTCACACAAAATGTAAGTCACATGAACAAATATGAACAACCTGCTGAAATGTCTTCAGAGAAGTTAAGTGGAGTTTTACCAGTGTTCTACCTGTATCGTGTATGTGTAGATCCACTGTGACCTGTGAGTTGTAATGCACATGTGTACATGATAAACTGAGGCATGTTATTGTTAAAATTGCACTTATTTTTCTCAAGAAATTTCAGATTCATGTTATTCCCATTTTTAAGGAAACTGTAGATGTAAACCGTTCCATACTTACTTTATTTGACTGATCCGCCCTACTTCAGATCATATTGTGCTGAATGTGACCCTCAAACTAAAATGAATCTGACCCCCCCCATGTGGATTTGCTTTAACATGCGTGTCTGTGGTTTAGATGCTTCCAGCTGCAGCTCATCCATCCTGATCAGGCCTCGACCGACGACGACCTCTTGATTAACACATGTTGTCCGGCGCCTGGTGCTGCTGATGTGCACAGCTGGTAAACTCCGTGGGACGCTTCTCCCTCTGCCCTTCCCAATCCCGCAGCTCTGCACAATCAGGAAAGCCTGCATCTGCTACATCAACTATTTCTATGCCAGTGTCGGAGTGAGTTCGGCCAGCTAAGCAGCATCACAGCAATGTGAGCCTGCCCCTGGCTACTCAGCCTTGGCCAATATTGGTAACCTTAAACTCAAATGAATCTGAGCAGAGCGCTGGATTATGTTTATCTTCATGGGGATGAAATAGAGCGTGAAGGCAGGGAGAGAGTGAGGGCACGGAGAGTTTAGGGAGCGGCAGGAATAACGTGGGTCGACTTAAAATGATGTGTTGGCAACAGCAAAACTCTGTAGGTCACAGTTTGTTAAAAAAAGCATCACACAGGCAGCTACACATTTTTAACCTCTGCGATCCCGCTGCTTTTCCCCTCATTGCAGCGTCGTGTTGTGCAGACAAGCATCTCAAAGAGCCTTAGAAATTCTGCCCTTAGATAGCAAATGGCTGTATTTCACGCCGAATTACAAGAATGTCTGGGAATTCACAAGACGCGCATAAGGGTTTTCCATTTCAGTCAGTGCCACCGACAGAGAAAATATATGATTAAATGCTTACTTTGGCTTGTAATAATGTAATAAAGCACTTTTTATTCAAATTAGAGTGGAGACCAAAAATACTTGAACCTGCTAAGTTGATATAGTGAGAAATCTGACGCCAAAATATTAGATTTCAGATGTTCCTGAAGTGGAAAGATGCTGACTTTCACCTTGCATGACAATATCAGGATTCAGGAAGATGTAAGAACAGTGAAATGTTCGAGACTAGATACATACAGTTAATGTCCTGCTATTAATCACCCACTGCAAAAAGGCAATTTAACCCCCAATGACCTGAACAACCACTGGTGACCAGAAGCATCTACTGATTCAAGTGTTATTGATAAGGTTTCAGTCACTATTCCTATCAATACATGCAATACATTCAGTTTTCCATATTTTGATATAATAACCTTTGAATTTACTCTGCGCTTCTATGAACATCTACATGATCACTAAATGAAATACAGGAAAATACCTGATTTATACTGAAAAAAGTAAAATTCACAGGAAAACTTTCTAAAAATCACTTAAAGGTTAAATGTAGATACACACTCATTAAGTTACCACAAAAATAGGTCTTTATGGATTAAAATAACGACACTAAATTCCAAATGAAGCTAAATTACTACTACTGCCTACTTTTTATGGCCTTAGCTGGAAGTTGCAGGGTAATTATTGCATTATCACAAAACAAGAGCACTTGTTTTTTCACGATAAAGGTTTGATTTATTTCATCATTTTAAGAAAATTAGCTTTGTTATGAAGAAAACGGGTAATCAACCTGAACATTCCATCATAAGAGAAGAAAAGGTGATTTGTTTATCAGGGATCAGCATTATCATCGACCTCTCGTGATAAAATTACAAACATTTATGTCTTGACCTAATGATAAGTTATTTTGTAACACTCATGACTGATGTTGAAGGCTAAAATTAGGCATTAAAAATGAACTGATCTCAAGAAAACAAGGCATATTTTAGTGATAAATTATCTTTGAGGCTTTCTGTTTTTTTGGAGGTAGGTGAGCCCATTATTTCAAGATTTGTTATAGTGAGATCACAAAACTGCTTTTTAATCGTGAAAAAAGTTTAATCATCCTAAAATAACAAAATGAACTAGACATGACAGTAGTAAAAATAACTGCAGGAGAATAGATATTGCTTTTTTTCTGGTCAATTATTTATTCTTATTTATTTAAGAGAGGGAGAAAACAAACCAATCCATATAAAAGTAATAAAGTCAAGCATGACAAAGATGTACAGAATAAAAAAAAACAACAGGTAAAAAACAAAGACAAGAAATAAGAAGGAAATGTACATGAGACAAATGAGTTTTAAGTAATACCCTAAAAATTCAGCTGCTCTGTTTTGTATATAGTAGAGCCAAAGTCCCACCCTTTCTGCTGTGCATAATGGGATATATCGTCGAAAAATGAAGAGACAAATAATATATTTTAAATTCTCTTTTAACTGTGCCACCATTTACCTTTAAGGTCAATTTGAAGGATAATTTTGCAAGCCAAGAAAGTTGCAGTTTGTGGCAAAGATAGTAAAGAAACACCTTGATGTGTATGAAACAGCTGAATGGACTGCATCTCTTGTTGCATGTCACATATGTCACCAGCACCTGAACGGCTGTTAATTTCACTTCAGTCTTCAAGAGTGAGGTGAAAAAGTATGAAAAGCATTTAGATTCAAAATATACGAATGTAAAAACTGTAAACAATACTCTCTTTTAGCACTGTTGTGGCTCATTATATAACTACATTATTTGTTTTTTGTTTTTTGTTCTGTTTTTACTGTTTTATCTGCCTCTTGACCAGGTTGTCACTGTAAAAAAGAACTGGTTCTCCACTGACCTACCTGGTTAAATAAAGGTTAAACAAATAAACACAAATAAATGTTGTTTCATTTCAGATCCAGTGTGATGGTGTACAGAGGCAAAGCCACAAAATGTGAGTTTCTGTCCAAAATACTTATGGACCTGACTGCGTATTCTATTCTAAATTATCATTTTAGCGTATAGGTTATTAGGTTAAAACTTTTTCAACTGCTTTAGGGTATAGATTAGAATATTCTCAGAGATCTGGCCTCAGAGAAGATCATAAATATGGTTTTGTTAGCATTAACCCATACAGACCCAAACAGCCACCGGTGACACAAACCATCTACTGATCTAAACTCTTTAATACCTATTGATCCACTAATCCTATCAATACATGTAAATAATTGGTGTAAAATACAGTTTATTGTCTTTTCATGGTCATCAGATACAACCCAATTGGACGCTCAGAGGCTCCATAGTTACCGTGGAAACATTGTCATCTTCTACAACATTGATTCACCAGTAAAACCCATGTAATCGAATCAATGACAGTGGATGGACACACTTGATTTTGCATTCAGTTACCAATACCTTTGCTGAAAAGTAACTTTTTTTTCATTTTTCTTTGTTTTGATATAATTAACTTTGAATTTACTCTGAGTTTTCATGAACATCTACATGATCTGTGAATTAAATGTACAGTAGAAGTATACATTGTACATTGAAGTACAATGTGTGTATACTTCAATGTATACATTGAAGTATACACACCAAAAAATGCAAAATACAGAGCATAATATATATATATTTAGAAAGGTATAAATAGAGAAAAATTCATTTGGGAACTGCCACAAAAGTAGCACTGGGTCGTTATGGGTTAATAAAACCAATATTAAACTACTATAAATCAGGATATATGTATTTTCTTCTCATTGTAGCTGAATGAAGAGAATTCTTTTGACATTGGAATTGAACATTCACCTTTGACCTTTGAAACAGGAACTTTCTCCACATCAGAGGAAGGGTTTAGGTTTAGTTCAGTTCTTTACAGCGCTGACACCTCTTTTCTGAGCAGCAGAGTACATACTGTATTCTCTTCCATCGCCGCTAATGGACAATTTCAGAGAGGAATGGAGCTAATTTTGAGCTAAATTGACCCTCATTTGCCTGGAGCCCTTTGGGACTTTTTTCTCCTGACCCCTTAAAGAGTCGAGGACAGTCTCCTTCCTTATGGTTTGAGGTGAATTGCAGCAATTTTCCCTCCAGCTCTTTCTGTTTGATTCAGTTGTAGGACTAAATTCAGCTGATGTAAAAATTACACCATTGTCAGCCTTGTGCATCACATTTAAATCCAATGAATAAAACCCGATTGATCATGAGAACAAGAGGAAACATCTGTTCCATTTGTGTGGGTCTATTCTGTTTTTTTTTTTGTTGTTGTTGTTGTTTTGTTTTTGGGGTTTTTTGTGCGTGTGTGTGTGTGTGTGTGGGCAGAAATAAAGACCAAAAACACTGAAATAATGAAAGCAAGTAAGCAGAAATAAATGATTAGTGCAGGATCTAATCTCCCCATTTAACTCTGTGTCCTGGTTCTCCCTCCCTCCCTCCCTCCCTTGCTCTTCCTCTGTTTCTCCTCCTCTCCCTCATTTCCATTCAGTCTGTTGAAGCAGCAGCAGCAGCAGCAGCAGCAGTAATAGTCTGGTCTGGTCTTGTATGAGGATCCGGATCCGTGCAGGATACATCCCATAGCCGAACTGACTGACTGAGTGACTGGGCAGAGATGGTGGTCGTGGTGAGGGTCTCCGCCTGTCTGTGCCTCCTGGTGGGCTTGTCGCTCCAGGTGGACGTGAAAAGTGGCAAAGAAGGAGCAAAAGCCGGGAATTTCATGGAAGATGAGCAATGGCTGTCAACGATCTCCCAGTACAGCCGTAAGATCAAACACTGGAATCGCTTCAGAGACGTGAGTGCTTTTTATTTTATTTACTGTGTGAGTTGTTTTTTTTTGTTTTTTTTTTACAACATATTCTACCTTTTCTCCATGTCCACACGGATCTTTTTCGCGTGTGGAGACTGTTTCCTTTCAGGTGATTTCCCCCCCCCCCCTTTTGCGCACAGTAACAGTTCTCCGTCGCTCTGAAGTGCGCGTAAAAACTGTCAGTCCGCGCATAACAAACATCCCTAAAAATGCAAATATATATATTAGTCAGGATTATATGTTTTAGGGTTTCTTGTAATTAAAAAAAAATCCTGCAAATGCTAATATATATCACTGATGATGATATTTTTAAGGGTTTCAAGTAATAAGAAATGCGCGTGCCATTTAACGCGTTTCTTTCCGCGATATCCCCTCATATTTCACACCCTGAGCGCCCTTTAACTGAAAACTGTTTCTACCTGCAATAAATATTACACTTATATCATCTAGCCTATGACTGAATCCACCTCCAACTTAAAGAAAATCTATCAAATTAGTCTCAAAAGCCACTTCCAGGCTGCTCTGTGTATAACTGGGATGTTCAGAACAGTGTCTGTATTCACTGATCAATATTAATTGATTTGCCACAAGAAATGAAGGCGCTCGTTTGAGTTTAGAGGCTTTCAGACTGGACACAGTGCAGCATCAGCTGTTGTTGGGAGCAAACATTTCTCATTCGCAGGTTGATTTGTTGTCCAGACTCAACTGTGGGCTGCAAAAGGGACAGCGTTGTTGATCATTTCCATCCATCCTGGAGCACCATTAACCCGGGCTCCACACACTGCCATTTGTCAGAGATTGGATATTGAATGTTATTCAATTGGAACAATCCAAACAATTCGCCCACAGTTGAGTCAACGGGGCGGAAACGAGGAAAAATACTGAAATATATAAAAGTATAGCAGTGATAGTTAACGTGACAAATGGTAGCTGTAATAGCTGTTTTTGGATATATGTGGGTATTTCTTTAGAATCACTCAAAATGTGAAGTTGCTATGAAATAGGTTTTTAGTATGAAATATTGCCTGCAACTGATGTCTGTGAGAGAAACCAGATTTATGGATAATTACCTGTTTATCAAAGTAAATACTGTCATATTGTCCAGTTTATGTCTGGGTCAAACATCCTCTATCTTCTAATTTTGCACATAATCGGAGTATACATGTGAAAAAAAGACAAAAAATATAAAGATAATGCATTGAATATCAATTTCAGATCTTTTTTCACTTATGTTAAGAATGTGCGTTATGATCAGAGTCTTATATCTCGGTTAAAAAGCAATTTTTCTCTGAAGTCAAAGGGAAAGCCTAGTTCTTTATACACTTGACAGATAAAATGCACTTAATCCTATTGGGATTACTGGAGATACCTGCAATAATCCTGATAACCATCTCCTGATAGCAGGATGAAAGTAAGAGAAATGTCATTTTACGTCACAATTTTTTAGTTGATGTCATCTGTTAGCGCCCCCTAATGGTGCCATAGTGTTTTAGCTCAAAACTCTAAACCTTACCAGTCATTTTGCTGTTTAGTTCAGAATTAAGCTTGTTATACTTAAGTTATTTGTTATATGTGTACCGTGTAATGTTTGTTTACAAGGACAAATTTTATTTCTCTGTTCCAGTGTTCAGTGCCAAACTGTATGAATATAAATAAACTACCCTTAGTCTTACACGATACTAGAGAAGAATAATGAGAGACAGATGAATCACAATTATTTGTATGACAGCTGCAATTGCTGTGACAGCCCTACTGGAATGTGGAATGCGATTATTTTTCTGCTTTTATGTGGCATATTTGTGTAAATGCACCCTTCAGCATGTGGCAAAATGTAGAGTGTTACTGCTAATGGATGAAATGATAAATATAGGCGTGGTTTTCTGGTCTGTGTCTGACTCTTAGTACCAAAAATGTGACAGATGTAGCCCCTCTTTTAACTTTTAATTTTGTCTCATCTGTTTGGAGTCTTTCTCCTGTTCATCTGTGTTTGTTTATTATTCCTGCATGTAAATTTCTTGTCTGGATCTGTGAAAAAGAACCATAGGAATAAGTAAATGCAAAGGAAATTAAGTGAAATAATACTGAAATAGCCTCAGTTAATAGTGTATAGAAGGTGGTCCAAACAAGATGTATAAATATGATTTATAATTACTGAATAGAACATAAACAGATGAGTGTCAGCGCAGATACTGACCTGATTTAAAGGGTTGTACAGATGTGAGTGAGTTGTGAAATGTTTTTCCGATTCATACAGTCACAGCAGGTCAGTTAATTATCTCTCAGTGCTACAGCAGTCACTGCGGCACAGTATTGTCTCATTTATTGCTATCAGATCAGCACTCAGTATCAGCAGATAACCTGAGATCAGCCTTGTACCGCCTGAGAAAAAGCTCATGTAATGCTGTGTTTCTTTTATTTTTTCCTTTCCCCTCTCTCCTGTCACGGTGATGAGGAGGCAGAGAACAGGGTCAGAGGTCAGGAGGCTGTGTTGTTGGGTGTGGCGGACTTGTGGAATGCTACTGGCTTTGTGGTATCTGTGGTATGAATCAGGATGGAGAGATCTCTGAGGAGGCGTAGGTTAGCAACAGCTCTGATCTGAGCTTCTGCCTTGACAACACAACAGTTGTTTGATCTCATCGCTGATGAGTATCACCTCCGACAGATCGGCTTATCAAAGCCGGACAGAGAGGAGCTGCTCATGGTCAGTGACAAGTGGATGCAGGAGGTGTGTCATCCAGCCCCCCCCCCCCAGCCCAGAAAGGCCTGGGGAAGAATCTGGAATTGAATTGCAAACCTGTACACCATGCAGGTTGGAATATTATAATAGTGTTGTTTTGAGTAGACACTGTACGAATGGATATGTGATGGGGTTGTTTCTGCTACAGTATGTTGGTGCAGGTTGACCCACAGCATCCTTGACCTTTTGTGTGGAAACAGGGTGTTGGATGCCATTAATGAGTCCACTGTCTTTATTGATTCCTGATCAGTTTCCTGTGCAGGAAAAAAGTTTTTAAAAAATGTCAGATTGCTGGTGTTGGGTTTGGTTTGTCTTGTACAAATCATACATTCTTTAAATTACTCTGAACGTACGCTGGTTCTCAAAACGTTACAACACAGAAGGTAGTTGCTGCAACTAATGTATATTTCACTACAGGTTGATTCAACTTTCATTTGATCTATAAACCATTTCAGTGTAAAGAACCAAACCTTTTCCTACACTGGAAATATGTACAGGGTTTTTTTCCAGCAGTTATAGCCTGTAGTGTTTTCATAAACTTGACTAGTTTGTGCATGTCAGTTCCCATCTAATCTTATTTACTTAGTGTTTATTAGACTGTAGTATAGATAGTGTACCGGCCAAAGCATGTACAGCCTAGGGTCATTTACAATGCCAGTCTCCTCAGGTGATTCTCGCAGCTCAGGGGTAGAAACCATCTTGGGGTCATTCATGAAAGCCTCCACACCACCAAACATTTTCTCTCGACTTTCTTCCATTACAGGTAACTGCTGTTGATTTGCAATTGTTTCTTTCAAGGAGGCTATGAGGCAAAGTTGTTCCTCTCTGAGTTCTGTGAGGTGGTTTATCTTCCTCTCTTTACTCTCCAGGAGCTCGTCTATAATCATGACGCTGTGTTCAGCCTCCATCACATGGTTTTGGTAGTTGTTCAAAGCAGACCAAAGGGATGGGATGGTTTCTTTGGCTTTATCTCTGGTGGATTTAACCCATAAAGATGCAAACAACCACTGGCAACAAAAACCATCTACTGATCTAAACTGTTTAATACCTGTTGATCCACTAATCCTATCAATACATGTAAAT
>JAPQRQ010000012.1:23651361-23665236 GCA_037367365.1 Apogon talboti | reverse complement strand
TGGTGTTGGGATCGAACCCAGGACCTTCTTGCTGTGAGGCACGAGTGCTAACCACTGCACCACCGTGCCGCCCTAACAAAGAATGTAAGAAAAGTAAAATAACTGAAACTCTATTCACATATAAAGTCTATATACATAAAAACTATATATATATAAAACATAGGCCTCTACTTATATACAATAATGTAGAGCAGCATGAATCATGAAAAACCATGTCTACTTAAGAACCAAGAGCAATGCACCAAGAAACATTACATATACTTATATTTCTCTGCAAAATTGTCAGCTAAAGTTGACCTCTTTTCCACGTTCTCCTTCTTGCCATTGAATAATTTTTTCCATTAATGTACATTATATGGACAAAAGCACGGGGACACGTTGGAATCAGGTGTTTCATTGTTAACAGTAGACAGGGGTACAAAATAATAATGACAAATGCCATAAAATTATGTTGCAATATGTATTTTTATTCTGTCTTTAGGGTTTCTTGTATTCACACATTTATCTACACTTACAAAACCATTCAGTTTGTTTTCACAAAATTTTACTCAACAAAATTTTTGTTATTATAATTGTTTTAAATGTTCTACTTCTAAATTTCTGAAATATCTGTCACATTCTGATGATAAATAATAATAATATAACATTCTAGTTTTGGCAGTTCTCACTCAGGAAGAAAAATCAGCATTTAAACGTAAAATAAATATTGATTTGACATTTATTGTGATAATTACTGACATGAACATTTAATCATGATAATATAAAGAAGTCCTACAAGATTCAGATGTGATGTGTCCTAATAATTTGGCCATATTTTTGTCCATTAGCTCAGCTTCATTATTTACAACTACACTTGACAACAGGCGCTCATAATGTTTAATTCCTGTACTCGTGTTGTAGCATAAGTTTATTACATCCATGTTGTGAAGCGTAAAAATCTGCTGAAATTTCACAGTTGAAAGGATCATTTTCCAGACTAGCACTGTTGTTATCCTGCCACGTTTTGGACCACTTCTTCCCCATAGCTGTGGCTTTGTTTCATTGCATATTCCCAGCAATTTGGATTTATTGTTTTGCAGTTGGAGAAAAACACGCTGGCATCTATTATAGGCGTACAGTTACAGTGGATCAGACAATATGGAACCACTTCTCGACTCCCATCCTTTGTCTTCGATGTATTGTAGATGCATTTGTGTTCTAATTAGACCTCGAATGTGATATGATCTTATCATCTGAAGCAAAGAAAGGCCAATTTATTGCATTACAGAATACAGTAAGACAGTGTGTGTGTGTGTGTGTGTATATATATATATATGTTGATGACGTGTAGTATAAAGTAACAGATTGTGTAAAGAACATATTGGATCAAGAGGACAGTGAGGATTTACAGATACTGGTGTTGAAATGATGCATCTGAGTGTTTAACCCTTTAACCCCTGAGACATTATTTCAGGTAAACGTGCTGCTGTGAATTGGCATGTGTTTTAGGGTCAAAACAGGCTGGAATAATAGAAAAAGACAAAGAGAGGAATTGAAGTTTGACAGGTTTTTACTAAATAAGGCACCCAGAATGTACATCAGTAAGAGATTTAGGATGTAGGACATGAACTGTGAACTGGAACACACTGAACAACAATGATTATTTGAATTGCGGTCCAGTAGTTTTTGTTTTGGGGCTCTTTTTTTTTCTAAACCTGCTGTTTGGCACCTGGTTGAACCGTTCAAAACTCAGTAAAAACACAGTAAAAAAAAAAAAAAAGAAAAAAAAAAGGAAAATCACAACAACACTGCAAATAACAGTAAAACAACAAAAACCACGAGGAAAACAGTGTAAAAACAAAAAAGAAAGACCAAATCGTCTGTTTTTATAGTGAGTCGGTCTCACTAACTGCTCAATGTTTTACCTCCCATTACACCAGCGGCAGGGGTACACTGAGCATGCTCAGACGTCTATGGAAAGAACAAGGTCTATTCTATCAGCACGTTTAGAAATATTTTGTATTGAGTAAACGGTTGATTTTTTTCTACTATTCAAAATGAATCCTACATTCAGAACGCTCATCACAGACACGTCAGGGGTTAAAGGGTTAAAAGGACTTTAGAAATGAGAACCGGTTCAGCTTTATCTACCTACTTGTATTAATGTGCAGTAAGATAGAAAACCAAGGCTCCAATGAATTGAGATGGATCAAGATCTGACATTTGAGCGGTGACTCATGATAAAATCAAAGCAAGATGCTCATGAAGACTCACAATATCATGGTTGTGAAAAAGTCTTTGGACACAACAGCGTCAACAGAAGTCATCTTGGCTTGAAGTTGGTAAGGTGTGGTAATTTGTTTTTCAGCTTTCTGATTCTTTTTTTTAGTAATTATGAGCCGTTAGATGCTCAATTTTGTGTTATTTCACCAGTCTAAAGTGAGATAGCAAAACTGGTGACAAGCAGACAAAGAGGTTTTACTTCAACAATAAGATTGATCTGGTTTTAATGGGAATTTTTCTTGCCAAGTTTGTGCTCTGGCTTATTTTCCTTCAAGTGCACTGTGAGACTTCATCACAAGAGAGCAAGCGATAACATAAGGAGATCAGCGCAGAGCCGGCTTGTTTCTGCCCAGATAAGACTATTTTCTGATGCGCTGGGCAGCGAGATACACCATCTGAAATGTTAAGGGGTCATATTTGTTTACGAGCTGATTTAGCAAAGAGGAAAAATCCAAAAGTATGACATACGGTACGGAATAAAAATACACTCTGCGGGTTTTATAAACACACCGATGCCGGTTTGATTGATTTGACTGGTGGTTAAATTGGACCCGTGTACATATGATTATCCAGCATGGAGACATAATGAGGAAATGTTGAAAGGCAGAACAATAAGACCAACAGCTGCAGAGGCAGGAGGTGTCGGATAATCCACAGCAGGTTTCAGGCTGTTATACAAGCTCCAGTATAAGTGGCATCACAGTTGACGCTGTAATCATGACACACTCCAAATGTCAAGACATCAAATCTTCTGACGCCGATTTCCCACACATGTTCATTTGCACAGAGCATCATGGAGAGCACACCTACACGAAGAGTCTGTAAATGAAGCTCGATGGTGGTAATTAGCTGATCGCCTCCGTCCTAATGATCAGTTAAAAACTTCAGACCGGCGACTGGAGACGTCGATGGTTCCGTCGCCTTGCGTTCTGGCCTGTTCGGACGTGGCCTGCCCTGCGTGAGCGCGGGCCGCCCACTCAAATGAACAATACTGAGCTGTTCATCCACGCTCGGATTCTCTCATGTCTGCCTGAAGGGGCTTATTAAGGGGCAGCGCAGCCTTTCAGCCAACCACAGAGGGCTGTTTAAGGCTCGCACCTGCTTCTACTGCCAGCTACATTTTTAATGAGGGGGGGAATTGCTAGATCTTTTTTCAGGTAAATGGTTCCTCTGGTTCTTTGGTTAGTAGAGATTAGCACAGAGTGGGGCGAGAAAAATAACTGAACATCACTCGCATCAACCGCAGGAAATGCAATAATCGGATCACATTGAGGGGTTCTTTAAATGGCGCCCGGGCTCCTCAGTGTACTGGTTTGTCAAAAACACTGAGCACGGTGAATTAAGCAAAGGCACATTTTTTGCTTAGGTTTTTGTTTGTGTAAGTCTGTTATTTTGCAATCTTTGGAAAATTGCACAGCCTTGTTTTTTTTTTTTTTAAAGACAAATAGTATTAATTTCATAAGTCAATGCTCTTAACTTCCCTCTCAGATTCCATTTTTTAAAATGTAATTTCATAACAACATAATGCACTGTGACAAACAAAACAGAATCCTGCACACAAGGAAGAAAACACACTACATGAAGCTGACTTTTACATGCATGTAATACATATATGCAGTTATATATGGATCAGGCTTGTGTACAATATAAAAAATGCACATTATCACAAAATAACACAAGGATGCACAAGTTTAACATGCACACAATCAACATAATTACTGTGTTTGTTTCTTGTTACATGAATTTGTTCTTAAAAGTGTCCCACATACTGGTTATACAGTCATACCTTGAGACATAAATGACTAGAAAATATCATTGAAGCTGTAGTTATCGTAATAACTCAATTTGTTGTCAGCTATTAAATTAGTCAACATCTATTCTAATAATTGATCATTAGTTTGTGTCATTTTTTAAAAGAAAAATGTAAAAATTCTTTCATTCCAGCCCATTAAATTTGAACTTTTGTTATTTCTTTCCTCTTCTGTGACACCAAACTGAATGTCTTTAAGTTGTGGATCAAACTTGAGCTTTTGGAATCGCTTTTTACAATGTATAGACAAAACAAATAATCAGCGAATAAATATAAAAATGAAAATAATCTATAGTTACGGACCAAAACTGTTCACACCTGGAGAATAATTTGAACCAGTTGCAACACTTTCTTACAAAATTTCAGAACAGTTTCAGAAAACGTGCTCGACAAAAAAAGAGGAAACTTTGGGTGCATCTCATTTCCAACAAATGCAGCCACTCAGGTACATCCAAAAGTAAACGACATAATCCACTCACTCTCCTGTTGTTTGGCTGAGCTACCCACACAATGTCCTTCTGTCATTTAATACAGGGTGGCTACAAAGACAAACATTCAACAGATCCACCGTTGTTGTGATGTTTAGTCTGCACAATGTGATCGATGCCTTCATTCGTTGTGCAAAAGCTTAGAAAAGTCATCAGGAAGTGTAATGTTCACATTATTCATTATTATTCACATATTTAATGGGAATATGTGCCACATAAAAATAATAAATACGTCTATGAAAAAATCTAATACAGATACTGTATGAACCCCATTGATAACATGGAAGTGACTGAAAATTAGGTTTAGTCCACCACATATTTACACTTACACTCTTCATCATCATCATCTTCATCAGCATTTTTCACAAGTATATCTGATTTAAGTCTTAGTGGTGTTGTTTGTAGCTGTTTTTATTTATTTATTTATTATTTTGGACACATAGATGAATTGTACAAAATCAGTTGAAAGAAAGCTTACAAAGCCATTTTTCTGAGTTTCAATTTCTTGCATTTTCCCCTTCATTAACAGAAACTACTGCTACTTGCTAAAAGAATAGTTTCTTAACCTGTTAAACCTTGGGCCATTTGTTTCTAGGGGGAACCATTTCAACGTAACACAAAACAACAGATTAGCTGATAGCATAAGTTACATTCATATAAAACCAAGTTATGATCACAAAACAGCAAATTCATGACCATCCTGTCCTGCCAATAATATCTGTACTGGATCTGCTTAGTGTTAGCTTACACAGTTTTTTTTACATTAGTTTGTTATTTTGTCAAATTAGTTACGACATACGCCTGTGTCAGACTGTTAGCTTGTTTTAGACATTTGCCCATTTAAGTGCTTATTGTTTGGCTTGTGTTCCATTTTCCAAAAATTAGCTTTGTTAGCCGACATTCTTCTGGTTACGTGAATGTATGGAATGTATATATTGCTACAAGCCTTATAGCGTTACCATGGCAACACACATAGAACTGCAGTGGTTTAAGAGGCTACATTCATTGACTAAAGGGACGCTAAGACTCAAACCAGAGGCATTTTTACTGTGTTTTCTATTACGGAAATCCCTCCCTGCCCCTTTGCCATCACCTGGAAACAACTGTGAGAAATGTTTTCAGTAGTTTGGAGCTAAAATGCGGATTGTTTTTTTCTCCACAGCTGTATTAACATGAATACTGAATCGCCTTAAATGTTTCATAAGAGGCAAAGTACATTTTAATGGAGGAATGTGGTATGCGATCGTTGGAAAATTGCGTACCCGTGCTTTAAACAAACAGATGATTATCTAAATTATCGCTTAATCACCGCCGTGTCCTTCTGTACAGTGTCATCCAAAGGCAGAGCTCGGTGTCAGCGTTTACCCGCCTTCTCCCTGTAAATGGGTTGACTGCAGCGTTTGGCCCGGTTTGTGCACCTACATCAACGCGTGGCCTCGGTGATAAATGTTCATCAGGGTTCACTCTGTTTTCCTGCAGACAAACACCGAACATGACGCCCAAGTGACACTGAGCTCCTTTGCTTTAGCTCAAAGACACGCTGCCAGCTGTGGATTTTCCTGCTGTCATCAACCTCGGCCGTTTATTAGCCTCCCACAGGATTTACGCTTCAGCGCTAACTGCCAGTGTAATTACGGACATGAAAAATTAGAAAAATTAAAGTAAGAGGAGTGCACAATTGTAGAAATACGATAATAAGGCCAGTTTCCTATTAAAAGTGAGTGGCAGTGAGGGGGTTGGAAATGAAGAGCGGAGCTAAATGACTGAATAGTTTTCTTCAGTTTGTGGATGTGAAGATCGGCCTATCAGATCTATCTGTGGGATTCCGCTTGTTGCACACTAATGAGATCAAAATGGCAGAAGTGGAGGGAAGAGGCGCTTTCTTGTCTTCCTGTCATTATCATGCACGTCTTCCGCTGGAGGTGAATGTCGGCGGGGGATTTGCCGCCAGTGTTTGGACCACTTGGACGCCATTCACGGTGGAAACAGAGAAGAAAGGAGATCCCGCTGGCTCCCCAACACAAGCGTGGGTGACTCTTAATTGAGTGGAGATGCTGTTTTATGTTTAGCTTCGCTCGGTGGAATAGCAGTTTGCAAAAGAAGCTCGACGGCTGCCCTGAACAGCAGGAAAGCTTTTCATAAGCAAAGCCCACAGATTCTCCAAATATTTAAAACCCCTCTCCTTTCTCCACTGTGGCTGGGTTCCTTGTTGTGATAGGACGGCGCTTAGATGAATGTTTTTCATAATAGAGCCCGGCTGCATCTTCTCCATCGGTCTATTAACGCTCACCAACAGCAATGACAATGTGAATTTCATCTTTTTTAGCCACTAACTTCACTGCGAGTTGCTGAAATGTCGAGCTGAATAATTAGCGGTTCCAAGGTTCTTCTTCTGGCTCTATTCTTCATGCATTATTTATAGTGGCATCTGCCTGAGAGTTAGCTCTGTGCTGAAGCTCCTTTATGCCTTGCTGCAGGCAGAGCGATGAATGTTGCCACTCTGCTTGTGTTTCCGTCTTCATTCGCAGCTGGCTTGGTGGCGAATCCGAGATGATCAATCGATGATCCACCTCTTTAACGACCGGGCTGACCTAGATCATAGACAGGAGGCTGCATTTTTACAGTTCACGGGAGTGCGCTTTAAAGCTCTCGCTCAGGCAGAAATCAACATTAGTCCAACTTTAAACAGAAAAGAATAATCATTCATTATCAACGTGCAACCTGGAAACCGAATGTGAGCAGAATATGGAGCAATTGAACTGTTTGAGTTATGAAGAAGAAATTCTAGGGTGAAGGAAAAAAAGTCAGGATTTAAGTTGATTAATCAGTTAGTTGGTCTAAAAAGTATGTGATTAAGCACTAGAATCCAGACATTCAGGTCACAGTCAGAGCCTCAAAAAAAACAAACAAACAAAACAAAAAAAAGCCCTTGACATAAGAATTTGTCACATGCATTTTTACACATTTGAGGTTTGTTTTCAAATAAAACCAGCTGGATCGTCACATTCCAGCTCCAGCCTGTGGACATTGTTGTATTCTACTTATTCCTTATACTGACTGACTGAACATTTTTAGACTTTTAAGAGTGCACTATGGGAGATTTGATCATTTACAGTTGCAGTTTAACTTTGGTATTGGAGTTTCTTTTTTGCCTGGAGCTGCATGGACATCAGCTAAATTCATTATTGAACTAGTGATTGACCTCATATTTTATATTTCATAAGATATCTTCAATTCTGCCATACTTTATAATGCATATATATAGTTTTTTTATTGTGTTTTGTTGTGTTCATAGTTCTACTTATTTATTATTTATAGTTGTATTGTTTTATTTTTGCTCTTTTTATCCCTTTCCAATGCCACCCATCTGTATTATTGTTATCATATCTTATCTTATTTTATCTTATCTTATTTTATCTTATCTTATCTTATCTTATTGAATGATATTTTTGATATTTTTTGCCTGTATGTTGCCTATATCCATGATAACAGCCACATTGTACCATATATTATACTATATATACATTACACATTATACTACATTTTTCCATTTCCAGCTTTGGGGTCATATTTGGTGCAAAAATCCTGTTCCAATGATTGCTCTTCAGTCCCTCAGTGTTTCCTTTCTGCTGTTCTACCACTACATCAATGTGTAACACTACTAGAAAGTCAATTATATGGCCAACAAGTGTCCAGCTCCAACACAAACTACAAGTAAGCACATGAGCCTAACTCTTACCTTTACATTTATCCGATATACGTGTAACAGTATGGTAATACAATAAAATTTGGTGGCAATAGATGGACAAATGGATGAACTGATGCTTTCATTCGCATAAGAATAACTCTAAAAAAACAAACTAGAATTTCATGCTTTTCTTTGTCATATCTGATAATGACCTGAATATTTTGATTCAATGGGTCTGGGATCATTTTATCACACAACGGCACAACAGTGTGATATATAATACAAAGCAGCGGGCGATACATCAAAATAGCTTTGTTCAATAATGATGGGGAAAAGATACTGTATATAATAGGATATGTAAGATCTCTGCACAATTTAATCCACATGCAGATTACATGTGGTTTTTCTCACACTATCTGAAGCTTTTATGCATGATGGCATGGTTAAAAAACAGTCATTAAAACGCTGTGTGGATAAGAAATCCGACACTAACATATGGAAATCCGTAAGCCTCTTCACTACAATGACGTCCTTATCTGTTTATCTGCTGTGACCTTTATTGTTATCAGACACAGACAGGAGGCTGAAACCTCAGTTTACCCATCGCTGGGTAAACACTTCAGGATACGCTACACCTGCCGAAATCATTCTCAGGGAGGGCAGACGTGTGGGACCTGTTATTTCAGTGGAAATTAAACATAGCTGTGCATATATGAGCCAGGTGGAAATATATCGAGGCTGCGGGGGGAGGGAGAGCACGGAGGGCTGAATATGCCTGATAGATGTGAGTTCAGGCCACTATTGATATGGGATGCAGCTGAACCCAACACACGATCAGAGCAAACACAGCCATTTCACTGGTGTTCAGTAGGTGTAATAATGCAAGGTGCTGAGGTTCAACCTGGCATTGATAGATTCTTTGCTTTAGGCCACAAATCACTCACTGTTGAAACAGCAGGGCAAGTACTGTACAATTAGGCCAGACAGCTACAAAAACTTCGAGGACATGCTCTTGCCTGGGGAAAAGCAGCCTCTTCCACCTGTTCTGTACGTCTGATTTGCACAAGATGGGTGCTGTTCGTCTGGCCGGGCTGTCCCAGAGCTGAGCCGAGCTGAGCGTGGACGCCGTGTCGTTTCAGTCCTAACCGTCAGAGCAAGAGGTGTCAAGGACGCGTTTGGATCCTGTCGGTGTAGGAGCTGTATTTAGTATGTGTGGCATGTGGCGGATATATTTGTTTGTGTGTGTGGGAGAGAGACAGAGACTGTTAATTTGTCGAGTTGGCAGGGTAATGGATACACACTACAAAGTCATATTGAAATGACCTTAATCAAGCAAATCGTAGAGCTGGGATGGAGCGTCGAGCTAAAGCGCTAATAGCTTTTTTCTCAGTTGAAAGAACCCGACGGAATCTCATTTATGCGTGATGTAGTCCTTCCTAAAGCCATAACGTGACATCTCAATGTGGCTCCCTGTTTTACTGTAATATCCAGCGCCACTGTGGGAGATTAGCATTATCAGCAGCCACAACAACCCAATTTGTTCTCATTGCCATGGCAGATGGGGGGAATTAAATGTAATCAGCCAGCTAGCATATTTAACTTAGCCATCCCTGAGAGCTGTCTCATGAACATCCCCGCGGCATTTTCAACTGGGATGGTTATCATCATTATCCTCCTGTAACTGTGCTGCTGGTTCCTAAACTCATGTGTGACAGTTGTAAAAGAGCTCTATGGCATCAGCGGACTTGTCATCACAGGATAATTAATTTAAACAGAGGGAAAAGCTGTAAAAAAAAAAAATTGGAAATGGCAAATAAAGTTATCATCAGAGCCACGGATAAGCAGTGGCAAATATGATGTTTTAATCAGAGTTTTTGGACATTTGCTGAACACACACGCCAGCAAAGCACTTCTGCACGCTCAAATGATTGCACAGCTGCTCACAAAGAGCATTTTGGCTACTGAGCAGATCTACAGTCCACTTAAAGGGTCGGTGTCTGACTCAGTGGGTTTGGGATTGATCCTTAAAGAAAGATGAGTGTTCATCACTTTATTCCTTCCAGTTTACTCTGTGTATCAAATGTCCTGCTGCCTCCGATACTCGTCTGCTAAAGAAAAGTACCTCAAAACAAGGTCAGTCGCTCCGTTTATATGTATTTTAATTTTCCAATATTATTAATTTTCCAATTTTATTAAAAAAAAAAAAGAATGAACACTGAAAGGACATAAATGAAATGAATAAAGAAACGATGAAAATGGACCAAAAATGAAGTAAAAATAAAAAAATAAATGAATTTAGATGAAAAAAACATGACAATTTTTTAAATAAATATAGTAGGGTTTAAAAATGGGGTTTTTTTTGTAATTATTTTCCATAATTCTGTTCATCATCCACATTGAACATGCGCTGTAGTTCTTCATTCACAGTCACATGATCAGATTCATTTATCCTTATGTGCCAACAAATTAGAAAAAAGGTACTCAGTCCACACACAACACAACCCCAGAGTTTACCTAACCCATAAAGACCAAACACTATTTTTGTGTCAGTTCCCAAATGAAATGGATCACCATTTATTATAACACTATCCTCTGTATTTTGCATTTTATCAGGATAATTGATAATTAATTGAACATAAAACAGCTGTCTCCATCCACAGTCATTGATCCAACTCCATGGGTTTTACTGGTGAATCAGTGTTGTAGAAGATGACGGTGTTTCCATGGTAACTACGTCCAAATGGGTCATATCTGATGACCATGAAAAGATGACAAACTGTATTTTACACCAGTTATTCACACAGATTGATAGGATTAGTGGATCAGAACATTTTAAACATTGTATATTGGTAGATGGTTTGGGTCTTTATGGGTTAAAACAGGGTCAGCAGATCTGGTTGAATAATTTAGTTTTTTAAGGGCAAATCACAAACCAATCCTAATGAAATATAGGCTCTTTAAAGCCAAATTATAACACGTCTTCCCCTACTTTTCCAAAGGGTTCCTGAAAACTTACTCCCCATATGATGTTCTTTTTTTATTTCAAAGAAATCTGAAACAAATACGAGGGAGAGATAAAAAAAAAACTCAGACAAATGTAATCAAAAGTTTATTTATCAAAATAACAAAATTAGATTCGATTCTAAACACTTTTACAATCTATGTTTCCTTTGGAAGTTCCTTTCATTGTAGAAGTGCTGGGGCTGTCTGTGTAACAGTCTTTGTCTTTGACATTTGACTCTCCTGTGTCTGCTGACTGATGGACTAAAAACTAGTCCTCATTTTCCTGACTGTATGTACACTTTGTCCTGCTGGAGTTTTATAATGAACCAAAAAAAGTTTCTACCCTCTACCCCCTAAGTTTTGGTTTTGCACCGTTGCTTCAGTATGTAAATGGAAGCCGAACCAATTCCTTACATAGTTAATGTAGAAATAATTGTTTGCCCCTGTCGTCTCCTCTGCAGGTTATAGAAAACAAACTCTGTACTTTTAGTTTGGTCACATGCAAAGAATTACTAAATAAACTGAAATAAACTGGCTAGTGTTAACACTACAAAACGCTCATAATGTGATATAGAATGCTGTAATTAGACAGAATTTGCCGCTTTTCAGAATCAGCTTGACTAAACTCAACTGGACGTGGCTTCTTTGTATGCAGATCACAGATTGGTTGATCCAGAATCATTGCTGTTCTGCTGTTTTCTCAGATTGGGATGCTGAGCCAGGGAAATCTCTGAAATATCTCATCTTAATAAACTGACTACAGATTTAGAGTCTAAAACAACCATATTCTCACTTGAAAACACCTTAAAGTTATCTTTCATTTCTGTAATTGCAGCTCACAGTTTCAGGTTTCATCCTCCTCCATTGTCGTCTCACTCATAGTTGTAGTTGAGCCGAAGATGACATCAGAACAGTTTTACATCACTCTGCGTCACTATAACGACCAGCCGTGCTGAGTGAGTGCTATACTCAGAGGAAACGCGATGCTCGTGAGCAGACTGAACCAAGTTGAGGTGATACAAGCCGTTGGAAAACAGCATCAGGAAACTTATTTATATAACTAAAGCTGTAGGAGCTGAAACTGGGAAAAAGTAGAAACTAAAGACTAAATATAACTACAACTCACCTGACGTTTCCTGTTGCGATGCAATTTATAGCTGACAATCACGTGTTTTCGCCCAATACATATGTGACAGCATCTGTAAAAAACATCTGCATCATAGAATCTATAGACTACCTCTTAAATCAGATCTCATGACAAATTTAGATCATCCACCATGTAAGAGCATGAGAAGCCAGCTTTGAGAAATCCTAAAATGCAGGAATAGCACATAAACTAGGTCTAAATGCAGTGAAACTTCTGCATATTAAAATAAACACCGTACTTACCGTATCCTCTGAACACACATCTCAGTTAGTGTTGGTTTTCTTCTGTCTGTTTATTGTCATTTCTGTAAATGTCCATATTTATAGTCAAAAAGGAGAAACACACACAAAGCAAAGAACATATTAACAATTATTGTAGTGCAATATCAATTTTGTCTCTTCACATAAACAGCTTTTAACACAGTTTTCCTCTGAGTCTGTGCAGAAATAGAATATTTTATGAATGTAAATGTAATATTTCCTCCTGTTTATGCTAATTTAGCTGATCTCTTAAAAAAAGAAAGAAAGAAACTATGTATCTATGATTCATTTTTACAGATTGTGGCTTCAGGGACAATAAATGAGTTTATGGCTGAGCTCCACAAACACACCAGAGAAGTGAATAAGTATCGAGAGACAGGATAACACATGGTCAGTTTTGTTCTTTTGTTCTTGTCGGGGAATAATACGGAGCGGATTTGCTCAAAAGATACAACAAATACCACTTCGTATTAATACTACAGGAAGGAATCGGAGGAACAGCACTGGTAATACATAGAATATATCACTGAAGATTACGATCGAGTGTCACATATATAGAAAAGTAAGAAAATGTATGAGGAATGGAATTGCTTTGGTGGTAAATAAGGTTCTTTCTTGCTGGTTTTAGGTGGATGTGGGATTCATGAAAATGAGTTTGACAATGTTAGAAAAAGAAATCATTCACTCTGGCAAAACAACTGAATGAGAACTGTACTGTACAGACAGTTTGGGTTGCAAACAGTAAAAATTTGATTTGTTTTTCTCTAGAAGCGAGTTTATTAGAGTCTGTTGGATTGGAATGCATTTTATTTATTTATTTATTTATTATTGATTTAGGCTGAGGAAGTGTGCCAGCGCCAAACAAGAATCAGGCTCATTGTTGTATTTATGCGCTGATAACTTTCTGTGTTTTTGTCTCGCTACTACAGAGTCAAAGTAGCACACAGGCATAAGGTATTTTTATTTCCACACAGCCACATGCTTCAGCTCGTCTTATTTTTCTGCTGGTATTGTATGCAGAAGCAGCATGGCTCAGCACAGTAAAGACGGTCCTGCATAAGCTGCGAGCTCCCAGGGGCATCTGTGTGGAGCTCAACCTGAAGGCTCGCCTCTTCTCTTTCTGCTTCTTTGTTTTGCAAATGGGGGTAGGATGGAGCGGGAGATCGACAGGCGGATCGGGGCGGCGTCTGCAGTACTGCAGGCGCTAAACCGGTCAG
>JAPQRQ010000012.1:23619941-23647691 GCA_037367365.1 Apogon talboti | reverse complement strand
TTTACACCAGTTTTTTACATGTATTGATAGGATTAGTGGATCAGCAGGTATTAAACAGTTTAGATCAGTAGATGGTTTTGGTCACCAGTGGAGGTTTGGGTCTTTATGGGTTAAATGTTGTAAGTTAATTGTTAGTTTTCCACCTGAGGTTCCTATATAGCTTCAGTTCGTGACGGGGCTGCATGCAGGAATGAAAATCTGAAGCTGATTGTCCAATTTGTCTCACGAAATTCTGTGTTAGTCCAGCCCGAATGCATAATGAAACACTGAACCCTGACACCGTATATGCATTTTTACTCGTTCAAGCCAGATTCCCAGTGTGATTTCTTCATGTCTGAGTTAAAATGCAATATTTCATCCACTCTAAAGCGCGCCTGAAATGCACACACACACACACACACACACACACACACACACACTCTGTCATTCTGGAGCGCCGTAATGCATTTCTAAGTGATTCAGTCTGTGGTGGGTCTGCGCCATTAGTGACTCTCCCCCATTTTGCTGGCGTTTTCAAAGACGACGGGGTACAAACTGAGACAAACAGAGTGAGACATTACCTCCTCCACTCAGGCCACAGCGTGCTGAATCGGGGGCGCCATAATGACACGGCAAAGGCGAGATGCTCCCCTGCTGCTCCCTGGTAACTACAGAGACATGGAGGCTGGAATGTAGATTCATGACAGCCGTCTGTCCGCCTGCGTGCCCTTTAGCAGTGATTTAAAGTAGGCAAGGAGACGTAGCTAATTTGGCTTCATTAATCAGGAAGCACAAGCACATTAGAGTGCAGATGGGTGGCGGTGGCGGTGGGTGTGGGGGGGGGGTGTTGGATGATGAGCTGAGTATGTGCTGCCACTCAGAGAAGCAGACACACCTCAGCAATCTGATAGGATGACACGGCCCCCCACCCCCCGATCCAGATCCCAGCAATCAGCTGAGGGAAGCCTGTCGCAGGTCAGACATGTCCCGGATCACCAGTCCATCCATCAGCGCATGTTTATCCAGTCACCGCCAGAGTAAATGACTTCACCAAGCTGGATAAATGACAACTGGAGGAAATGCGGAACGTCCAGATCATCATTTAACCTCTAACTCATATCCTGCTGCTTAAGTGATATCTTCACTGCAAATGTCATCCTCAGAATTTCAATAAGGATCATTGCAGCGGATGGAGCATGCAGAGATATTACCCTGAGAGAGAGAGAGAGAGAGAGAGAGAGAGAGAGAGAGAGAGAGAGAGAGAGAGAGAGGTGGGGAGGGGATTGATCTGGAAGGCACAACTGAGCTAAAACTCCTAATGCCTTCATGTTTATCGCACCATTTAAGTCTTTTTTGAAAGCAAGTGCAGACACTTGGTTGCTTCTGATTAGAAATGTGAAACCATTTTGCACAGATTGAGGGACAATCATCGTGATTAGCCGCTAGAAGCCGTGACTAATACGATACAGTGATTCATCTTGTCTGGGCATATTATGACCACGGATGAATTATGTCACAGTGACGACCACTTCGTTACGGCTTTTTAAATTAAAAAAAAGATTAAAAAAAAAAACTTAGGACCAACTTGCAAAGTTGGAAAGCTGGAAAACTCTAATGACTTTTTAAAAATGATGAAATGCATTGAAATTTATGTGGAAGTTTTGTTTTCAGCTGCAATAGTTAAAGCACTTTATATCAAATAGGCTACAACCAGTGATTTAGGAGATTGAATTTGGGGATTAAACATTAAAAATTTAGAAAAATGTGTCTAGAAGTGGTTGTGGCTACAGTCGGACCAATGCTGTGCAATGTCAGTGTCAGATGCTGTAATTCAGCCATAGGATAACAGACTGATTCTGTGGACTTTCAGCTTTAATTCAAGGGGTTTAACAGAGATAATGCAATAACCATTTAGGAATTACAGCTGTTTTAACCACAGTCCCTCCACGGTAACTACGGAGCCTCTGAACGTCCAAATGGGTCATATCTGATGACCATGAAAAGACGACAAACTGCATTTTACACCAGTTATTGACATGTATTGATAGGATTAATGGATCAATAGGTATTAAACAGTTTAGATCAGTAGATGCTTTTGGTCGGTGATGGATGTTTGGGTCCACACTTCAACCACATCTGGATTGTTTCATTTCCAGTCTTCTGTGCAAAACTACAAAATTTGTAACACTGTCCAAATACTTATGGACCTGACTACATTAATACATGTTTACACACAAAGCCACAGTGTTTTAGTGAACATCATATGGGGAATGTGCTGTATAGTATTTCCCATATTTTTGTGTCTCCGCTGTAAACATGAGTCATTTTGCTGCTGAGTGAGCTCCATAAACATAGTCTGATTTTGGAGGTGTTTCAGTCTCCAAACACAGAAACCACACACGTTGACACATGACTGACAGATCCTTCGGTTCAGTGAAATCACGACGTTTTTCCAAATAGAACAAATCTCGTACTTCCCTCCTCCTCCTCTCTCTCTCTCTCGTCGAGCTGTCATCCTTCTCCTAATTATCTCCTAATTATGAACAATATTTCAATCCAGTATTTCAGGATCACAGATTATTATGACAAATGGATAAAACACAGTATCATGCTTGTCCATCAAATAATATTAAACACCTATTCCGGCTCATACAGTCAAACAAAACAGTGTGTTTAAGAAGAGTCTCAGGATACGTTTGTAGATAAAGAACTGAAAAATGACCCTCGATAGATCAGGAAACGTGATGTTCTGCGGTCGGAGCGAAAGCCCAGCATCATATCAGCGGTATGATGACATGAAATATAATATTTGTGTGTCGTAATTGTGTTTGTGCGGGCGGTGTAGCTCTATAAAGCCTGGAATTTCTTGACATTCATTCAATATTTGTGCCATTTCCAGCACATTTTTGTGTTAAAGGCACATGAGTGTCCTTTACAGCCCCGGCTGCACCGACCCTGTCACATTACAGGAACAGATGAGCAGCAGCGATAGAACGGGCTGGATGCACGTGATGGATTGTTGCAGCAGAGCGAGGAGATGCAGATTTTCACTCTGACATTTCTTTTACCCCGTCAACACTTCTCAGCCGAGCTGACGCTGGGTCTTAGTCTGAGCTCAAACGCTTTATGGCACATTTCTGCTTCTGTTTTGGATTCACGTTGATTTACATAATAATAATAGATGTATTCATTCATTATTCATCATTGCAAATTTCTCTTAGAGATGAAAAAAGTTATCTATCTATCTATCTATCTATCTATCTTAGCTTACTTTGTTGCAACAACAAAAAAAACACTAGCAAAAAAGCAAAAAAATAGGAAAGTAAGTGTGAAGAGATAAAAGCAATAAATAATATAAATAGGATACACTAATAAAGCAGAAAAAAATACAAGATTAGCAAATGTACAAATGTTTTCACCTCTGCAAACTCTTCTTCTTCACTTGTAACATACGTTTTTGTTTTTTTTTTTTGTTCATGTGACTAGTTGCGGAAAAAAGTCTTTCCATTGCAGTTTTGTGCGATATACCAATTTCGCTACACCTGAAAAACCACCTCTTGCCAGAGCAAAAACTTTTCATCAAATAGCAAGAGTTTTGGTGAAATTGTTGTTTTTTCAATAGCAAATTTTTATGCACAAGTTATTGTCGCTCAATTTGAGGGTCAATGGAAAAGCCACTAGTGTTGGGAGTAACGTGTTACAACACACTTTTCACCCATAATTTAATTGCTCAAATAAAAAAAATCTAAACAGCAGGACCGTGAAACCTTAGTGAATCAAACATGTGTCTGTACAGTTCTATTACCTGTTGGTGTTCAGCCAATGGGTGAAGACGTCAGAAGACAGTCCATTGTCCACATGGACGTATGCTCATTACTAACCCTAACCCTGTTTACAGAAGACAGTTAGCATGACCCCTGTGATCAGCAATGACAAGGGAAGCTAATGTTTCTAGGACTAGTTAGAATTCTGCATCCATTACGAATTTATCTACCGGCGTCCTCAGAGCCCCGCCCCCTGTTTGAACATGGAAAATGTTGAAAAAATGCAAGCGTTCCTGCTGGGACCTGGACATCGTAGACTGTAGTGTTACCTACTGAGCTATCCGTCCATGTGGACTTCAGGGTGCTAATGTATGCGTCCCAAGGCTGTCCTGTCTCTTGTATCGGGCCGTTTATAGCGAGAGCCTGTATGTAACTACAGGAGTCATGTCACACATTACAGTTCTGACACAGTAATATTGTAAGGTAAGGAATTACTTTTAAAAAACAGTAACAAGTAATCTGTCATGGCTTACAGTTTGGAAGGAACTTGCACAGCACTGATCTTAGCACGTCTGGGATGTGGCGTCACCTGCGATTCCCCTTGACCTCCAACCCCCCAGCATCGTATAAACACATGTAAACACCGCTGATCTCATCTGCATTGCTGAGGCTGCGACATTATCTCCTCATTCTAATAAACACTGCTTTATCAGCTTTGTTTTGTTGCTGCCTGGAAGGATTTTTCTCCTGCTTTATTAATGTTTGCTGCAGTATTAGCCGCTCCAGCAACACTTGACACTTGTTTGTACAACTTAGTCATATTTTTTCCATGGTGTGTCCGCAAGTTTAATCAAATTGGTGGCGAACTCTTACTCTGCCCCTTGAGACACATGTATCCTTGCATTATTTTCTTGCAGTAAAAGCAAAACACGTTTATTTGAACCTATGAAAAGCAACATTTCATTTCATATACGCCTCAAGCTACTCCTTTATTTTTTTTGGGCACAAACGGGGTATTATAGTGCTGTGCAAATGATTTGGGAGTTGGTGTATCGTTCAGGCGTTTTCCTTCTGAGATAATGTGCACTTGCTCACATGATGGAAGTATCCATTTTCTTTTCCAGCTGTAGTTGGTTTCCTTCGTTCATTTGACGATGTGAAGAAATGCAGCAATAATAACTGAGGGTGAAAACAGTCAAATATGGTAGAAAGCACCGATGTTTTACACAGAACCTGTGGTAATTTTTCTTCCATTAGAAAAAAAATAGGGATGAGCAATAAAAAAGTGATATATTTCTAGATCCCATTGCATAGTCAGTTCCAATTTTCTTGGAAATATGATTATCATGATGTAATTTTATGCCACTATGATTATAATTTTATTTAGCAGAGTTTTTTTTTCTCTTCAGGTTTTATTTTTATCACATTGTCAAAATAAAAGTAAAACTAAATATTTCATCATTGTTTTACTTAATTTTGATGATGCACAATGTAATTAATGTTGGTCATTTTGTTTAATTGGAATGTTCTACTTAAAAAAAAAAAAGTTTAACCCTTAAAAACCTAGACATATTTTTGTGGTGACCTCCAACTGATTGGTTTCTCTACATTTAACTTTTCCTAATTTAGATTTATCACCATTTATTACAATATTATCCTCTGTATTTGGCATTTTTCAGTGAAAATCAGGTATTTTCTTATATTTAATTTAATGATTATGTAGATGTTCATAAAAGCTCAGAGGAAATTCGGTGTATTATATCAAAACAGAGAAAACTGAAGAAAAAGTCACATTTTTAGCAGAATATATTATTAACTGAACATAAAAACAACCTTTTACAACTGCTGTCATTGATCCAACTCCATGGGTTTTACTGGTGAATTGATGTTGCAGAAGACGATGGTGTTTCCATGGTAACTACGGAGCCTCTGAACATCCAAATGGTTCATATCTGATGACCGTGAAAAGATGACAAGGTGCATTTTACCCAAATTATTTTAACATATTGATAGGATTAGTGGCTCAATGATTATTAAACATTTTATATCAGCAGCTATTTAGGTCTTTGAGGATTAAACCAGTTTTTTTAGCTTTAAATCACAACCAAAAATCAACTACTACACTGTAAAGAAACACTTCTTTCACATATACTGTGATTAAACTGCTGAATTATTTGTGTTGACTGATATGAATATTATTTATTGCGCTATAATTTATGGTCATATCACCATACCTTATCAATATGTACCAGCAATAAACACTTTGGAAATGGTGATGGAGTATTTGATAGATTAACACATATGCCCATACAAATACATGACTGCATACCTCCTCCACTCATAAACGAATCGTATTCTTATTAATAGGAGAAGTAAAACAAACAGCCACTCACTGAATAGTAACAAATCAATTATATTGTAAGTCATACTGGAATTTTTACTGGAAAATATCAGAGACTTGTTAAATTACAGTTAAGACAGCCACTGTTTATTTGTGCTGTTTAAGCCTCAAAAAGAACAACTGTAAAAACACAAACCAGAAAAAAATCTAAAGAAATGCAATCAGAAATGCAGACTGTGCTGCATTCACAGGTCTAAATGAGGGTGGGAAATGTCCAATTATCCAATTATGACTAATAATTTGTATTATTTCTACACTTCTGTGCCTAGATCAACAAAATGGATGAATTAAAAATAAAGAGCTTGTTTTCCAGCGCTTATTAATATAAATGAATAGCATTTTAGTCCTGCAAGGAGTCAATATGAAAAATTACTGGTAACCTTTACTTTCACAGTTCGGTGATTATCCAGTATTTACCTACTGAATCAGAATTAGAATCAGCTTATGTTTATCTGCACAAATAAGGAATTTAACCCCAGCTTAACCTTAGCTTTCATGCATTATACAATAAAGAATCCAAGTTTTTCACAAAAACTGTACAAAAATTGCATGTATAAAAGGGTAAAATATAAATGATTAGATATTTTTGCGTACATACAGAAAAGCCACAGCTCAGCCCCTAATAAAACCCCATTACTACCCATAAACTCACATAGCATCACATGACATGTTTAGGTTGGTAGGTTTCTTCAGTCTTACCAGACTGAGCCATGCATTTGTAACATTTGATCAATCAGATGATATGGTTGAAGACTGTTACCACTCATTTTTGTCCATATCCTGTTGAGACCCGGCATTGCATTTTGGTCGTCTATAGGGGTCAAGAGTTTCATAGCTTTACTGAAAAAAATCTCATAAAAAATAAAAATGTGTCTGAAAAGCTTACATTATACTGTTTCCAATCAATTGTTTAACCTCCTCAGACCCAGGAGCCCCACAGGTTTTTGAGTTTTGACTTTTTTTAATTAAATATTTGCTTATATTGGAAACATCATGATGCAACAGTTTTTTCAGATGCATTCTTAATTTTTATGGAATGTCATTTACGGTGGACATTTGTTTCTTTTTTTTGTTTTTTTCTACAAAGCTGTGAATTTCTTGTCCTCATACATGGACAGTGGGTCCTAGGAGGTTAACGTAAAAAAGCCAAAACTTTTACTTTGCTGGGTCTCAGGAGGATATGATTCCGACGAAGTCTGAGATGAAACAGTTAATTGCAATGCATGTTTTTAGCTCTACCACCCATCCCTGGTAATTAGTCTCTGATATTCAGACTCATTACCCAGTGACTCTTTCTCCCCTCTAGCGCTCAAGCACCAACAGCGTAAATGCAGTCAGATGTTTTGGAGTCAAAAGTTCACGTGGGAGCAGGGTGTGTTGCGCGGCGCTGGGACAGATGTGTGTCCATGTTTGTGCCGGTGCTGCTGGCGCGATGGTTCACGGTTCTCTGGTATTTATGTCACCAGTAGACGGGGCTTCGTCGAGGTGAGATAGACGTTAACTCAAAGGAGCGCAGTCAGGCTTGCGGCCAAACGTTGTCAGCCTAATACTGGCGAGCGGTCCAGGAGGAGCAGTCGCAGCATCTGGATAGTCAAGCTCCATTAGCCTCCCAGCTCTGTTTTACACCGGCTGCATTACAGCCTTGTTGACAAATGGCAGAAGAGGTGGTGTGTGTGATATGAATCACATAACTCAGGGGACCTTCACCATGAATATCATCCCTCCTCGCTCCCTGATCTGTCCCCTCCTCTCCTCGTCTCTCCCTGTGGCTCCCCTGCCTCCTGTCTGGACTTGCTCTGAATCTGGATAGGATATAGTGGGACAGCATTAGCTTTCAACCTTGGTGAAGGACTAAATGCAGCCTCAGCCCCGGCATCCTCGCTTGTCACACTGCTGCTGGGAGAAGATAAGCACCCCAGCCTTAAGGACACGCAGTAGGGGAGTCTGTACCACTGCAGGACGGGTAATTGCAGAAGCCCTGCAAATAATTAATTAACAAATCGTTAGATCTGACACACAACATGCTACACAAGTCGTATCTTTAACGATGAGGCTGGCCAGTTATGTGGGATTTTTTATGATGCTCTTCATTTAAAAGAAAAGGAAAAAAAAATCCCAATTCAAGGGCTTCTGATTTTTTTTATTATAAGGCAATGTCAGTGGATAAAGTCATAAAATTACTGTCATAACCTATTAAATACCACATAAAGATTTAAACATGGAATAAAAGTGATATTACTCAGTGGTGGAAAAAAGGCTTTAGATCCTTGACTTAAAGGAAATATTGTGAAATTACTCCCCTGTAGGTCAAATTTGTGCATTCATTAGCTTCCGGGTAAAAGCGTGTATGTATTATCATATATTAAATGTGTGTGGAGTTGGAAAGGGCACATTATTGATAGGCTTGTTAAACAATAGGAGGACGACCTACACTGTGTTTACAATGATGACGTTTGGGGGGGATGTGTCCAGACCACACAGGACCAACCTTCTGCTAAACAGATTAATTCCAGAATCAATTAACCATCGCAGTTTTTAAATGTAGATTTACAGCTCCGGCAAACACTGCGTGCATTGTTTTTGTACGTGTACATGAATACCTAAAGTTCTGGTCATATAAAGACTGAGGACATTAGTACATTACTAAAAACAAGGACTTGTAAAGATATGAATCAGTTTCTATTTGGAAATAAGAACTGAATTGTGAAGATCTAGTTGTAAAACAAACCTCTTTTCTTAGGCAGTTAATAGATAAATTATAAATAGTATATTATTGCTTTATGCCTGGCACATGTATGTTAACAATGTTATATTTGCACATTTTTTAAATACTATTTTTTAAAATTATTTGTCTACCTTCTTATACAGTATATCTTTAATCTGCACATATCTGTATTGCACACTGTTTTTATATGTGTCTGTTTTATTGTGCTGTATATTAGTCGTATAGTGCACTGTCACTGGCAGAGACCACCTGTAAGTTTATAGCACAGCCTGTGTAATGACAATAAAGTCTATTCTATTGAGTCAGTTTTCTCATGATAAAGACCAACAAAATCTCAAATAAAAGCTTTCGTATTGGTACAATGTAATAATTTTGCATGATGTAAAAATATCGAGTAAGCCACGAATGACAGTATTATAACGTAGCTCTCTGCTGATTCACAAATGAACTGATTTATCTGTCTTTCATCCAGGAAATTCACATGCATTAAGGAAAGTCTGTTTTCACTCGACTCAAATTAATTTCCAGTTCTGATGTCAAGACAGAAAAATGTTCCGTACTGTATCCTGTCATGCATGTCATTCATTTGATCATTGTTTGAAATGTCGCTTTGTTGAAGTTTCAGTCAATATCCATGTTATTATATTATATCATTCATATATTAAGACATGAACATCCTGAATTTCAACCCAAAACTCTGTAAAAAATGTGCAGCTGCCATTGTCCTCAACCGGATAATAAGCTGAAGTGGAAACAAAAAAATGTTGCAAATCAGTCCAAAGATGTGGATTTGCACAGGACGAGTATCAAAGGACCTCTGTCTTTACTGAGATAGGGGGTCATTAGCTTTGGAAATTTTACTTTACAAGTTACAGACATGGCAGATTATGATCAATGACCTTCGCAATTATCACAGTTTACCAAAGGAGTGCAGGTAGTTCTAGTCCGCTCCGAATAAGGCCTTTTAGTCTTTGTGTTTGCATCTTACTCCTCAGTCTACTTATTAAGTTACAACTGTGTATGTGCACAGCATTAAATCAGAAAAAAAACAGCAATAAATGCTAGAAGTCAGATCTAGTGCGACCTCCATTTGCATTTAGTACATCTTGAAACTCTCAAGTCGCCTGTCTCTAAATTTTCTGAAGTAATTTTGCGGTGCAACCTCCAGTACATCCCAGAGTTTTTATTTTTTTTATTTTTTTATCTTTTATCCTTTTCTCTCCCATATAGCCTCTGCAATATTCATAGGTTTTTTTTTGGTGAAATGTATTTTTGTTTTTAACACTGTTTACACATTTCCTGTATATTCCAGCAGCACATAAACTGAGAAGGAGACTGAGAAATGCATATGTGTGGGCTTCATAACTTCGCTAAAACAAACCCAACACTGGCCTAAGAACAGAACTTGTATATATAATATATAAGTTACATATACGTGCACATAAGGCAAGGCAAGGGGAGTTTAGTGGTATAGCACAATTCATACACATGGTAATTCATAGTATTTTACAAAAATAAAAGGTAACTTGGAAATACATCTTCTAGAATAAAGATTAAAAATGGTAAAATATAGAATTTTAAATACATAACAGTAATATAAAAAGATGGTACAAAGCATAGTGTTTATAATTCAAAAGATGATTGTTAGATAAATATTTTTTCCTACTGGGTTGGCCAACATTAAGCAACAACATAGGTAGATTTCCAGTCTTGATATTAGATTAGATTAGATTCAACTTTATTGTCATTGCACATGTCACAAGTACAGAGCAACGAAATGCAGTTAGCATCCAACCAGAAGTGCATAGCAGTAAATTGAATATAATGTACAGTATAGACACATTATATGATAACATATATTATATAGTTATAGATATATGGTATGCATGAAGTTTTCAGACACAAAATGCTGTAGATACCATTAAAACCAAAAAAATAACCATTGTGTTTCCACTGTGGCAATGTCTTGGCTATGGTTTAGATATAAAACCCACTGGGTTAGGGTTAGGAACAGGTCTTGGAAGGGTCCTAATAGTCTTGTGTGACAGTTAGAAGAATAAACCCGGCGTTTACCTTTGGTTTGACATGGGATGTTGGTCTCCTGTGTCGTCACGCGGCCACTCTTGCACTTTTTCATATGACTGCTGGAGATATGAAAATGTCAATGTATGTAAATGTCCTTCTGTTATTGACCTGTACTGTTGTTTTCAGCTTCTATTGTCTAGTGGGAGGATGTTAAGGTCACTTCAGTCGCCTTGTAGGAAACTGCAAAGGAGTTAAGTTTGTCAGTCTTCAGGAGACTCGAACAACTGAAGGCCCCTAATCCTCTGTACGAGTGTACACGTTTATTAATCTGTTTGCAGTTTCAGATAGTGTATTCTTTTCTTCTTTTTATCCCTCTCTTTAGCTCAGACCTAGCAGCTAAAGACAGATTCATGGATGTTTGAAGATCGAGAGTCTTTTTATTCTTCTCCTGCGCTCAGACCTGCGGTGTTTACATCACATATGACATGGTTAAAAAGTTATTTCTTCCAATTCAGAAGGTTTCCCCGGCATAACAAACATCGATATTGCCTCTCGTATACGTAGCGCCTCGACATTTTCACTGCAACGGAGAAAATATTTACTTCTAAGAAACTATCTCTGAGGTGAAAGTCGTCCTGCGACTGCTGCGTGATGGATTCTTTCTCGGGCCTTTCAAAGCCCTCCTTTTGCTTTTTTGCTTGTCCTTGTGTGGCCGGTAAATTGTTCATAGTGATATATGAAGATGCTGTCACAGCACTGTTAAGTAGACAGGTATAGGCCTCTGTGTGTATAAGAATTAGGTTTATTTACTGGGTTGAGTTGCTGAAATAAACCATGCAGTGCTATATTTCTTTCAAACACACCAGAGCATTGAATGATGAAGCGCACAGGAAGAGGCTGCGGTGGGTATTGATGTGTAATGCCCTTGGACCGAAGCCAAGACGGTGAAATGGAATGAAAGGAAAGCAGTCACTCCCCTGTTAACTCAAGGTTGTACTTTACAAGAGCTATATCTGTCTGTGTTGTCGACGCTATGCTTAGTAAATGTGCACTATGTGTCTGCAGCAACTATAAAAAAAAAAAAAAAACAAAACATCTAAATCACATCTGTCTGTTGACTTTGAAGATTCCCACAAATTTCCCTGTTTTCCCAAGGCCGATCCGGTATGTCACGGCTTATCCACAACTTCGGAGTTGGCAGGAGGCTGGCGTTTGGCTTGTAAACACCAACACAGAATGAGCCCTTAGTGATTGGGACTCCTGCCAGCTCATAGAAACGGCAGCTGATCATCCTCAGTTAATAGGCGCTCATAATCCTCTGTGAATGTCTTATGTTGTCCCCGGAGAGGAGCGAGACTAAGGCATGTATTTGCAATCAGCGTGCATTAAGGGCTGACAGTTTAACTGCTGCCATAACTGTTATAAACCAACCCACTGTTTGCATGCTGAATGGAAGCTCTAAATGAAAACTGTAAAGTGTTTTTAATCTCTAACAATGCCTCTCTTTTTATTCTCCCTCGCTGCTGCGTGTCACTGCTGTAGGAAGTCGAGGTTAGTAACTCTTTGAACGCTTTTTTTTTTTTTGTCTTGCATTTGATGTCTCTGTGAAGCCGTAGGTGTCATCTTATCATCTCAACTTGAGCAGAAAGAAAAACACATCTTTACAGCCCACAGTAGTGAGGATTTGTCTCTGACTATATACAGCGTAAAACAATACAATTCATCAGCAAATCAAGAACAAGCAAGAATAAATGAATGAAATAGAGGTGTAATTACAAGAGGTCGACTGATGGTGACTTTGTAAAGGCAGAAATAATATTATGGAGCAAAAATAAAAGCCAATGGCTGAATTAATTAACATTCTACAAGTCTTGTAGACTCGTAGATTGGATTCTACAAGTCAATATAATAAACACCTTAATGAATAAATTCAGATCACTGAACATAAAATGCCAAGTCATTAAGGAGTAACGAAAACTTAGAAAACATGCAGGAGATTCAGTTGATTCGGTTTTTAATTTTCAACTTATTTTTTTCCCTCAAAGTGAATCCAGTTAATGAAAACAAGATGAAGACAATCAAGACAGGAAAAAAATGGGAAAAAAAATGGAAATTATATAAAATACCAAAAAAACAAAATGAAAACACTGTTTAAAAAAAGAATGAAATGAAATGAAAAACTATAATATCATAATATTTTGTTATATAACAAATAATATGTATTTAGAAGACATTCATAAAACAAGATGAACATGTACAAGACAAAAATTAAGATAAGATCAAGTCTTGCACCTTGTTAAGGGCTGTATATTCTATAATAATAATAATAATAATGATTATTATTATTATTATTATTATTGCACATTTAAACAAGATGACAAATACATAACAAGATGTAGGTTATGTAAATGATATAAATTATGACAAAAATTACATAAACGATACGTTAAGATGCAAGTAATGTAAAAGACATAACCAGATAAAAATGATATTATACACAAAACAAAATGTAATGGATAATAACAGACAAAACAAGATGGAAGAGAAAATTAATCATTTAAAAAAATTACTTAGATATCATGTCATGTCATGATGAATTGATATTAAGGTCAAGATTTTCTGTCCAATTAAGAACCCTGATATCATCCATCATCCACCGTGAGAGTCAAGTTCTACCAAAGCAAGTAATTACAAAATGTCTCATCAGTCAAACACATCATGGTTTATCTCTAGTAATTGCAATTTTTCCACTTATCTTAAAAAAAATCCCTTAGATTGAAGCTCAGCCTTGGCTTGTGTCCACTACATTGTCCATATTTCACCTCCTGGTACTCTTCAATATTTATTCATAGATTCCATGTCGTATAAAAACCCAACTTTAATGCTCAAACAAACAAACTATATTATTGTCGAGTCTTTTCTCTGTCATAACTTTCCAACTCCACCCATGCATCATAAAAACACCTGCATGAAATGAATAAAATATGAACATAAATCAATACCTTACCACTATCTCTCTGTATTATTTTTTGCATTGTATTAAAAATATGAGGAATCTGCAGTTGAATCCAGTAAAAAATGAACACGACAAATAAAGTGGCGTCTATAAAAGGTACGCTCCCTTAAAATTAAAAATCGTCTTAGTGGAAATACTGCAGCATCTCTAAAGCTGAGCACAGACTTAATGACTGTCAAACTGATTATGAATGTGATTTCAGTTCCTGTCGTGCTCAGTCGGTGTTCGCTGCCTCATATAAAATCATGTAGTGTGTTATGTGTACAGATCCAACTCCTGAGTCTTCAGATCCGGTCGTTGCCAGTTCTTCTTTTTTTTAAGCATTGTCAATATTTGTGATCGATTATATCCCTTAGAGGAAGTACACGGCACAAGATGAGGGATGGCGAGGGAGGAGGTTAGTGGTATGAGGTGAAAGGCTAAAAAAGGCATGTCATACTCGTTCATAGGGTTTGTTCATAGGGTACCTTTCTCTTAATTAGTTTAGGAAAGCTTAACCCTTTATATTCCACTCATTGAAATACTCTGATATTCAAAATTTCAGCCTTAGAGTGTTAGTCTCCCTCATCTTGCCATTAAACATCTGAGCAGCACTTGCTAAAACGTAAACACATGCAATAAAACGACTGTTAAAGGTCATATACTGACAAAAATCACTCATATTCACTATTTACAGCTTCAAAATGTCTATAAAATCTCTCTGAATCACTGAATAGTGTTATTAAAACCAACATGCTTCTATACCTCACTAAGTCACAGGATTGACCCCATATTTAATGTTTGCAAAAATGACCAAAATAGTCACTTGCTCCATAAAGGGTTAACTATCACAATTAATGGAGTCAAGTTGGTATCAAATGACATGACGTGATGTACACTGATCAGTTATAACATTCTGACCACTGACAGGTAAAAGAGCATTAATTTTGATTATCTCATTACAATGGGACCCCGACAGTTTGGTCAAAATGTTGTCATAATTATGAAGCAGTGTTGCATCTCTGTGCTTATAATATTATATTTTTATCTTTTTTATTTTCTTGAGATGATTGATAACCACATCCCCCCTAGCGATAAATAAAGTTGATCTGTATCTGTGCATAATGTTAGCAGTATTGCTACATTAGCATTTTCCACTCAGACCTACACCTTATTGTGTTGAGTTTGTGTTTCTCCATGCCATGTGGGTTTCCTCTGGGTCCTCCATTTTCCCCTGCCATGAAAAAATAGGTATATGTAGGTTAATTCTTCTTTTAAGCTAAGGTATTGATGAATATCTGAACCTGCTAAGTGCTAATGCTAATGGATAAAATGAAGAGACCAAATTTTTCTTCACATAAATAATAATATGAGATACACAAAGACGCAAAGTGCTAACATTACACATCCAGATCTAACCTTAATGTAAATGCAGCTGTACCATAACAACAGGAACATATAGTTTGACATCCCTCTTGTTTATTGTTGAACACATATATCATAAGGCCATGAATAACATGGTGAACATTCCTAGGTTTATACTCTGGTATTTTCTTAAGTGAAAGAGTCAAAAAATTACTGGTAAATATTCTAAGTTTGGGAAATGACTTGGCAACATAAGTGGGACAGGGATGTTGTTGTGCATAATGAATAAATAAATGAATAATGTACGTGCTAATGCTAATTGCTAATTCTAGTACTGTGTATTAGGTTGGGTAAAATGCAGTAACATGGGGGGCAATAAAGAGAGTTAAACTTTAACCTTTTAATATATATTACAGATATCTATCTTGTATAGTAAATCCTTACCTAAAAATACCTGCAATTAGCTAAAATTTGCATCAAGAAGTAGACAGAAATTGATGTTTTTTTTCCTCTAATGTCCTGAAAAGTAATTCCAGCTTTAAGTGTACTATGTCGTGGACAGACTCGAGGTTTGTGTTTCCTCTCCGGCTAAATTCAATCTAATAAAACCTAAAAACAACATAAAGCCTGTCTCTTTAACTCCTCATTCTGTTCACACTATTTAAGATGCCTTCGGCTACACTTGTTCAGCTTGACTTGAGTGCTCAGTCTTCGTGTCCCCTGAGCAGAATAAGACCGAGTTAAACTGAACAGACCTGATCCTCGGGGTGCTCTCTGGGCCTCTTGCCGAGTAGTAACCGCTTTATAGCTGATCCTCTCTGTCCTGACACGGAGAGAAATGGGTCAGCGTGGATACAGCAAGGGACGCTGATTTTTTATTATCATTTCAGCACAACATCGCCAGAGACACAATCTAAAAACCAGAGTTAGTTTGCAAATATTCCCTCCGCAACAGCGCAGGAGTTAAGATACTCCAAGTGTTTTTATGATGATACATTCACGCTTCGGGGCCAGTGCTTTGGCCACTTACTCAACATTAGAAGACAGATTTACAACAAATATAACATCAGTGATAGAAATAAAAATCTGTAATGTAAAATACTGCACTCAAGGTTCTTGATAAAGAGCAATACAAACAAGTACTCAGCAGATGGATGACACTGTGGAGGTCTGAGGGAAAAGTGGGAAAGGACAAAAGGAACAGGTCAGCATTTTAGGAGTTCGCTTTATTTTTGGTTTCGATTTCAGACTCCTCAGCGTAATTGACAATCACAGAAAAACGCAAGAAATAATGTTCCACTCTGGTGCAAATCACTAGTGGAATGTTCAGTTTAGTTATTTTGAGTATCCAAACCGAGGGATTGTTGGAATGTTAACACGATCTACCTGTAATGTACAGACCATTACAGCAGATATATAATATACACTATATATCAGGTTGTTTTTGAGATGATTTTACAGTTTCCTGGACCATAATCTATTTTATTAAACATCATCTTTCATTTCCATTGTGTGGATTAAACCTATGAGAGCTTACATTGTTGACCTAAATCAATGGACAATATTACTTGTGGTTTATTTTCTTTGTACCTTTGTAATATATGGCAATGCAATAAAATTTGGATTTATCAGAAAACTATATTGTACTATAAACTATAAACTTCTCACAGCATTTGTCTGTGCTGTTCTATTGGAGGCTGCATTTATTTAATTTCATATAAACAGCCCAATAACAGGGTGTAATGTGGTCAAACGGCATCCGGTCCCTTTAGATAATCTGAACCTGATCTGCTCAGACCTTTCACATGAACCGTGATCATTTTTAATGTAGTGTCACTGTGATATCATGAGCATGTCATAATGGCATATAATGGGAGTTATGACCGGCAGCTACTGTATCTCAATAATCATGTGTTTACTTTAGGAACTCCTACTCAACTCCTGAACAAGCAAACATCAGAGACTATGGAAAACAGTGAAATACAATCAAGTTTTCTAATAAATCCAACAAGTTTCATTGCAGTGCCATATATTACCTAGGGCACAAAGAAAATAAACCACAGTAATAGTATTTATTGTCTCAGGTCCTCTTTTAAGCGATGCTTGGCAGTGGTGTTGGTTAAGTTTCATCAGTTTTACAGGCTACATGTTTTATGTATTTCTAGCAAAGGGCGAAATGAAGCCAATGTAGAGGGATCTTCAAGTTTTAATATCACTGACGGCCACTAGGGTTAAAAAAAACCCAAAAAAAACTGATCCCCATGGAGTTACAGTTACATTGAGTTGAGCTGCTACCTGAAAAAAACTTTGTTACCCAGAACTCATTGTGGTCTCATTCATTTTATTTAGACTCTCTGGTTAATCATCTTTTCATTATTCCTCCATTAATAATATCTTGGGTTGAGTTGGCTGTGATGTCTGCTGAGTTGGAATTTTGTCATTTTTAGTTTATTGAATAAAACTTCATTTCTTCCTGACTTGTGTGTGATAGGTTACATTAACAAAACAGTGCATGATGACGTTTACCATTTTACCAAGTCACTAAGATAGTATTTAGCATTACCTCACCCATAACCCCTTGCGTTACCTCAACTCCTCCACTTTTGTCCAAATATGGTCATTTCTGATTCCAACATAGCACCGGACAAATTGCAAACCACTGGCTTCAAAATAACATTAGAAATCTCAATAGATGATGTCACGGTTCCGTCGTCTTCTAATTATGCACACCCTTGTATGTTTCTGTTCTTCATACAAAGCTCTGCTAACACTTAGCCTTCATACTTACAATACAGTCACATTCATGTTCCCATCTCACAATCGTCAGGAAAGCAAATTAATTCCACTCGTAGCACATTTTAATTAAGAAGTAAAGTCAAGGACTAAAACTTCTATTGTCATATACAAAGTGTATAAAATAAATTGCATTTATTACTTTGAATATGTCGATATTATAGACAAATAATACTAGAGCAGTGCAATATTATAAGATAAATACTATGTAGCCCACTGAAGAAGTGAGTACAGAAAGGAATAAATAGAAGGATTATAAATAAATACTAACATGTCCCCCAATAATCTATAACAAAACTGTCTTGTATATGTTATAGAGTGACACAAAACTAGACATTATTTTCACTATCAATCTTAAATCATTGTGAAACTTATGAAGAATCAGACGTTTGGTGATATCATTTGCTTAATTTAGTTAAACTAAACTGTGGACTTATGTGTCAGAAAAAATATGCAGAAAAATATGGAGAAAAACTGCAAAAATCAACTTAAAATGATCTTTTATAGAGGTTACTTCTTCATGACTTGTTGACGTCTTTGTTGTTGTGTTGTGCATTGTATAGCTCTCAGTGTTTTATGTTTTTACTTCTTCTATTCTTTTTCTATCTCTGTTATGTTCTGAGGCTTTGTTTGTTCATTTGTAATGTGCATTATATCATAGTTTTGGATAGTTCTGCATAGACAGTGTTTCTTATTGTTGTCTATTATTTTATGTGCAAGATTTTGACTTTCTTTCTTTCTTCCTTTCTTTCTTCCTTTCTTTCTTCCTTCCTTTCTTTCTTTCTTTCTTTCTTTCTTTCTTTCTTTCTTTCTTTCTTTCTTTCTTTCTTTCTTTCTTTCTTTCTTTCCAGGATGACTACATTAAAAACACGGAGGAGAACACAGGCTCTGATGAAAGTAAGTCAGAGGAAATTGATGTTATATAATCAGAAAACATCCCACGGGTCCGAGACGTTGAAGGATCCGTGTGTGGTTTCAGATTATGTGGGGATCTGCGCTTGTAAAGACTCAGTGCATTCAGTATTTAAATGCGTGTGGCTTGGTTAAATGATGCTTCAGTCGAGACCGGCAGAATCAATGCTAAGTGCTGTCTGCTTGTATATGTGCTGCAGTCGGTTAAATTGTTCTCGGGTATTGAAGTGCTGACCGTCTTTTAATTGCGGCGGTCGGTTGAGGTCATCCGCCGTGTGGTGAGTTGGTCCAGAGTGTCAGAGCTGGTGGAAGCCAGTGTTGTGATTCAGGAACAGAGAAGCTGAGCCTTCAGTTGGATCCATTAGTTTGAAAAGCCTGCTATAATTGCCTTTGTTGCTGAGGGCTCAGCTCATAACTCCCACCAGGCTCCATTTACCTCCATGGGGTCTGTTTCAAACCGAGCTAGAAAAAAAAATCTTCTCACTTATAGAAAATCAGCAGTAGGAGAGAGAATGGAGACTATGTGAACACAGTGTTATGTCGGGTTATTTTAGATAAAGGCACTTCAGAGATTGCGCTGTATAGATAAAGCATATAATAACAAAGCACTTAGACCAAAAAAAACCTCCACAAAGGTGCCGTAAGCTTCCAATTTTCTGCAAATTTTCCGTAATCATAAGAAATACAGGAAGCATATTTGCAAACTCCTCCATGTAGCAATACAGATATGGATTTGAATGAATTCATCCAGGCTTTTTGTTATGCATCTTACAGCGGAAATAAATAACATTTTTACAGTTTGTTTTTGTTAAAAAAAAAAAAAAGTCCAAAAATTATGCCAGAAAAACCCCGGAAGGAAATAAAGCATCGGGAGGAAAAAGTGTTCTGGCTTCTGTAGTACATTCAGTGGTTTCCAATAAAAACTGCACATTTCCTCAAAGCACAATAGCTAGAAAACCATCTTTACCATAGCTAACCTGCTTTTGACACAAGATTCAGTGCGGAGGTTTAGGCGTAAAAACATCTTGGTTAGGTTTAGGAACATGTTGCGATTGGGGTTGATATCCAAATACTAAAACAGGCTTATGTATGTTGAACCAAAACCTAATGTTATAAATTGCTAGCATGAATGTATTGTTAGAGCTGAATGCACTGCAGACTTTACATTATAGTGATACATTAAATGATACAAAGGTGCATATTCAAGAGTAATTGCAGCTGATAATTGTGCAGGGAATCGTGCAGTGTGTGTGCCTGCAATGTGTTCCATTTTATGTACCTATTCATAAAAGGTTGTGCTAATGATATGTTGGTTCAAACGCATCTGAGAAGTTTGTGTGAGCGCAGTTTGCTCTTTCTAGTTTCTAGCTTTTGAGGTGTTTCTTCACATTTCTACCACAGATTGGTCCATCATGAAAATAGAAGTAAAAAATGTATGCACAACCCTCAAATTGCATGTCTTTAAAGAGCAGACGAACACACACAGAACTCTCCACAATCACAAACCTTTCTTGCGTCTATAGTATTTATTATCTGTAAAACAGTCTTTTGAAATGTCCATCAAAACAGAAAATTACTGTAATTCAGGCCGGTCTGAAATGTGTTTAATTAATGTATGACTCCTAAAATAATGTAATGTGTCACCGAATACATCTGAGACTGTGCAGAAGCATCCACACTGATGTTCTGTTTGTCACAGGTGGCTGTGTCATAGCGCCTCTGAACCACAGCAGAAACTCCAGATGACATTTGCATGGATGTAAATTACAGTGGCATTTCTACTTGTCATTGTGACTTGCAGTGAATTCCACCCTTTGCAAGTGCTTTGTGCATCACAACCAATATTATTCCCTGATAGAGCACTGGTTTTGCACTTTCTCTTAGTGTTCAGAACATTAAACGCGTATTGAACCCCTATATTATAAAACTGAAATGTTAATGTAAGTGAAATGAAATGTTAAAAATGTTATGAAGACACATTTCCCTAATGTTATAGGTGTCCCGTCTGCAGTTTTAGTTGTTTATTGTTGTAGGGTTTAAGGAAAATGCTTTTAGGGTCAGTGATGTTTTTTCTGCAGTACTGTAAGTCACCACCAGGGGAGTTCTGGCGCTATACTCTTCAATAAAGCCCCAAATTATGGGGCAAAAAGCTATATAATCTGACATTACACATCTGTTGTCTGCAACTGTCTGCTCTGCCAATATCAAAAGACTAAACATATAGTATGTCTGCATTGATTACTTGATGTTTTATGCTGTCGTTAAAAAGTGAGCCATTGTCGAGACACAGAGTCGAGCAGTAAAACTGTGTCCAGGTCACGTCGACAGAATCTGCAATCAAAGATCTTTAATTATAGCTCTCAATTTCTTGTGATTAACCCAAATCTACGCCATGGGGTAGGTTTTGTAGAACCCTCTCAGACCACTCAACTCAGAATATGCAGAAAGATAATTATGGGATTTTTTCCCTGTTCCGGTCCGACACTATCAAAGACTAATAATTACTTGACGTAGATACATACGTAACTTGAAGAAGTCTTATTGTTTAATCTTGAAGGTACTTTGTCAAGTTAGGCGAACTGTTGTCATCATGGTTCCTAATGAAAATATGCTTTTACTAAAGAAAAAGGATCCCAGTGTCACCCATATCACTGTTAGCATAAGCTCAGGTCACATGTATTGTCATTGGCTACTTGTATTAGTTCCCTGACCTTCTCATAATCTACATAACAGTTGGTTTGTGGTTTCCTTAGCTGTGATGGGAGAGATTAACGGCATGTTTGATGAGTTCGGTTATTCATCCCTTTTGTTTTGATGTTATACAGAAGAAAAGGTACAAATGCATGTGTGCGTGGTCTATAGTTCGCCTACATGACAGACTGTACATCTGCTGTAAACGTACTTGCAGCTCCTGAAATTATCACTCACATTTAGCAACAGGCAAAATATTGTTAAAATTACACATACTTCTCTTGAGACATTTCAGGATCATATTTGTTCATGTTAGTCACATTTTTTATATTAAAACAAAGCAAAAAATTTGGAGTTGTCATTATTTATAGGTAAATATAATAGGATTTTGCTGATTGGACCCACTTGACAGAGAATTGGTCAGTATGAACTGTCTGAAATACAATGATTTGACACTATTTATTGTTAATATTTTTTCCTATTCATTTCACAGGCCTGATTGGACCGTTGTTGGGGCCATATGTTTGACACCCCTGGTTTATAGCCTTATTTTAGTGTCTTAAAACTGTCAAAAAATGGTTTTCACTTTTGTATAATATCTTGCTGCACCAAAAGTACCAAAAGCATACACATAAGTTTATTTTCTTCCGTAATCCAAAAGCCAGTGAAAGAATCCCGTTGTTTTTTTTCTCATGGAACCAGGGAGATGCTAACTTTCGGTTGCTATTTGCAGAGGTATCGTACCGTCAGGGGTCCTCTCATTCAGATGAACCTGCTCTTATTTGACCGAACGTACGCTCTAACCTCACAGCTTCTCTCTCATGCCAGGACATAACCAGGCTTGTTCATCCTGAATGCGAATGTGAATCACCCTACTAGATCAGCTACAAAGCGGCGTGCGTACATGTTGTTGCTAATTTAGCGGGCCCTCAGGGTTACCACTGTGAGGTGAGTGTGGGAGGTCGGGCGTAGCATGAAAGACACCCAAGACTTGCCTCAGAGGGAGAAGATCGGAGAGACGTTATCCCAGTCATCTGTTCTCACAACAGGGAGAATAACTAATGTAATCTCAAGAAAACGCCTCGCTTGCTGTAGTGTGGGCGATGTTCATTTGAATACCATTGATTTCATCCTTGTCCTAGCTCCCACTGGGACTAATTCTGCAGACCTAATTGATCAGGACTCCCTTCACTGCAAATTCAACAAGACAAGCAGAAATTCTAGGAAGGTGTACCTGCAAGCCCACGGGTAGAACAAAAGGACCTAACAGGAGACTTCAGAGACCTCCGCTGCGTTTTTTTTGGGGTTTTTTTTTTCCAAGCGAGCTGATAGAGTCGTCAAACTCAGCCCCAATGAGTCTGAGCGTTTGACGGTCATTATAAAAAGCAGCGACTTGCCCAGCGCTCTAAATAAAAGAGGAGCTGCCATCTTTGACCTTGACGGGCTTTATTTGAGCTGATGAATGCTGCTTTTCCTTTGAGCCTCCAAAACACATGAACAAGAGAAAACATGTCCGGAATTATGTGCACTACAACGTCACATAAACATACAGACATCATTTGGAGAAAAAAAAAGGAATTAGAGGATCTTTATAATGATGAATACCAATTAAACCCAAAGATAGGAGCTTTTGAGATGACAGTAATTGCAAATCTTGTTAAAACTAATCCACTCAGCTGTCAGATTCTCTCGTATTTTTAATGCGGTTGAATTTATCAAAATTTCTTTCAGTTTCAGCTCATTTATGGACATTTTTTTACCTTTCACTGTCATTGACGTGCTTAATAAAAGCACGCTCTGGCCATCTGAATGGAAAATAAATGGTTGATTAAAGTCTTTGATGGAGGATTCCGCCATCATACTAATGTAGGGCTGTGATTTAAGCACAAGCGCCAGGGAGGAAGCTGATCTGTGATGACTTAGCAGCACCAACCTCTGAGGGACTGGACACCAGCTCCGTCCTCAATCCTGTCCATTTGCTGACATGATTAGAGGGGGATTTAGAACCAATAACGGCCTTTGCACATCCCAACCCTGGAGGAATTCTCACAACAGCAAGACAGCAAACAACAACAACAGAGGAGCAGACACTCTGTCTTTAATGCAAATGAAACCATGTCTTCGGATCTCATTTTCAGTCTGTAGGAGCTGTATGAAAAGAAAATGAAAGATGTGTTTGGTTTAAGGCTGTTGCTTGGAGGCAGACTTGAAGGAACTTCTGAACACTGAGGGCCATAAAAGAGCCGCACATATATGCATATGACTATTACTAAAACCACAGGCTGTGTTTCTATGGGAACACTCAGGAAGGTAATATTTATCTTTTTGCTTATTTTTTTTTTGTCCATGATTTCCTTTCAAATCACGTTAAACCAAGGCTGGCGTCACTAAAATCAATGCTACTACTGATAATTACACACTTTTAACCCTTAAGACCTAGACTTCTAAATTATTTTTTCTCTACATTTAACTTTCCTTTATTTATTGTATGATTTACTATAATATTATCCTCTGAATTTTTCATTTTTTAGTGAAAATCTGGTATTTTCCTGTGTCTTATTTACTAATAATGTAGATGTATAGAAAAACTGAGGGTAAATTCAAAGGTTAACAGAGAAAAGTGAAGGAAAAGGAAAAGTTTTCCAGCAAAATATGTCAGAAAAACAAGCATCTACAACCACAATGAACAAAATTATTAACGTTGATTGTATCATTTATTCTGAATGTTCTACCTTAAAACAAGTTAACCCTTAAAAACTAAGGCCGGTTTTTGTGGTGACTTCCAAATGATTGGGTTCTTTAATTTAACCTTTCCTGAGAGATTTATCACTATTTATTACAATATTGTTCTTTGTATATTGCAGTTTTCAGTGAAAATCAGGTATTTTCCTATATTAAAGAGTAAATTCACAGGTTATTATATGAAAACAGAGAAAAATTGAAGGAAAAGTATTGCTACTACATGTGTTTTACCGGTAAATCAATGTTGCAGAAGTGCACAACACACGTAACACCATTTCATTGCAGGGAAAAAAACGGAAAAAAAAGAAGTTGTACAAGAGAGAACATATAAATTAATGAATCTCAGCACAGAAAACCCACATTCTAACTAAATTTTTCAGCGTCTTCTGTGTTTGATTCCATTTGATGCTCTATACAGTCTTCGGGTGAGTCTCTTAAGCGTACATTTTTGTCTGCACCCCTTTAAATTTTTTACTTTTTACCAGATACACATCAATTCCTCAAGGGATAAACTCGCCAAAAGTCAAGGACGAAATGAAAAGCAATGCTTTTTATTGAACGTTTCGGTGTTCCAGACTGAGACTCCCATAATGACTGTGCAAAAACCAGCATTAAATTACATAATGTAATGTGAAAATAAAATGTTTTAGGGTGTGTGAATGTTTGTTTGTATGCGTATTGGATTGGGTTTGTTGTGTGCAGCTCAGAGTGTGTGTACATGAGTTGACGGCAGGTGAAACATAATTAAATTGCACAGAAGAAAGTGGGAATGGTTTAGGTTATATTACACCACTAAAAGAACCCACACAGTTTGGTCCCCTGTCTCCATTAAAGTTTATGGTCCCTGACTGGAACCTGAGCTAATGAAATCAAATGTTAAACCGCATCCTGTAGATAGAAACCACCAGCGTATTACACAGGGATTGTCTCTGTCAGATAAAACAGAGGAAAACCTGAATGACGCGTTCACTGAAGAGGACTAATGTGAAACACCGAGGCGCAACGAGAGCGTAACACGACTTCATTCTCTTTATTGTCGAGAAACAGTCAGAGTGATGTGTTTAGGTGACACCATGGGGTAATTTTGGGAGGTTTTATTCTTACATCAAAGTAGCAGCGAGAGACGAATGTAGCTGCGGAGTCAGGATATTGCTCAGATAACGGTGTTAAATCATGACAGCGGAATACCTGTTGGAACGGATGAAGAGAATAAAAGTCAAGTGGTCACAAAATCTTTTATATGGGATGACATTTTCAGGTTTATGAGTTATCAGCACGGCCAGAATCCACCTATCTGTCTTTGAGTTTCTATTGAGTTTTATTCTTTAATTTCATGCATTGTCTTGTTCTTTCAGTCTGCAATTGTGTGAAGATCCGCTAAATCAAAACTGCGTAAAGGAGCAATACAGCAACTGTTTTATTCTAATATAACAAATTGATAAGATGCGAAGATTCTTGACTAATCAAGAACTAGCAAAGTCTTTACACCAAAAGGAAAACTTTAAAGTACGTTTGTCAAACCACAGTTAAAGATGTTAAATCAGAAAAAGCACAAAGCATAAATAAAAGTCTAGTGATCTTTCTACAGCTATGGGATTTACAACAGAATGAAAACTTTTATGTAAGGTAATCCAAGATATTAACAAGTAAATCAGAAAAAGCACCATAAATATAATGATGTTCTTGAAATAAAGCTAAGCAATCTCTTTGTCGGAGTTAAAAACAGACTTAATACAGAAATAAGGCCAAATCTCGACTCCTAACAAACGAAGGTGGAGCTGATAGTTTACATTATAGCTCTGTTAGCTTAGCTCTGTGCTTCAACTGAAAACAGCCACAGTAAAACCACCAATCAGCTCTGTTTTCTATATGGTTCGTGTTGTTAATAGCTGAACTAAAGATCTGTTTGGAATTGAACAAACAAGGTCAGAACTGTCACAGTTTAGTCTGAACCGTGGATCAACAGACAACAACTTAGCAAAGATAATAACATCCCATAATAACCTTATACCTTCATAAGCCTCATAATCAAATGCACCGGTTTGAAAGAAATGCTGCTGTTTCAGGATCAGACTTTTTGAGAAATTAAATTTGTAATAATGTTTAGGGAACAATAGCAAAACTATTAGTGTAATCATAAAACTTAAAACTTGCTTAAATAACTTTGGCGCCTTTTCTATCTGTTATTGTTTCTCACGACTCACTCACAACGTTAACTGTTTTGATTGATTTTCTCAATTTTAGTAATGACTGTTTGTAGCTTTTAACTACCTCATTATTCCTGTTTTGATTTCTTTATTTTTATCTTTTCATCTTTTTTGCACTTTCCTTTTGTTTAATGTTTTATTCTCTATGATTTTAATGTAATTGTATGCCTTTGTAAAGCACTTTGAATTGCCTTGTGTATGAATGGTGCTATATAAATAAATATGCCTTGCCTTTCTTCTTTTTAGATTGAAATCAGTCGTGATGTTGATGAAGATAAGCGATACTGCAAAATATCAGCAATTACACTGAAATACATTCAAAGTAAACGAGAAGCTTGTTTTGAACATGTAAGTAACTAGAAAGTACTGATGTTCACCTAGAAATATAGGGAAATACACACTCAAGAAAGGTGAAAATGACTTACAGGAGTGCAATAGACACAATGTCAAGATTTTATTAATTAACACCGGATAATTCGAGATCAATTTACACGAGGAAATCAAATTTTTTTAGGCGTTCCCCTAGAAACAACATGGAAATCATTGACCATAAATCCTTGTGGATCAAAACTTAGCAGAGCACAGTGTGGACTTACCAGCTCCAGATACCAGTTTAGTTTTATCACGTTTGGTTATATCACAGTACAAAAAAAAACTCGGCGGGCACACAGCCTCCTACCAGTATTTTTGGATTCCTTCAGAGCTGTCTTGTCAACCACTGAATCCCTGAACACTCGCTGTTCCCTCACACTTCTCTCCTGCAGCTTCAAAGTATCACCTAGTCGCTGGATTTGCAGGGATCTGGCTGGCAGCCACCTTGTCTGTTGACCGTGCAGACTACAAAGCAGCTGCTCCAAGCTGACTCAGGATTTCACAGCTTAAATTTCTTCCCCGAGACTGCGGCCCGTCACTCACTCTTACATTTATCCCAGCCTGAGAGTTTTTTTTCTTTTTTTTTTTTTTTTACTTTGCCGAGGCCTCTCCCCCGACAAGGCGGCAAATGGACTGGGACGGTGTGACATCCACTTTCGGATGGCATTGACCACTAGCAGGGGAAGGTGGAGGACACGGTGCTATTTTCATTTCAGTCTATCAGTGGGAAATAGGTTGGCATTGAACCATTCAACTCTCGGAAAAGACGGAAAGATGCT